>OY755246.1:43366349-43690353 GCA_963576725.1 Azorinus chamasolen | reverse complement strand
TTTTAAGCAGCCGCAAAATACTTGATGTAATTTAGTGACCGTTATAGAGAAGTTTTACTGTCAAGATCTGATTCTGTAGTTTCTGTCATGACCAACAATCCAGGTTGTCAATGTGCTATTATAAAAAGTAATCTAATTGATATTCATGATGTCATTATTTCTTACAATTGGTAAAAAATATCTGACGAAGCATTGTAATATTATGTGGAAACAAATTTGCGTACAGACAGGCTGACAGACTGGTCTATGTATAAGGTATCCGTTAAATGTTGGGTGAAATATATATATTAACCTTTAGCCCGATGAGCAAAATTTTGTTTGTAGAAAATGTCACCGAATTCAGATGTCACTATTCATTTATCTTGCATTTCTTTTCGACAGCACGGTCAGAGTATCGGTTGTCAGACATTTCGCTACCCATACCATTTCGCTACAGTCATTTCGCTACCCACCGAGAAGTCATTTCGCTACCCTGACAATTTCGCTACCTGTACGTTTCGCTACCTGCCGAATTCATTAGGAAAACAATATTGTTGCGGGATTGTTAGTGATTTGAGAGTCGAATTTATTAACATATAATAAATATTTATATTCAGATACCAAAAAGAAAAATAAAGTGTTATGCTAGAGGATGAATGATGGGCCTTTCGCCGTTGTTTCGCCGTTGTTTGGCAGGTCTTACTCGTCAATGTACAGTAAACCCCATCTAAAGTGACCACTCAATGAATAAATATGGGCGTCTTTATAAACAGGTGGCTTCTTAATGCAGGACAAAAGTAATTCAGAACGCTCACGTATGTCATTTCTGCATTACTTTTGTCCAGCATTAAGCTACTGTCTACATCTACGATCTGCATCTATCACCCATAATTATACCTCTTTGAGGTGGTAGCATTAGCGGGGTTTTATTGTAGTAACCAAAGTGTTAAATTAATGATAAATGTACTTAAATCAGGTTTGGTTTTGTTAATGTATAGTGTATACGAATACAGTGATATGGTAGCTTAACCCTTCCCCTGTTCTATATTTAGCCCTATTTTTGATACCTAATGAATATTCATGGAGAAAATTGTTATAAGGAAATATGCAAGGTGGAACAAATAAATATAAGAAATATTATCGGCTTTGTGAAATAGTATTATACATAATGATAATAATAATAATAAAACATGATGATAATCACAACAAAAATATTAGGTTTTAAAAGATTAAATATATATATATAATACACGTGTCATTATCGCTGCCTCTGTGATATTGCTGATTGAATTAAGTCACCCGCTGCTTTCGTAATTACACGTGCCAATCAATATTGTCCACCCAGAGATCACAGGTACCGCCGATAAGGCTAACCCATTGGCTTGTAAATACTGCTAGTGGGAATAAATATATATATATATGGTTCACTGTAAGACAATCGCCAATGCATTTTGTTAATTATAAATGATAAAAAAATACTAAATAGTTCAGACTAGAAAAATGTTGAATCTTTGATATGTACAGTGTATTACGATCACATGAAAAGTTGAAAACGCGATCATTACTTATGCACTTTTACTTAAAGGCCTGTTAACCATTTACCTGCTCTAAAGTTTCAAATATTCTCTTAATTTTTAATTTTGTGATATACTTACGTTGAACATATTTCCGAACAGCTATATCTTATATGCGAATTGACTAATTTACTGTGAACGTTTCATTCGGATCCAAACTGTTTGCCTATGCTGCTACGCTCGGTATTTCAAATTTGTAAAGGTATCTTTTTCATCTGTTAAACTGTTATCGTCCAAATCAATTAAATCTGTGAATAATTATAATTAATTGGGTGACTGGGTAGCGAAATAACTTCCCGTAAAGGTGCGAAATGACTGTAGCGAAATGGTCAGGGTAGCGAAACGCTGTGTAGCGAAACGTCCGTAAACCAGAGTATCAAACAGTTTGGATCCTGATGAGACACCGAGTTACATCTGGATCCAAACTGTTTGCAAAGGTAATCATTCACCCGTCCATAACAGGCTAAAGGTTAATATCATCTTAAATTTTCAAGATGTTAAAAATTAAAAGGACAACCACAATACCTTGAATTTGTAAACTGTCATGATTATGGAAGATATTTATTTAATTTTTCAAAATATTTTTATTTTAATAATCTTCGACGCGTAACTTTAAAAATTCAAAATATTATATATTGAAACTTCACGTACGATAGTAAGTTAAATATGCAAGAAACATTATGAATTATCTTGATAATTCACATTACTATTTGAAAATTAAGTTATGATAACAATACAACAACAATAATTGGCACTCATCAAATGATAAATTTGACAATGCTTCGTGTGTCGAATTTTCCTCATATGCAAATCAAATAACTCGTTTTGATATTTTCAAGAAAGCAATAAATTTATTGAGATAAATATAACGTACTTCAATGCAAGTAAGTAATTTTATTTTTTTTACTTCCGTGGTTCATGCGAAGTCAAGGGCCGAATTCATTGATTTCGAATTAGATTAGAGCCGAATAATACGATTATTCATTAGTCGCCATATTTGGTGGAATCTGCGGAAACTTCAGATAACAAACCGGATTAATTCTCGATGTTTCGTATCACGTAAACCCAAATTGTGATAATGGCTCAAGACTTTGATCCAAATGATAGGACCAGGTACAAAACATGTTCGTTCATAGATAAAAAACAAGTTCAGTGGTTTTTCATTACGATTTCCTAAAAAAATTAGCTACCCCACCCATGATGATGTCTTGATCTTTATCGCCCACGGAAAGTCTTCAGATACGATTTAGCTGTTTGAAGTGCCCATTAGACATCTCAGTAAAATTCTACAAATCGTTCGAGATTATATCCTTGTTATCCACTTTAATTTTGATTTGCAAGGGTCATGGCACCGGATTTTCCCTGCTTCATGAATAACGTCGAGCATTCCGTACATGTACAAATAATGCATTGAACATATTCATTCATGAGTCATGTGCATAAGTGTTGGAGGGTAGCTTTTGCATTGCAAAGGCAACTATGTTTGACTAGATATCAATTGTTTCATAGATAAAAACTCAAATTTGCATAACTTTTAAGTTTATCTGATTTAACCCTTTACTCCATGGATATTTATTCATGTAAAAAATAATGACATATGATGAATATTTATTAGTTTATAAAATTGTTACCATAGCTAATAGGCACAGGAATGTTAGGCCATGGCAGAAATAGTCATATAGATCTTGAGCAACTTTACAGAGCAGACTGCTCCAACTGCTCTTGTATACAGTTAGTTAGCCAGTTCCGACGTTTAGCCGGTTCCGAAGGATTCCGAAAATTATTTCTAAATAAAGTAGGTCACCGAAAGAGAAAGTAATCAGATGTGTTCCTGAATATGTATCACATTAAATACTGGCACAGGTTTGATGAAATTTGTTCTTTAACTTAGTTAAATATCCCGATAAAATGTGAAGGGTTGCAGATATCCGCTGAATCAAAATGGCGGAAAATGTCAATTTCAAAACTTGGTTGCATGTCACGAGTACGTTTGGAGAGAATGCGAAAATTTTATGGTCTTGTATATATACTTTATTTATATACAGCACATGCTTAAAGTTTAATCAGTAGCAATCCATTTGTTCCAACAGAAAAGTAGACATTAGTGATAGTAGTACACTTAGCCAGTTCCGGTGCAGTTTGTGTTCAACTTTGTTCATGAGGCGCCATGTGGGAAACACCGATAAAACGAGAAAAAAAATTCTTGGTTTTTTTTTTTTTAATTTGATCAAATCGACATATTTTGTATGGGTCATGCTTGTCTATTTGTCTATGCAACAGTATATATTATCTCCATTATATAACTTTTTAACCATCTGGCTGATATAGACATTCAGTACTAGGCCTATATATACATACTGTATGTAACATTCTAACTTACATACATGACTAGTCTATATGGCTCTGCTAGAAACAAAGCAAGGTACAATGTAATTATGTTGGTGTACTGCTACATCAAACTAATCATGGTAATTGTATTTCTTTTGTCATTAAATTTTTTGTTCCAGTTCAAATTAATTAGAATTTAAGCTCTAAATTAATGAAACATTTTTTCTGAGATAATTAATCATTTTATATTGCCATTCAGTCATGTTTCGCATACTGAACTGACATAATGTATGATTGGATTAACCTTTTCCCTACTGAATATTCATTGACAAAATAGTTATAATGAAATATGAAAGGTCAAACATTGTAGCCATTTTAGAAAGTAAGGAAACATCTTTCAAATTCCACTAGCAAACAGAGCAGACCCTGATCATAGGGCTCCTACAGGAGCTATCTGATTTGGGTCTACCCTGTTTGCATATGCATGGAAATGTGTTTATATGAAGGAAAGGGTTAAAATATGTTGTTGATGTGACAATGTATGAATTTTTATATATTTTTTTAAACAGGAATAATGGCCAAAACTAGGATTAGCAGTGGCCCTTGCAAGACACCTTGCAAAAATACCAGAAAGCATGGGACTAATATTTCCAGTCCAGCACAGGCTAAAGCCCTGCATTTATTAAGCAACCACCATTTACATATGTTCAATAAATAAATGACCACTTAAGACTTGTTCTACTGTGTGTATTTGTCATAATATGAGTCAGTCCAATGTGATATCTGTGACAGATACAGGTGCCATGTATACCTAAAGACTATGATTATAAAAACTACTGTTTCTGATGTCAGAGCAGCATTTTGGAATTGAATGCAGGCTTATAAGTCTGCATTCAATTCAGTTTTAACAGTATAAATACAGTAAAACCTCTCTTAACCCTTTACTCCATAAATATGTCCAAGATTCTATGCCTTTGCAAACAGAGTAGACCCAGATCAGACGGCTCCTAGAGGAGCTGTCTGATCAGGGTCTGGTCTGTTTTATTATAATATCATATAGATATGATTCTACAGTTTCTGTCATGGCTAAAATTAGCTGTGTTCGTGTGCTGTAATAACAAATTAGTCTAATTGAAAACATTCACGACGTCAGTATTTCTTACATAAATATTCATCGAGGAAAGGGTTAAGCGACCATTAAAAAGTGGTTTAATTATGGATTTGTTAGGCAAGTGATAGCTTATCAAAGCAGTTGTGGGGATATTGGTCATGTATTGGCAGTTCTAGTTTAATTTTAGAAAGTCCCACTTGGTAGTTTAGTTGTTTACTTGCTTTATTGACACCATTTGAGCAATAGAAAATAATATCAACTATTATGCAGTTTAACATTTGTTTACTGGATACTCTTAACAGTATACTTTGGCACACTAAAACAATTATCCTCATAACTGATTACATGTATACACTCTGGTTACAAAATTGCCAAATAAAAGTGGTTTACATAACATTATTTGCAGTTGTTAATTGTTTTTTATCAATGTGATTTTCATTGCCTCCTTCTCAGGCATGGAAGCTAGAGCATCAGTTAACAACACTAAATCATTCTGTTCATTAGTGTGAATCACATAGTCACATGGTATGACTGCACCCCCTCCTGTTGCATCTGGTGCTGGCCATGGCGGGAAACTTGGGCAAGGCTCTCCAGTGGCTATAGCAGTGATTGTCCCATCCGATTCTAAAATGTTTCTAAAAACACCTGCAAGTCCTCTTGGAACATGGCCTATAGGCAAGCCTGCAACATCAGACAACATTAAGAACCGCTTGCTATCAGTAACAATCTGTCTCATTTCATGAGGAAAGTTCTCCAAAGGTGGAATCCACACTAAGGCTGCATTCTCATCATGCACATTTGTATATTCAAGATCTACTTTTAACTCCGATTGCATTGGTGGCCTTATCTTGAAATGATGATATCCTTTAATAACACTGTTTTCGATTTTAATATCAAACATGGCGCTTAAGAACTTTTTTAATGATCTAATTTACTTTTTTTTGGTCTATGGTGCGATAGTTGTTGTGGACTGGTGATCCAGAAATTTCCCGTTGGGTGCCTCTTTACGTATTTTCACGAATTGGCTTAAAAAACGATATGCGCCGGAACCGGTGAAAGTGCTTCGAAACTGGTGAAATAGGGTCTATGTAAACAAGTATTGCAGCCAAAAAAGTGAATGCAACTTCGAGTTAATATTTACGGATGTTTAAGCTAAGACTTATGTCAAACTGTGTGTACATTAATATTTTCTTTCTTCTGCGCTTTGATTTAGTTTGACCGATTAATGTAAAAAGTGCGTCGGAACTGGCGAACGAACTGTAGGAGCTGTTGGATCTGGGTCTATAGTTTGCAATGTACATTTGTATTATGGCATAGACAGGTGTATCTATGGAAGCGTATCTAGCACTTTTTGTTAGTCATTTGCAGAGTATGTAGACCCAGAACAGACTGAGAGGACTCCTAGAGGAACCATCTGAGCAGAGTCTGCACTATTTGTCATTCAAAATCCTCTTGCGAATTTTACCCTTAAATGTTATACCTGTATGTATATTTGTATGTTTGAGGATAATACGCAATGTATTTACTTATAACTTGTACTTATTGTTATTTACAATAACTGTTATGATTACTTTCTACTATGATATCTGGTGTATAAACTATTAACGCTTATTGTTCTGGAATGGAGTATATATGATCTTTACAAATAGTCTAGATCAGAGTCTGCACTGTCATAAAAATTAGAGGTGTAACTTGGTCAGACTGTAGATATATCGCAATAGTTGAGCTTCCAATACTGATAGTAAATTAGTAATAGGTAGATGGTAATTCTAACAGTCAACTTGAGTCAAGAACTGTCCAAAAAAAAGTTAATTCAACAATCGATAGTATTTACTCCATAAGTATGTCTTTCTATGCCTTTGCAAACAGAGTAGACCAAGATCAGATAGCTCATAGATAGGAGCCATCTGAACAGGGTCTGCTCTGTTTGCTTATGATATAATATAGATATGATTCTACATTTTCTGTCTTGGCCAAAAAAATCCTGTGTCCATGCATGAGCTATTAAAACACATAAATTAATGTAATTAATATTCATGGTGTCATTAAAATGATTATTTTTTACATTAATATTCATGAAGGAAAGGATAAAACACATAGACAATACTTAACGATCATATGAAAAGAAAATATCCTTCTCTAATAATATTTGAGTCTGAATATTAGATATTGACAGGAATCAGAGTTTACGCAACATTTACAAATATATCTATATATTAAACAGTAATAGCATGATTTTGATACATGAAAAGTTTCTCAGACAACTCCTTAAGGAACAACTGATCAAGGTATGCTCTGTTTGCTTATGGAATTTTATAGTTGTGACTGTCACCATGGTTAACCCTTTCCCTCCTATAAAGGCATTTTCACACATTTGCAAACAGAGAAGACCCAGAATAGACGGCTCCTGTAGGAGCCGTCTGATCAGGGTCTGCTCTGTTTGCTAGTGGAATTTGAAAGGTCTGTTTCTTTTCTTTCTAAAATGGCTACAATGTTCCCCCTTCCATATTTCAAAATAAATACTTTGTCCTTTAATATTCTGAAGGTATTGAAATTTGGTATAAACATAGAAGGAAAGGGTTAAAACTACCCCTTTTCCATTGTTATTCAACATTTATAAACTCTTTAATAAATGTTAACCTGTTACTCCATTTGCAAATTTAGAAGACCCAGATCATATTGCTCCTGAAGGAGCCATTTGATTTGGGCCTGCTATGTTTGCTATAAATGAAATATATAAACTAACATAGCAGACCCTGATCAGGCAGCTCATATACTTTGATACAGGATGAGGTAGACTGGGTTCTGTTTACCAAGCATGAAAAGGTTTATCTATGATGTAAAAGGTTAAATCTCGAGACAGTCTGACTTTTTGAGACATTGATAAGTTCCACTGCACAACAGTTCCAGAAGAAAAGTACATGTAGCATAAATCTTGTAACTGAATGGGCTGGTAACTGCTATGATTGCCAAAAATATAGATTTGGCAGAGAAATATTACATACTTTTATTTAACCATTTCCCTGTTCTATTACAAATTTCAATACTTACTGAATATTAATGGACAAAATAGTTATGATGGAATGTGGACGGTGGAACAGTTTAGCTGTTTTAGAAACTAAAGAAATAAACTATCAAATTCCACTAGCAAACATAGCAGACCCTGATCAGATTGCCCCTATAGGAGCCATCTGATCTGGGTCTACTCTGTTTTCAGATGCAGGTAAACACGTTTATATGAAGGAAAGGGTTAATGATACAGTTTGCTTAACCCTTTATGAGAAAGAGATGCCTCTTGATGCCTTTGCATCTAGTAGACTCTGATCAGATGGCTTCTTATTGGATCTATCTGATCTTGGTCTGCTCTGTGTTCTTACATTCTTTTACCATATCTGATTTTACAGTTTCTGCCATTGCCTAAAAATTCCCATTTGAATCATTATCCATGATATCATTATAATTCTTTATTTCTTATCATTACTACTTTTATGAATATTTTTTATGTACAGGATTAAAGACAACCTGGAACTGTGAGATTTGAAGTCTGTTTATTGTCTGTTTACAGTTGGTATTTTGGTCCCTTGAGTCGAGAAGAGACAAATGACATTTTTGACAATGTACACACAAATGGTGTTTTCTTGGTGAGAGAAAGCCAGTCTATCAAGGGAGACTTTGTATTATGTGTGAGGTAAGTAAATATCCTTGTTACACTGGCATTCATTACAATGGTACAGTGGAATCTGTCTTAAGCGACCTTATATTAATTGGACACAGTAGTCTTAAAGAGCAGGTGATTGCTTAATACAGCCTACAGGCAGGGCAAAAGTAATGAAAAAAACTCTTATAGGAGATTTCTGCACAATGAGCAGCATTACTTTTGACCTGTATTAAGCTACCACCTGCCTTACAGACCCATGTGATGATTAGATCTCTTTTTGATGGTCGCTTAAGACAGGTTCTACTGTATTATCACTCACTGAATTTATTCTGAAGGAAGCAATTTTTCCCAATGTTTTTTTTATGGGGATATTACATTGGTGATAATTTTGTTGCCATTGCACATACATGTACATGTACATACCGGTACTTCAAAGTTTGCATGCATGTGCAACTTATTATTTTATGAATGCAAACATAAGTGTTGAGTCATGACTTATTAAGGTCATACATCAAGGTCAAAGATCTTGAACAGACAAGGAATAATTCTGTGAAGGTCGTGTAGATATATATCTATAAGCAGAGAACACTTCATTTGTGCTTCTGGGGTTGCTGTGCACTTTTGTGTGTCATTTCCTAATTTCCTGCCAGACTTCTGGTCTATAATGAACAGAGCAACAGATGATCATTCGTACTCAAGTACTAAAAGCATTTCTCCATCGAACCCTATGTTGTGACCACCACTCTTTAGTTCTTCGAGACGATTGTTAAGAGTGGTCACAACATAGGGTTTGGTGAAGAAATATGCAGAGTGTCGCTAGGACAGGTTTGACTGTATGTGAACATGACTGTGTAACTGGTCATGAAAACAAAAGTCAGTTTATTTATTTTGATATGATTCTTTGATTTGTAGAAACACAAGTTTACACATATTTTGAATTTTTTTTACTTAATATTTCATTGGTTTTGAAAATGTTCCTTTGGTTTTGCTGAAGGTAGGGACATTGTCCCATTGAACAAAATTCTTTCCTGATCACTGTACTCATCTCACCAAACTGACTCATTGAGTTGTGCCATGCCATTTTCAAGGCTGCACTTCAAGCTAAAAGCTCAAAATTATAGGCCAAAGTACATGTACATATTCAAGGCATAGTGTTTTATGTCAGTCTATTTGACAATTCTTTTGTTTATTTTTTTTCCAGGGAGGATAGTCGTGTGAGTCATTACATCATCAACAAAACTATAATAGGTGGTAACACAATGTTTAAGATTGGAGACCAGCAGTTTCCTGATATCCCAGCTCTCTTGAACTTCTATAAAACACATTATCTAGATACCACCGCTCTGACTGTTCCAGTAAGTATACTTCATATCTCAGCTCTCTTGAACTTTTATAAAACACATTACCCCTTTCCCTGTTCTGTGTTTATTCCAAATTTCAATATCTACAGATCTTTCGAATTCCATAAGCAAACAGAGCAGACCCTGGTCAGATGATCCTGGTCTTCTCTGCTTTCAAATGCCTGAAAACATGTTTATATTAAGGGAAGGGTTACCTAGATTTGTTTCATAAAGCTCTGTCACAGCAATAACATCTGATCTGATTTCTTGAAAAATAATATGTTGACATCAGAGCTGTAGATAAATCGTGCGTGTACATTCAAATACTAAAATCATCCTATCTCCTAACTCTATATATAAGTTATAAACTCTTATGTCTCCTCTCCAGGTGAATTGTCTTGTTAGGGAGAAATAGACATGCCTTGTTAGGACGTACAATCTAAATTGTAATAAATATTTGAAGTTATTACAGGTCTTCTTGTTTTTTATTTCTTGTACAGGCACCAAGGGAAAAAGTAATAACCAAATATGATTTTCCTGGCAAGGTAAGTGCTTTTCATGGCGTATGTCACTCTTTTACATTGCCAAACATGTTTTTCTAAAGCACACCTTAGTCCTTTACTCCGTAGAGATGCCTTTTAAAGCATTTGCAAACAGAGTAGACCCAGATCAGACGGCTGATCAGGGTCTGCTGTTATGAAAATAATATCTGATTTTATGGTTTCTGCCATAACTTTCAATGTTCATATGTTATTATAAAAAAAAAAGCTAATAAATATTTATGATGTCATTATTTCTTATATGAATATTCACGGAGTAAGGGTTTATACAAGTTATCAAGTGCAACCAAGCTGTTTAAAAAAGACTTGCTTTTCCTTACTCATAATGTATTTTCTTGATTTAATATGTAATAATATGATCAGAGTCAGTTCTGTTTGCCACTGGAATAATATAGACGATTCCATAGTTTTGCCATGCTAAAAATTTCTGGTATTCATATGCCAATATTAAAGTATATCTAATTAATATTCATGATGTCATCATTATTAATTATTATTTTGAAAAAATGGGGGTATATTGCTTTGCACATGTCTGTCTGTCTGTCTGTCTTTTGGTAGATCAAACGGTTTCCGATCAGTAACTGATAATTAGCTTGGCGTAGGATCTTCAAACTTGCTTAAGTGGTTGGTCTTGACCACTAGATGACCCCTTTAGTTTTTGAGGTCACTAGGTCAAAGGTCAAGGTCAACATGACCTTAACTGGTGAAATGGTTTCTGATAGATAACTGCTCAAGGATTTGTCTTAGGATCTTCAAACTTGCTGTGGTGATTAGTCATGGCCACTTTGATGATCCCTATTGTTTTTGAGGTCACTAGCAGGGTTCATGCAAGAGGGCAGTTTGGGAGAAAAAATCTCCCAAACCCTGCTGACTTCTCCCTGTTTTGAGCTGAGGGAGAGGTTTTAATATATATCTGACATATACAAAGGGAGATACAAAATCTGTACCAAAACTTCTCCGTCAAAACAACTAAACCTCTCCCTGATGGAGAGCTCCAGATTGAGCCCTGACTAGGTCAAAGATCAAGGTCACCATGACCTTAACTGGTGAAATGGTTTCTGATCAATAACTGGTCAAGGATTTGCCTTAGGATCTTCAAACTTGCTATGGTGATTAGTCATGACCAGCAGATGACCCCTGATGTTTTTGAGGTCACTAGGTCAAAGGTCAAGGTCACAATGACCTGCTCAAGGGTCTTACTTGGCTTAGGATCTTCAAAATTGCTGTTGTGATTAGTCATGACCACTAGATGATCCCTATTGTTTTTAGGTCACTAGGTCAAATGTAAAAGGTCACCATGACTGTAACTGGCGAAATGGTTTCCAACCAATAACTGCTCACGGGTTTGGCTTAGGATCTTCAAACTTTCTGTGATGATTAGTCATGACCACTTGATGACCCCTATTGTTTTTGAGGTCACTAGGTCAAAGGTCAGGTGGTCTCTTGTTTCATTATTTCTTGTATGAATATTCATGAGGTAGGTGGTTAAAAGAAAAACAACTCATATTGAATGTTATCTTTAACCCTTTACCTGGCATAAGTGCCTTTTGACACATGCAAACAGAGTAGACCAATCCTATAGGAGCAGTCTGATCAGGGTCTGCTCTGTTTGTTAATAATATCAGTAAAACCCCTCTAAAGGGACCACTTATTGAGGAGACGTTAAAAGCAGGTTGTTGCATAATGCAGGATGAAAGTAATGCAGAAAGCTCCTGCAGGAGCTTTCTGCATTACTTTTGTCCTGCATTAAGCTACCACCTGCTCTAAGACCCAGAATTATATATCATTTTGGTGGTCGCATTAGCGGGGTTTTACTGTATAGGATTCTACAGTTCCTGCCATTGCCACAAGTTCCAGTGTTCATATGGCATTACAATGTTTAAAATTCAGCTGATTAATATTCATAATGTCATTGTTTTTGCATGAATAATCATTCGGTAAAGAGTTTTACGATCATCTTAATTTTTTAATTGTGTAAAACAAATAATTTCTGTTTTAAGGATCCAGAGGACCTCCCATTTAAAAAAGGAGAGATTTTAGAAATTATTTCCAAAGATGAAGAAAAGTGGTGGATGGCAAAGAACCGAGATGGTCAGACAGGACAAATACCAGTCCCATATGTTACAAAGGTAGTAGTGGTGTTATCTATGGTAGCTTTACCTGTTAATAAAAGGGCTGCATGGCTATAGACTAGCTGCTGGGTTTGAGTTATGCATGAGAATCATGATATGGGTCATTTACAGTCAAAAACTGTCTATAGTGACCACCCAAAAAAGTCTTATTCTGGATTTTTAGACAGGTGGTAGCTTAATGTAGGGTGAACATTATGCAGAAAACTTCTCATAGGAGAAATCCAGTTACATACTGCTTGTAGCAAATTATCATTGAAGTCAAAATTGTAAGAATAACATGATTGGAGTGAGGCCTCCATGGCCGAGTGAATGTAGTTATGGTTACTCTACTTTAAATATGGATATAAAGGAAACTTAAGCGTCTTGTCTATTTCACTACTTTATTTAACTCTTGCTTGTTTTCTCTACATCCTAACTGATGACGTTACGTAAGGACACGCAACATCTTGGCGCCATGACTTTAAGTCACACGACATAAGGCGTACCCGACAGTAGTCATTCACTGATAATCAATTAAAGCCACTCACTTTTGTGTTTGAAATCTGGTTTGACACTTCTTTTACTTGAGGAAGCCTTCAAGCTCTATAGGGCAGTGGTTCTACCTGGATAATGTTCAATGCATGAAACATTGCTGGTTCAGGTTGGTCTTCCTCTACAGAAATAATTTATATAATTTATAATTCATATAGATTTTCTGCTCCTGTTGGATCTGTCTGATCAGGGTCTGCTTATAAAGTTTATAAATATTCATGCAGTAAAATACACTCTTAAATTAGTAGTGTGTCCTTTGGGGGAAATTGTTAATCCAAAACCAACCAAACCAACATGATTGGAATGTATAATTGGGTAAATTTAATTGGATAAACAAATTTTTGGAAGGGCCAATTTTAGTGAAACTCTGTAGCTATGTGGAGTTGATCTTTTGTAGCTAACCTCCATCTTTGTGTTTACAGTATAGTGGAACTGGTGCTCCTAGTCAACAACAGTTAATAGATGTTGGTCAGCGAGAACCAGAAAAGGCACCGCAACCGGTAAGTCAGACTACTTAATTTAATCTCAACAAGCTAGAAAAGACTACTATATTCTTACTCTTGGTTTTTGAAACAAAAACACCACCACCAATACCAATTGTTAAACATTTTAAATAAATGTAAAACTGGATCCGTCAATTTGAAATCATCCAGACTGACAATTGTTCCAATTTATGCAAATTGACTTCTTAACCCATTCCTCCATAGGCTATTTTTCTACCAAACCTCATTGAATGAATCTACCCAAAAGGAGCATTTACTAGAGAAAAGTAAAATTTTAGAGTTGTGTAGTTTGAAACCATTGTGACAAATAGAGCATTTGCTCCTATAGGAGCAAATGCTCTATTTATCACAATGATTTCAAGAAGTGGTTATTACAGAGGCGTAGAAAGGCGTATTTATGGAGGAAAGGGTTAAGAACATGAATGCTTTATTTCAGCAGAGCTATTCAGTTTAACTTTATAAATGCTAAGTAATTGACTTCCTTTAAATAGTTTTCATAAATACTGTCGAAGGTCAAATTGTTTGACCTTTACTCCATGAATATTCTTGTAAGGAATAATGACATCATGAATATTAATTTGATTAACCCTTTACCCAATAGACTGTTTCTAGTTTTGAAGACATATGACCACTTAAAGCAGGTTGAAAGTAAAGCAGAATGCGCCTTAAGGCGCATTCTGCTTTACTTTCAGCCTGCTTTAAGCTACCACCTACTAGGATATAGAAAATATTTATTATGCAATATGTTCATGACTGTATGAATTTGAACTATTTTCTTCAGCGGAGGAATAAATCAAACACGCTAAAAGCCGCTTCTATCAGGTAAAGGGTTAAATGTTATAAAAGCACATAAACACAAGTATTTTTGGTCATAGCAGAAACTGTAGAGTTATATTTACCTTATCTGGCAGCTCCTACAGGAGCCATCTAATTTGGGTCTTCTCTGTTTGCAAAGGTGTAGAAAGGCGTATTTATGGAGTAAAGGGTTATTCAGGCATTAGAGAAAGAGTTAACCCTTTCTCCATAAATACGCCTTTTTACACCTTTGTAATAGTCACTTCTTGAAACCATTGTGATAAATAGAGCATTTGCTCCTATGGATCAAATGCTCTATATATCACAATGGTTTCTAAACTACACAATTGTAAATTTTCCTTTCCTCTAGTAACTGCTCCTTTTCAGTAGATTTATTCAAAGAGGTTGGGTCTAAAAATAGCCTATGAGGGAATGGGTTATGGCTATTACATGTACATAGATTGTAAGAAAATGTTGTGTTTATTGCAGCAACCTCTACATCTGCCAAAAGAGTTACCTGCCAAAGCTATTGTGATTCAGGCCAGAATACCCAGCCTGTATGATCCTACACAGTTACGATTACATGTAAGTTTTGCTGTCTACAGAATATTATTGATCTGGTAGGGTAATTCCATCATATAGAAAATCTGTATTATTACAATACTGTTTTAGATTTATCCCTTTACTCCATGAATATTCATGTAAGAAATAATTGCATCATCAATATCATCCAGGTGATTTTTATAATGAACAAAAGCTTTTTCATCAATGCAGAAATAGTAGAATCCGGCCTATATCATGTTGTTTAGAGCAAACAGAACATACCCATATCAGGCAGCTCCAGCAGGAGGTGTTTGATATGGGTCTACTCTGTTTGCAAAGGCTTCTAAATGCGTATCCATGGAATAATGCGTTCATCAAGTCACACTTCTTTGTTGACACATCACATCAGTTAAAATCATGTTTGAAGTAAAAATCACACATCAGTAAAAATGATATTGCCACAGTAAAAATTGAAATATCTGTTTATTTTTCCCTCAAGAGAAGAATTCAGATACTTTTAAGCAGGTGGCTGCAATGCATGGTGAAAGTCAAGCAGAAAGCTCCTGCCACAAGTCTCCAAGACCGATATTTTTGCTAAATTTAATGTATGGTTTAGATTGGTTTTACTGTATACAGGGTTCGCACAGCCTTGAAAACTCCTTGAATTTTAGGGGTTGCCTTGAAAAGTGCTTGAAAAATAAATAGGTACTTGAAAAGTGCCTGAATTTTGGGCAGTTCTGAAAAGTGCTTAAAAAGTGCTTGAAAATCTTCAGAAATGTCCTTAAAAACTGTCCAGGCAGAACTGTTGGCTACTACAGATTTCCTGTGGCTCATCATTCAAGTATACTACAGTAGAATCTTTGACATTTGCAGATATGTGACTACTTATTGAAGTGTAAAAGTATTGCAGAAAGATCCTGTAGAAACCTTCTGCATTACTCTTGCACTTAATTAAGCTATTTCCTGCTTGTGGTTGCTTTTGAATGGGCTTTTTCAGTGTTTTGGCAGGACAGGTTGTGTCACTATAAATAGTGCTTGAATTTTGAAATAAAGTCGTTAAAAAGTCCTCGAAAAGTGCTTGAATTTTCCCACCAAATTTCTGTATAAACCCTACTATACAACTGAATTTCTGTTTTTTCTTCAATTTCAGGAAGGTGACATAATAACAGTGACAAAAATAAATGCTAATGGACAATGGGAAGGAGAAACAAATGATAAGAAAGGAATTTTCCCATTTACACATGTGAAATTTCTAGACGACACCTCCTAGTGTGTATAAATGTAAAGTTTGTGTACATTTATTTATGACAGTCAACTTCAGTATGTCATCCCATTGATTAAGTTGTTATAAACAGACAGGCAGAGGTATATCTTACAGTTATAAATAGATACTGATCTGATTTTATGTCGGATTGCTATAAGCCCATATTCGTTAGGTTGCCCCTGGTTGACCAGGTCTGGTGTGTGTTACCGGATCACACACAGAAATTTTGCAATTTTGACATGGATCTAGGGACTGTTTTGCTAAAGATCAAACAACCAAAACTCTCATAATGCCATATTTATGACCATCGCTACTGCTCGTATAGCCAAGTGTTTCGCACATTCTAGTTTGTAGCAGTTACGGCTTACTTTGTACAACAGAAATTATGGTAAGTACAACTTCTCGTTAGAATTTACGATAATTTCTGTCACACGATCTTGAGTAAAATGGCCCCCTGGCTTTCCGGTAGATAATGAACCATAACAGTCACATCAGAGATAGCACCAGTGAAGTTGCCAATGGTTGGATGTAATGCTGAGCAGTAGTTGGAGTGTGGCCACTGTTCGTCTGCGTGGGGAGGCCAAACATGTACATTTCTACCATGGCTGTATATTAGATGTGTTCTGGGCCTTTTTATCCCTTTCCTCCATCAATACTCCTTTCTATGCCTCTGTAAAAGTCACTTTCTGAAACCATTGTGATAAATAGAGCATGTGCTCTGTTTATCACAATGGTTTCAGAACTACACAATTCTAAATTTTTCCTTTTTCTCTAGTAAATTTATGCCCCTTTTCGGTAGATTCATTCAAAGAGGTTGGATCTGAAACTATGAGGGAATGAGTTAAATCTCTTATTTCTCAGCCAAACCTAATCCTGTTGGTACTTATTTGAATCATCCCAGAGAGCCAATGCTAATAAATACCAGCAAAGGGTTTAGTGGAAAATTAAAAAATATACAGTAAAAACTCTCTACTACGAAAGTTTAGTAATAAATTTATGCTCCTAGAGGAGCTTTCTGCATGACTTTCACCCTGCATTAAGCTGTCACCTGCATTAAAGATCAATAATGGTACGTATTTGAGTTTCGTAGTCAAGCCCATTCCTTCATAGCCTGTTTTTAGACCCAACCTCAACCTCTTTGAATAAATCTACTGAAAAGTATCAAAAAGAATTGTGCAGTTTTGAAAGCATTGTGATAAATAGAGCATATGTTCCTATGGAGCAAAGGCTCCATATATCGCATTGTTTTAAAAAAAAAGGAGACTTTTACAGAGGTGTCTAAAGGCATTATTATGGGGGAATGGGTTAATACAAAGAGTTTCTAAATACTTTTCTTAGCTACAGCTTTAACACTGTTCACATCTTTTATCTGTTGACTTCATTAATATTCACGTCTGAAATAATGAACTATACAAATATTATTTAGCTGTTGTTTTTTTTATTACAACAAGTGAAACTGTAGAAATAGATCTATGTTATTTCATAAGCATACAGAGTAGACCCTGATCAGACAGTTCCTACAGGAGCTGCCTGAGTTAGGTCTACTCTGTTTGCATGGGTACCTCTATGAGGTAAAGGGATAAGCAACCTCTTAATTCAGTTAAGAAGTCTGGTTATTAGTCTATACAGACTGTTGTTTATTGCAGGATACATGTATAGGTAATGCAGAATCTCCAATAGGAGCTTTCTTCTTTCACTTCCTTTTGAATAAACGCCTTTTCATACCTTTGCAAACAGAGAAGACCCAGATCAGACACTGTCTGCTATGTTTGCATCTGACTTTACTGTTTGTACGTATACCAAAGAATCCTGTGTCCATAATTATGCAATTATAATAATTCAGCTAATAAATATTCATAATGTCTTTATTTCTTACATGAATATTCAGCAGGTAGATGGGTGAAGCACACCCTGCTTTTTCATATCCCTATGGTGATTCACTGAGTGATTGCTTCTAAGAGATTTTGTATTGATCAATAAAGGCAGACTTAACGTCATAGGCTATTTTTAGATCCTACCTCTTTGAATTAATCTACCAAAAAGGAGACGTTTTTAGAGAAAAGGAAATATTTGGAATTGTTTAGATTTGAAACAGTTGTGATAAATAGAGCATTTGCTCCTATGGAGCAAATGCTCTATTTATCACAATGGTTTCAGACAGTGAATTTTATAGAGGTGTCAAAAGACATCAACATGAGGGATGGGTTTATAGAAAAAAAAGCTTCAAAAATGTTTATTTACTTTTAGGATGTGTATTTTGACACTGTCTGTAAATGCAGCATTGCAAATGAATCATTTGTTTTCCTGCTGATATCAACTTTATGATTTAGGGTGTCACCTGAATTTGTATACTACAAATATAGCAACCTATACAGTTTGTCTTTTAAAGTAGTGAAGTAGTAAATGACAAAACTGTAACTATGCAGTATAACAGTGACGTTGATTGGACAACAATGACTGGAGCTCTTCAAGATCAAGATGCATACAGCAGATGGCTGGCTGGCATTTGCTACAAGTATTGGTGCTCTATCCTCTTATCCTGTGCAGAATAAATTGTGAGAAGTCCAGATAAGGTGCATGAATTAAAACATTTTCCATAATAACTTCTATTTTGTGACCAGTCTTTAGAATTGTTACTTCAAGACAATTTTAAAGAGTGGTCACAACATAGTGTTTGGAGGAGAAATGACGAATTTAGTACTTGTGTATGCAAGTTTATCTGTTACTCTGGGGGAAGAAAATGGGCTGTATGTAGCAAAAAATGGGAACAGAAATTATGTGTATTATGACATTGGTAGACTATTGTAAAGCAGTTACAAATGTTGTCCATTGTTCAGTAAATGATCAACTGACATTTGTTAGTGTATATGTGTTAATGTTGAGGTTACTTGTTATGCCCCTACTTGGGGTATGGATGTACATTTACCCTTGTCTGTCAGCATGTCCATCTGTCACACTGCCATTTGTCATGCATAACTTAAAAAGTATTTAAGTTTGAGTTAAGAGTCATGAAACTGGAAGTTGTAATCTTCGAATGTTAGAACATTTAGATAATTTCAGTCGTATGATGTTCAGTAAAAAGGGACCTAGGAGAACTGTTACTTTGTGCATCCTGTTACAATAGTCAGGGGTCCAGATAAGATGCGTAAAATTAAAACATTTTCAAGAATAATTCCTTTGTTTCTAAAGAGTGATCACAACATAGGGTTTGGAGGAGAAATGAGTGTTTTAGTATTTGAGTACATGTACACACATGTATCTGTTGCTGTGACTGGTGTTATAGCCCTTTCACAATGCATACAATAGCTACACATTTATATTAACCCTTTCCTCCATAAATACGCCTTTCTACGCCTCTGTTTTAGTCACTTCTTGAAACCATTGTGACAAATAGAGCATTTGTTCCTATAGGAGCAAATGCTCTATCACAATGGTTTCAACTACAAAATTCTAAAAAAATCCTTTTCTCTAGTTAATGCTCCTTTTCGGTAGATTTATTCAAAGAGGTTGGGTCTAAAAATAGCCCATGGAGTAAAGGGTTAAGAGGGGACATCAGTGTTCTATGGACATATTTCTAGTTTCTTTATAATTTTTACTGAAACTTGTATGTCCCAATGTTATTTGGTACTTTTTTGACAGATCTTATCAGTGCATTCCCGTTGAAAGGGTAAATTTGTGTGTTGTAAAAGTAATGCACTCTGCGCAAACTAGGGGTGAGTTTGTGAAACCTTTGCAAATAGTTTGAATCAAGATGAGATGCTGAGTACCTTGGCATCTCATCAGGATCCAAACTGTTTGACACTCATGACTTTGACACAGAGAAATGTAGTAAAAAATTAACCCTTAGCCCGCCACATATTTATTTACCACTCTGTCCTCTTTGAATATTAATTAGGCAAATCTTTACAAACATATACAGGATATATTTATATGATTTTCTTAGACACAATCATAGACTAAGGAATGCAGGCATGGATTTTCCAGGCAAACTGCAGACCCAGATGAGAGAGCTCCTATAGGAGCTCTCTCATCTGAGTCTACACTGCTTGCAAATGCACCTTTAGTTGTGACTGGTGGGTTATGGGTTAATAGCAGAAGTGCAGATGACAACAGTTATCACAGATAACACTTACTTAGCATGCATAGAGTTAATTTCTGTGAAATAATTTGACAACATGAATACAAAGGTACTATGCTAATTCCAACTCAAATGACAAGAACCTCATTTTCGATTTAAACATTTTTTTGGCCAATACATATATTGGTAGCAAACTCCACATTTTGACATAAATACAAAAGCTGTTATTTCATTGTACATGTAATATGTAGTTCTTGGAACAAAACAGCTTTAGCAATTTTTATGTCATGAAATCTTGACCAGGATGCATATTTTTGTCCTGTTTGTTTGTCTGTCTGTCTGAAACTTGAAATAGAAACACTTAAAATAGAAAAACTTCATATTTAGTAAATTTTAGTATAATCATATGAAGCTGCAATTTTAGAGTGGGCCATGTCAAAATCAAGATCGAAAGTTAAAGTTTAGCTAAAAAAACCTGTTAGAGGCGTCGTGTTTCATAAACTATATTCATAACCTGATGTTTGTAATACAGATCACCAATTCACTTGAAGAACGTTTTTCAGGTACAGTAACTGTTCAAGAAATTCAATTCAGTGTTAACAACAAAACAACTTCTTGTGACTGGTCGAAAAGAAATTCACACTTTTAATAATTCCTATACCAAATTAAGTGTTCAACCATTTGGCAGAGTTGTGAGGCCATTACTTACATACGAATTTCATTTTTGTATATTGTTCATAGTGTGTACTCACACTTGCATTAAACATCCAAAAATGTCTGATATTTGATAATAGTGTTTACTATTTATTTCATTATATCCGCCACTACAAAGTTATGGAGGGGTGTTAACGATATACTGGAATCAAGTTGTCCATCTGTTCATATATCTATTTGTAGATGCAATTTTGTTGGAGCTACTTCTACAAATTTGGGCCTAATTTGTTAAAATTTTGACACTATTCTTATTTAATATCATACATCTGCAAATTTCATTTGGTTTTGACAGATATTATTGAGTTATTGCCCCTTTCCAATGTATTTTAATCCTTTCCTCCATAAGTACGCATTTCTACGCCTTTGCAAACAGAGTAGACCCAGATCAGACGGCTCCTATAGGAGCCATCTGATCAGGGTCTGCTCTGTTTGCTTATGATATAATATAGGTATGATTCTACAGTTTCTGTCATGGCCAAAAAATCATGTGTACAGTTCTGCTTAAACTCTTTCCTCCATAAATACGCCTTTCTACGCCTCTGTAATAACCACTTCTTGAAACCATTGTGATAAATAGAGCATTTGCTCCTATAGGAGCAAATGCTCTATTTATCACAATGGTTTCAAACTACAAAATTCTAAAATTTTCATTTTCTCTAGTAAATGCTCCTTTTGGGTAGATTCATTCAAAGAGGTTGGGTCTAAAAATAGCCTATGGAGGAAAGGGTTAAGGAAAATGCAAAGTTTTACACCTTCAGTCGATAGAGGTCAGTCACCTAACTTAAGGAGTTAATTACACTACCATAGATTAGTTTCCTCTTGATAAACGTCTTTCTTGAAAACTCCTTGAAAAAAATTTATGCCCCACATAATGGTGACATGTAGGGTTGCCCTTGTCCGTCTGTACGCCTGCCTGTCCGTCCATATGCACATCTAGAAGAATTTTTCTGGACTTCTTCTTGGAAAGTATTTGTCCAATCCACGCCAAACTTTACACACATGTTTGTGGCCATTATATCTTGGTCAAGATTGATAGCCATGTAAATGGCTTCTTTCATTTAGGAGTTGCGGCTCTTTATTGCAAAAATGACTTTAAAAATGGCCCTTACTTTCTGTGACAAAAAGTCTGAAGTGGGGGCATCAGTATCCTATGGACATATTTCTAGTTTTATCAAGCATTAATAACAGAAATTTCAGTAATTTTTCAAAATTAATGAAGTTTTGGTACTTTTCAAGGTCAAATTACAGGCTACAAGGTCAAGGTTGCTCTAACTTACTTTCAGAATCAAGTCTAAAATTTTGGGAAACCAAACAATTACTGCAGTTTTATTAAAAATTGTATTTGCAATTGTTAAAATGATTTAAGGACAGTTAAATTAAATTTACTGGTTTAATAGATAATTGAATTACATTGACGATACCTGGAAACATTTCATCAAAATTGTAACCCAGTACTCCATAGCAACACTTTTGCACACATGTGGCACCTTTGCAACTATATCTAGTTTCTGCCTTGGTAAAAATGCCCTTGTTCATGATTCCATTATAAAAATTCCGCTAATTAATATTCATTATTTCTGACTTGAATATTTATGGGTTAATTTTTAGTTATGCCCCCAAAGCTAGGCTTTGGCGGCATATAGTGATCGCACCGTGCGTGTGTGGGTGTGTGTGTGTGTGGGTGTGTGGGTGGGTGGGTGTGTGGGTGGGTGGGTGTGTGGGTGGGTGGGTGGGTGTGTGTACCTTTTGTCCGGAGTATATTTCCTTTGTCACATCAGCTACGGATACCAAATTTGGTGTGTGAGTTCATCTTGGGATGGGGGAGTGTCGCGTACCATTTTCATGTCACTGTGACCTTGACCTTGACCTTTGACCTTGATTTTACAAAAAGCTTGTCCGGAGCATATCTCCTTTACCTTACCAGCTACAGATTCCAAATTTGGTGTGTGAGTTCATCTTAGGATGGCGGAGTGTCGCGTACCATTTCCATGTCACTGTGACCTTGACCTTGACCTTTGACCTCGATTTTAAAAAAAGCTTGTGCCTTACCAGCTACAAAAAGCTTGTCCGGAGTATATTTCCTATACCTTACCAGCTAAGGATTCCAAATTTGGTGTGTTAGTTCATCTTGGGATGGAGGAGTGTCGCGTACCATTTTCAGATCACTGTGACCTTGACCATGACCTTTGACCGATTTTACAAAAAGCTTGTCCGGAGCATATCTCCTTTACCTTACCAGCTACAGATTCCAAATTTGGTGTGTGAGTTCATCTTGGGATGGCGGAGTGTCGCGTACCATTTTCAGGTCACTGTGACCTTGACCTTGACCTTTGACCTCGATTTTAAAAACCGCTTATACCTTACCAGCTACAAAAAGCTTGTCCGGAGTATATCTCCTATTCCTTACCAGCTAAGGATTCCAAATTTGGTGTGTGAGTTCATCTTTGGATGGAGGAGTGTCGCATACCATTTTCAGATCACTGTGACCTTGACCATGACCTTTGACCGATTTTACAAAAAGCTTGTCCGGAGCATATCTCCTTTACCTTACCAGCTACAGATTCCAAATTTGGTGTGTGAGTTCATCTTGGGATGGCGGAATGTCATGTACCATTTCCAGGTCACTATGACCTTAACCTTGACCTTGACCTTGACCGATTTTACAAAAAGCTTGTCCAGAGCATATCTCCTATACCTTACCAGATACGGATTCCAAATTTGGTTTGTGAGATCACCTTCAGATGGCGGAGTGTCGCGTACCATTTTCAGGTCACTGTGACCTTGACCTTGACCTTCGACCTCGATTTTACAAAAAAGGTTGTCCAGAGAATATCTCTTATACCTTACCAGCTGCGGATTCCAAATTTAATGTGTGAGTTTATCTTGGGATGGCGGTGTGTCGCGTACCATTTTCAGGTCACTGTGACCTTGACCTTTGACCTAGATTTTACACAAAGCTTGTCTGGAGCATTTCTCCTATACCTTACCAGCTACGGAATCCAAATTTGGTTTGTGAGTTCATCTTGGGATGGGGGAGAGTCATGTACCATTTTCAGATCACTGACCTTGACCTTGACCTTTGACCTCAATTTTACAGTCCGGAGCATATCTCCTATATCTTACCAGATACAAAAAGCTTGTCCAGAGCATATCTCCTATACCTTAAACGTTGACAATCAACCCAGGGTCCGTTTTAACGTTGAGAATGACTTAGGGTCCTTTTTAACTAAGTTTTGACGCTTGGCTCTTTTCTTAGCTATCATAATCGTCAAAGGTTCTGTTTCTAATGTTAAGAACTGACTCCTGTGTCATTTTTAACAGCATCAAAATTTCATGTTACACCTGCATTACATTGTATTGTTTTTCCACCAAAATGCATTTCGGTGTCAAACACTTTGGGGGCATTTGTCACCCGTGACGACCCTCTTGTTTATTGTAAATTTGACAAATATGAAATGATTAGCAGGTTTAATTATTAGACATTTTACAATTACACATACCTGAACCCTGATTAAGACTCAGTGTGGTCAAATAAAACACTGGTAATACCATAAAGCCAAAAATTGTTTGTTTGTACTTCAGCATACCTGGTTGCATGTACAGTAAAACCCCTCTAATGAGACCACGAAATTAGGTATATTACTGGGTCTTAAAGACAGGTGGTTGCTTAATGCAGGATCCTGCATTAAGCAACCACTTGCTTTTAGAGACACCAACATCTCATTAAGTGGTTGCTTTAGAGGGGTTTTACTGTACTTACTGTACTTTGAGCATTTGAAATTAATTTTTCTTCTTATACAATTTGTTGTATTTTAGATTTCAGCAATAAATGAATGTCTACCTAAGCGTAGGTCTGAATAAGATATCTCTTTGTACTTGGGCTCTGTTCTTTTATGTACAGTAGAACCTGTCTTAATTGGCCTCCAAAAAGATATCGAATTATGGGGTTTTAAGGCAGGTGGTAGCTTTATGCATGTCAAAAGTAATGCAAAAAAGCTCCTGTAGGGACTTTTTGCATTATTTTACCCTGCATTAAGCAACCACCTGCTTTTTAAAGACTTCTATCTTCACTAAAAGAATGGCCGCTTAAGACAGGTTCCACTGTATGTGAATATGGAGAAAATATCATGTTCTTAAAGTTTAATGCTACTCTGATAATGAAGTTTTCTATGTATTGTACTTTTTTCCATGCCACTTAAGCTTCACTCCATGAATATTTGTGTGAGAAATAATGACATCATGAATATAAATTGACATCAGTCTTGCCATGGCAGACACTGTAGAATCAGATTTAGCCATGTCCAAAACTTCCTACATCTATTTGCCATTAATATAAAAATCAATCTAATTAATATTCATGATGTCATTTCTTACATGAAATATTCATGGAGTCAAGAGTTAACTTTTTTATGAATTAGTAGCCAAGAGTTAACTTTTTTATGAATTAGTAGCCAAAAGTGAGATGCACTGTTATATATAAGGCACATTTAAAGAATTATTTAACCCTTTACCTGATAGTCACAATTTGACTCCTTATGCAAACAGAGTAGACCCAGATCAGATAGCTCATGTAGGAGTCACATGATCAGGATCTGCTCTGTTTGCTTATGGATATATGTATATCGATTTGATTCTGCAGTGTCTACCATGGCAAAAATACTCTTAGTTTGTCTACCATTATAAACAATCAGCTAATTAGTATGCATGGTGTCATAGTCTCTTTTATGAATATTCATCAGGTAAAGGGTTAAGAAGTGTTTTTTTAATACCATTTTTGCAAATTTATTTCTTTATGTAATGATAGTATTACTCTACAGCATTGTTCAAACTTCATCTGAGTTGTGTCATAGGAAGAGATACAGTAAAACCTTTCTGAACTGGAATTCTCGGAGAGAAGAATTTAGATACTTTTAGGCAGGTGACTGCTTAATGCAGGATGAAAGTCACGCAGAAAGCTTCTGTAAGAGCTTTCTGCATGACTTTCATCCTGCATTAAGCTGCCACTTGTCTCCAAGACAAATATTTGTACTAGATTTAACATCTGTACTTGGAGCAGTGTAGAAACAGATCACCCACAGCATGAGAAGGTGGCCTTATCGGGGTCTGTTTGTCATTCAATAGTTTTGTGCTAACAGCAGTGCCTACATTCAGAGATGTACAGTTGGTACATTCTGACATGGCTATCAATCTACCCAGTTTGCTAATGCTAACATAACCGTTTTTTCCAATGACACATCTCATATTATAGGCAAGTCTTCCACTGTGTTTTGAAATTTTGAGGATATTTTACAATTTTTCTTGTACTGCTGGATTTACATCAGATCTTTTTCAGTGGTCAGTATCTTTGTCAGCTATGTTTTGATTCATTTATGTATGTGCGTTGTTTTGATATTGATTTAGTTTAAAGTGAATCATTTCTATGAAATTGTTGCTGTTACTGTTAAGTTTGAAAGAATCAGAATTTGCAGACATCATGAGTATTCTTATACAAGCTTCATACATGGGTATACAGTAATACCCCTTCTTAACCGGAATTTTAGTATACAAGATACTTTCCCTGTTCTATATCTATTCCAAATTTCAATACCTATAGAATACTCATAGACAAATAGTTATAATGAAATGTGGAAGGTGGAACACTAGCCATTTTAGAACGAAAAGACACATCTTTTCAAATTGCATTAGCAAACAGAGCAGACCCTGATCAGATGGCTCCTATAGGAGCTGTCTGATCTGGGTCTACTCTGTTTGCAGATGTGTAAAAACACATTTATATGAGGGAAAGGGTTAATGCAGGGTGAAAGTCATGCAGAAAGCTCATAGAGGAACTTTCTGCATGATTTTCATCCTGCATTAATCTGTCACATGTCTCCAAGACTGATATTTATACTAAATTGAATGTCCGGTTTTGAGGGGTTCTACTGTACGTATAATGTAAATTTGATTATTGTAGACTATGCTGGTTTGGTGCAAATGGTTGCTTTGATTTCAGAACAATGTTTGTCCTTTTAATTACCCATTTATGTATAGCTTTTTAGTTGCAGATTGTATTTTGATTTATGATCATTGCAGAAAGATACATGTATAATTTAAATTACATTGATTAAATGCTTTCATTTTAGAAAACTTTGTGTTTGATTAATTAACTCTTTGCACGCTAGCTGCGAAACTGTGATTACCTATGCAAACAGTTTGGATCCAGATGAGACGCCGCATTATGCGGCGTCTCATCAGGATCCAAACTGTTTGTCACCGTGACCATATTTTTGCTAAGAAATGAGAGAAAGTTTATTTTAAGAATTGAAGCAGACGACAATTGTTGCAGACGAAAAATTACTTAGCATGCAAAGAGTTAATGTTTAGTTATTTAACCTTTCACAGTAATCTAGTGAATAATCATGTAAGAAATCATGACATCATTATTTAGCTTTAATATGTTATAATTGCATTTGAACACAAGATGTTTTGGAAGTCGGAGGCAACAACTGTTAAATCAGATCTATATTATTCCGTTAAGTAAACAGAGCAGACCTTGATTAGATGGGTTCTAAAGTGGCTATCTGATCTGGGTCTATTCTGTTTGCAAAGATGTCAAAAGATGTAGCAGGTAGAGGGCTAAGTGATAGGCTGCAAGTAGTGATGTCCAGAATCATATGAAACCTGTTAGAACGATTCTGTAATGTGATCTTATCAACAGGACAATAGTAATGGTCAACTGTTCTATATTTAGTCCAATTTTCAGTACCTAATGAATATTCATGGACAATAGTTATAATCAAATATGGAAGGTTTAGCATTGGAGCTATTTTAGAAACTAAAGAAACAGGTTTATCCAATAGCAAACAGAGCAGACCCTGATCAGACGGTTCCTATAGGAGCCATCTGATCTGGGTCTACTCTGTTTGCAAATGCGTGAAAACACGTTTTTATGAAAGAAAGGGCTTAATGTTAGTTATGATTGATGAAATGATCCCCGAAACACTTACCATGATTGATGAAATGATCCCCGAAACACTGGTAAGTTGAGATATTTAGAGCTGAACAAATCTTTGTTATTGATTGTATTTCAAGTTGGTTCTTTCAACAGAAAACAAAATAAGAAAAGGAAAATGATTTGGCAGTTTGATGCACCAAACTAACAAAACAAATGATATACATGTACATTATATCAATGATATCCATTCAGTGCTGAACAAGAATGTGTACACTTAGTGATGTTATTGTTGGGATTGCCGTTGCAACTGAGCTCTAATTCAAGATAAGCTCATTCAAGACTTCTCATGCTGAATATTCAAATGTGAATCCATCCGCTATGAATATTAATTACCGACTTATAATAGTAATAATTAGCGTAATATTTATAATGGCGTGTGAACAAGAAAAACTTTGGCCCTGGTGAAACTGTAGAATCCGATCAATATAATTCCATTAGCAAACTGAGCATATCCTGATCAGGTGGCTTCTACAGGTGCCATCTGATCTGGGTCTCCTCTGTTTGCAAAGGCATTAACACATTACCCCCTAATTCACATTGTGAAACCATTGTGATGAATAGAGCATTGGCTCCTATTGGAGCAAATGCTCTATTTATCACAATGGTTTCAAACTACAAAATTCTAAAAAAAAATCCTTTTCTTTAGTTAATGCTCCTTTTCGGAAGATTAATTCAAAAAGGTTGAGTCTAAAAATAGCCTAGGAGAGAATGAGTTAAAAGGCTTATCTGTGGAGTAAAGGGATGGCGGTCAAAGATAGTAGGAACCAGCTCATCAAATAAATTCTACATGTAGTTATAGAAAGTTCAGAGAGTTAATAGATAAATGATGTTTGAAATTTCTTTATAGTTTCACTTACGTTTTTACTGTTAGAATATGAAGCTGTGTAGAGAAAGGAGTCAGAATTGTATTATGAAATGTCATTACTTTTTTGTCATTACTTTTTTCTCTTTCAAATGTTTGATGAGGATTTTTTAAAGTTCTTGAATTACTTGTATGTGTAAATTGGCTGTATGAATGACCGGCAGTATAGATATAGTTTCAGATCATTTAGCTGTTGGAAAGCAAAGTGTTAGAAGAGATATATCTTCAAATGTTTGTACAGTATAATATAGAAGTTGGAAAGGATTATTATCAATTTTATCTACACCTATTAACCCATTCCCTCATGTTGACGCCTTTTTTATGCCTCCGAAAAATTCTTTTACTGAAACCATTGTGATAAATAGAGTATTTGCTCCATAGGAGCAATTGCTCTTTTTATCATAATGGTTTCAAAACTACACAATTCTAAAAAAATCCTTTTCTCCCTTAAATGCTCCTTTTCGGTATATTCATTCAAAGAGGTTGGGTCTAAAATAGCTTATGAGGTAATGGGTTAACCCTTTCCTCCATAGGCTATTTTTAGACCCAACCTCTTTGAATGAATCTACTTGAAAGGAGCATTTACTAGAGAAAAGTAAAATTTTAGAATTTTGTAGTTTGAAACCGTTGTGATAAATAGAGCATTTGCTCCTATAGGAGCAAATGCACTAGTTATCACAATGGTTTCAAGAAGTGGTTATTACAGAGGCGTAGAAAGGCGTATTTATGGAGGAAAGGGTTAACACTTGTCATACTGGAGTCAAATATTAGTCACCATATCATAATGGAAACTTTCATCAGAAGGTATGAAACATGCCATCTTATCATAGTCAACCTTCTTTGGTAGGCTGGTTAATCCTTTCCCAGTTGAATATTCGTGTAAGAAATAATGACATCATGAATATTTATTAGCCAAATTTTTAAAATGGCATATATACAGAGGATGTTTTGGTTTTGGAAGACTGTTGAGTCAGATCTGTTATAATTTCATAAGTAAACAGAGCAGATCCAGATCAGACGGCTCCTGGAGGAGCTGTCTGATCTGCATCTAATCTGTTCACAAAGGCATGTAAAGCATTTGTTTGAGGGAAAGGGTTAAGTCACGTACAAAAAGATACATTAGCATCACATATTATAGTTTGTATTTCTTAATAGACAGACTATGAATGTTGTGAAAATGAATGTTTTGTTTATTAAAATGATTTCAGATATAAACCAGTCCAGTAGGTTTTTATATCTCCAAAATAAGTCTTAATTAGACACTCAGAATCAGAAGTGTTGGTGGTTCTACTAGTGTAAACTGTTGAAGAGCGGTGTGTTAGGCTTTGTGTTGTATGACGTCTTGTGTCATGTACATTGTATACAAGTAGCGCATGCAGTCAGTGTCCACCAGGCTGTAGTACCTGGGTGGACTTTGCATATATGAACTGCTCCAAGAATAAAAGTAATAAATTGGTTTTGTTAACAGTATAGATTTACGCCAGTTGTTGTCACAGAAATGCCACATTGGCTTGGTCTGCTTTTACACATGTAGTAAGTTTGTGGGACCAGTATTTAATCCTTTACTCCATGAATATTCATGTTAGAAATAATGACACCATGAATTTTAGTAAGATTATATGTTTCATAATGGCAATGGACACCAGAATGTTTGGCGACTGTAGGAACTGTAGAATCATATCTATATTATTCAATAAGCAAACAGAGTTGACCCTGATCAGACGGCTCCTACAGGAGCTGTCTGATCTGGGTCTACTCTGTTTGCAAAGGCGTAGAAAGGCGTATTTATGGAGCAAAGTGTTAATAATGAGATTGTAAAATACCAGGGATACTGGTAAGTGTCAAACAATGATGATGTGGAGTAGATGTCTTAGTCTCTGATACAGATAAATGGAGTCAACAGGGTTTCAAAGCCCATAACATACCGGTACTTTTTCTCTTGGGGCAGCTCATATGGTAGTGCATGTATGTACACAATTCTGTATCAATTCACTGATTATAAAAATATCAAGAGAGAGAAAGAAATACACTGAAAACTTAATAATGTTTTGTTTCACTTCACCCCTTTGTTATAAAACTATCGCGAGAGGTCGAAATATCGGTCTGTAAGGCAGCTGGTAGCTTAATGAAGGTCAAAAGTAATGCAGAAAACTCCTACAGGAGCTTTCTTTTTAGCTCACCAGAGCACAAAGTGCTCAGGGTGAGCTTTTGTGATCGCCTGATGTCCATCGGCGTGTGTCGTTCATTGTCCGTCGTCAACAATTTGAACCTTTAAAAATCTTCTCTGAATCTACAGGGTTCTCAGCTTTCATATTTGGCACATAGCATCATATTCAGGTCCTCTACAAAAGTTATATAAATTATGCCCCTGGGGTCAAAATTGGCCCCGCCCCAAGGGAGGCTAATTTTCAATAGAAACAAATGGAGAAAACTTTGAAAATCTTCTCCTCTGAAACTGGAAGGTTCTCAGCTTTCATATTTGGCACATAGCATCATATTCAGGTCCTTTACAAAAGTTATATAAATTATACCCCTGGGGTCAAATTGGCCCCGCCCCAGGGATGACTAATTTTCAATAGAAACAAATAGAGAAAACTTTGAAAATCTTCTCCTCTGAAACTGGAAGGTTCTCAGCTTTCATATTTGGCACATAACATCATGTTCAGGTGATCTACAAAAGTCATATAAATTATGTCCCTGGGGTCAAAATTGGCCCGGCCCAGGGGTGGCCAGTTTTCTATAGAAACATATATTGAAAACTTTGAAAATCTTCTCCTCTGAAACTGGAAGGTTCTCAGCTTTCATATTTGGCGCATAGCATCATAATCAGGTCATCTACAAAAGTTATATAAATTATACCCCTTGGGTCAAAATCGGCCCGCCCCAGGGGTGCCTTGTTTTCTATAGAAACATATAGTGAAATCTTCTCCTTTGATTGTCTGGTGAGCGATGTCAGGGCCAATCTGGCCCTCTTGTTTACTTTTGCCCTGCCTTAACTCTTTCCCTCCTAGACTATTTTTAGACCATAGGAGCAAATGCTCTATCACAATGGTTTCAATAAATCAGTTTCACAGAGGCACAAAAAGGTGTCAGTAGCAGAGAATGGGTTAAGCAACCAACTACTTTTTGAGAATCCTATATTCAAACAAATGAACGGCTGCTTAAAACAGGTTCTGTTCTGTATATTGTTGCTTATTAGCTCACCTGAGCCGAACGCTCAGGATGAGCTATTGTGACCGCGATCCGTCCGGCGTCCGGCGACATTTTCAAACGACATCTCCTCTGAAACTGCTGACCTGATTTTAACCAAATTTTGTCAGGAGCATCAGTGGCTAGGGGGAACGAAATGTTGTTCACATTATGACCCCCGGACCAAAAATGGCCCCGCCCAAGGGCTTATCAGTTTTTCATAGGAAAATCTTTAAAAATCTTCTTCTCTGAAACTGACAGGCCTAGATCTTTGATAGTTGGTATGTAGCATGATCTTATGGTCCTCTACAAAGATTGTTCAAATTATGACCCCCCGGGCCAAAAATGGCCCTGCCCATGGGCTTATCAGTTTTTCATAGGAAAATCTTTAAAAATCTTCTTCTCTGAAAGTGTAAGGCCTAGACTTTTGATACTTGGTATGTAGCATGATCTTATTGTCCTCAACAAAGATTGTTCAAATTATGACCCCCGGACCAAGAATGGCCACGCCCAAGGGCTTATCAGTTTCTCATAGGAAAATCTTTAAAAATCTTCTCCTCTGAAATTGTAAGGCCTAGACCTTTGATATTTGGTATGTAGCATGATCTTATGGTCCCCTACTAAGATTGTTCAAATTACCGTTGTGATCCCCGGACCAAAAATGGCCCCGCCCAAGGGCTTATCAGTTTTTCATAGGAAAATATTTAAAAATCTTCTCCTCAGAAACTGTAAGGCCTAGACCTTTGATATATGGTATGTAGCATGATCTAATGGTCCTCTACAAAGATTGTTCAAACTATGACCCCTGGGCCAAAAATGGCCACGCCCAAGGGCTTATCAGTTTTTCATAGGAAAATCTTTAAAAATCTTCTTCTCTGAAACTGTAAGGCCTAGACCTTTGATATTTGGTATGTAGCATGATCTAATGGTCCTCTACAAAGATTGTTCAAATTGTGATCCCTGGACCAAAAATGGCACCACCCAAGGGCTTATCAGTTTTTCATAGGAAAATCTTTAAAAATCTTCTGAAACTGTAAGGCATAGACCTTTGATGATTGGTATGTAACATAAACTTGATCTCTACAAAATGTAGCTTTGGCTTGTGGTCCTCTGCCAAGAATGTTCAACTTATGACCCTGACCTCTTGGCGAAAATTAGCCCTGCCTTGTGGCTTATCAGTTTTTTATGGGACAAGTATGAAATATTATTTTTCCCTGAAACCGTCATACTGCTTTGCCTTGTGGTTCTCTACCAAGGTTGTACAAGGTTATCTCAGGTGAGCGCTTCAGGGCCTCATGGCCCTCTTGTTCACATCTGTCACAGACTTAGTTTGTTTTTACCAAGATTCTTATTTATTTTGCTGCTACTTGTGGCCTCTGATTGGTCAAAATTTAGATATTGTTTGATTTTACTTAAAATTGGTATAATGGGGTATTTAGGCATTCCGAATTAAATCGTAGGTGTTTCGAAAGAGTTGGTTACCATGGTAATGGAGTGGTGGCCTCTGATTAGTCGAAATTTAGATATAATTAAATTTAGCTGAAAATTAATAGTGGTATATGGGTACTCCGAACTTAATAGGTGTTTCAAAAGTTGGTTGCAATGGTAATCCGGTGATGTCCTGTGATTGGTGAATATTCAGTTATTTTGGACATCAATGCCTGTTGTGTGTTTCATTTTTGGGGACATTCTGTAACAATTAATCTTGTTATTATTATTATTTTTTCTTCCGATTATTATTCTTGCTCTTATTCTTCTTCTGTCATGAACTTTCCAACACATTTCTCGGCAATAGTCCAATCCTAATGAAACTTCACACGAACATTACTGGTTATGTGTAGATATTAGCTACATGTATTGTTCAATTTTGCTGAAAATTTGTATGATGAGGTATTTGGATACCCCAAACTCAGTCATAGGTGTTTCAAAAGAGTTTGTTACCATAGTAATGGAGTGATGGTCTCTGATTAGTCGAAATTTTGCTGATAATTGGTAAGGAGGGGTATATGGATACTCCAAACTTACTGGCAGATGTTTCAAGTGTTGGTTGCCATGGTAATCTGGTAATGGTCTGTGATTGGTGAATATGTAGATATTTTGCTCATCAATACCTGTTGTCCATTTCATTTGGGGGCCATTCTGTAACGGACTCTATTACAATTAGATCTTATATTTGAACAATTTCCTGTCTGTGTAAAATAGGAACATTTAGAGGAGAACCACTTTTGACCCAGGGATCATGATGTAAACAATCATGGTAGAGGGCAACAAGTCAGCTACAGGTAAAAATATAACCTTCATGCCTTATGAGTTTGGAGAAGAAGATAAGTTTTTAAAGCTATCCTACACAAACTTTCAGAATATTTACCTCCTACTCAAGATGCATCCACACACAAACTTTTGCATTTCTAGACAATATATTCAAGGTGCTGTATACCAGACAAGTATTTACTAAACTTGAGGCCAGAATTCAAGGTCAGTCACAGTAACCCCCATATAAGCTCATAATTTTTAGCTCACCAGAGCACAAAGTGCTCAGGGTGAGCTTTTTGGCGTGTGTCGTTAGTCGTCAACAATTTGAACCTTTAAAGTTCTTCTCCTCTGAATCTACAGGGGTCTCAGCTTTCATCTTTGGCACATAGCATCATCTGTAGGTCCTCTACAAAAGTTATATAAATTATACCCCTGGGGTCAAAATTGGCCCTGCCCCAGGGGTTTTCAGTTTTCAATAGAAACATAGTGAAAACTTTGAACATCATCTCCTCTAAAACTAGAAGGTCCTCAGCTTTCATATTTGGCACATAGCTTCAACTTCAGGACTTCTACAAAAGTTATATAAATTATGCCCCTAGGGTCAAAATTGGCCCCACCTCAGGGATTGCCAGTTTTTTGTAGCTGACTGCTTAAACAGCCCATGGGATCACTAGTTATGCATAGGAAAAACTTTAAAAATATTCTTGTCAGAAACATGTCCCAGAGCTTAGATATTTGGTGTATAGATTTACTTAGCATAACTTTATGAGTTTTATAAGTATCATAGTTCTGGGGTTAAAATTGGCCCTGCCCTGTGTGTATAGACTTCTTCACATCAGAAACTACAGTCTAAAGGTTTCTCCTTAATATCAGCCTGAGCTGAGATCAGCCAGTGTGAGTTTCTTATATAATCACCCTTAGCCTGATCAGTAGAGTAGAAGTTGTGTTTAGACAAATAACACACATTCATTTAAGATTGAGAAAACTGGATAATTCTCAAAATGCAGAACACTCTTAAAGCTTTTTTTCATACCTATGCCCTGCATTAAGCTACCAGCTATCAATATAGAGTGTATCTGTTGTGAATTTCAGCTTCACTCTTTGCATGCTGGGTAATTTTGTCATCTGCTAAATTGTTGTCTGCAGCATATTCATAAGTTATCCTAACTACACACTTTCTTTCCAAGTTTTTCAGAAGTTCAGTCTCATTGACAAACAGTTTGGATATCAGGTCGGCACCACATTATGTTGGCCCTGACCTGGATCCAAACTGTTTGCATAGGTCATTAGTGGTGGGAGAATCCCACTACACACTTTCTTTCTAAGTTTTTCAGAAGTTCAGTCTCATTTACAAACAGTTTGGATATCAGATCAGGCCCCACATTATGTGGGGCCTGATCTGGATCAAAACTGTTTGCATAGGTCATTAGTGGTGGGAGAATCCGCCTCTAGCATCCAAAGATTTAATACAAGTTCCAGTGGTCTATGCTCTATCCATTCTTTCACTACATTCTTTCAGCATCATGTTCAGGTCCTCTACAAAAGTTATATAAATTGTGTCCTTGGGGTCAAAATTGGCACCGCCCCAGGTGTGTTAAGTTTTCAATAGAAACATATAGTGAAAACTTTGAAAATCTTCTCCTCTGATTGTCTGGTGAGCGATGTCAGGGCCATTCTGGCCCTCTTGTTTTATAAGCTGTATACCAGACAAGTATTTGCTAAACTTGAGGCCAGAATTCAAGGTCGGCCACAGTAACCCCCAAATAATCTGTGTTTTTAGCTCACCAGAGCACTTTTGTGCTCAGGGTGAGCTTTTATGATCGCCTGATGTCCGTCGGCGTGCGTCGGGCGTCAACAATTTCAACCTTTAAAATCTTCTGCTCTGAATCTACAGGGTTCTCAGCTTTCATCTTTGGTACATAGCATCACATGTAGGTCCTCTACAAAAGTTATATAAATTATGCCCCTGGGGTCAAAATTGGCCCTGCCCCAGGGGTTTTCAGTTTTCAATAGAAACATATAGTGAAAACTGAGAAATTCTTCTCCTCTCAAACTAGAAGGTCCTCAGCTTTTATATTTGGCACATAGCTTCAACTTCAGGTCTTCTACAAAAGTTATATAAATTATGCCCCTAGGGTCAAAATTGGCCCCACCTCAGGGATTGCCAGTTTTTTGTAGCTGGCTGCTTAAACAGCCCATGGGATCACTATATATGCATAGGAAAAACTTTGAAACTCTTCTTGTCAAAACTACATGTCCCAGAGCTTAGATATTTGTTGTATATATTTACTTAGCATACCTTTATCAGTTTTATTAATATCATAGTTCTGAGGCTAAAATTGGCCCTGTCCTGTGTATATAGACTTCTTCACTTCAGAAACTACAGGTTAAAGGTTTCCCCATTAATCACAGATAAGCCAGTGCTCTGAAAGGACTATAGTAGCCAGTGTGAGTGCATTGGTAATCACCCTTAGCCTGATCAGTAGAGTAGAAATTGTGTTTAGACAAATTACACACTCATTTTAGATTGAGAAAACTGTGGATAATTCTCAAAATGCAGAAAGCTCTTAAAGCTTTTTTTCCATATCTATGCCCTGCATTAAGTTGCCAGCTATCAATATAGAGCCTACAATTGTTTCTGTTGTGAATTTCAGCTTAATACAAATTCAAGTGTTCTATTGCATCTTGGAGAGCAGTGTCTATTTTTAGCTGGCTATTTTTAGCATACATAAAATGTAGGTTATTTCTCTTTCACACTTTTTGATTACAACAGGATTGCCTCCCTTCTTGATAACGGCAGTTGCAAATTAGATCTGACCTGTAAATAGAACAATTAACCCTTTACTCCATAAATATGCATTTCTACACCTTTGCAAACAGAGTAGACCCAGATCAGATGGCTCATGTAGTAGCCATCTGATCAATCTGCTCTATTTGCTTATGATATAATATAGTGAAAATTGCATTAAATTATTTTCATTTTGTGTACAATATACATGTACTTATAATATGTTTACTTAAGCCTTTCCCTCATATAAAATGCCTTTTCATGCATTTGCAAACGGAACAGACCCAAATCAGACGGCTCCTATAGCAGCTGTCTGATCAGGGTCTGATCTGTTTGTCAAGGGAATTTGAAATATGTTTCTTTACTTTCTAAAATGGCTACACCGTCCCACTTTCCATATTTCATTATAACTATTTTGTCCATGAATATTCACTAGGTATTGAAATTGTGAATAAACAGAACAGGGGAAGGGTTAAAAGTACATCAATCTTAAGATAAGATATGAATAATAATATGAACTCATGAAGATGTAATGAAAATATCTGAAATTTTGAACATAAGTATAGATTAATTTATTCTTTCTGAATTAAAATTGCCCCACCCCAGGGCCGGCTAGTTTTCTATAGAAACATAGTGAAATCTTTGAAAATCTTCTCCTCTGATTGTCTGGTGAGCGATGTCAGGGCCATTCTGGCCCTCTTGTTTATAAACTATCTACATGTTTTAACTAAATTTGTTAAAGAAAATAGAACTGTTACTAAAGTTATCATCTCGAAAAGAAAGTTTGATGTGGCCATTCATTGATATTTTTATGGTCAATGGGAGATAATTTGTACTTTACTATAAAGAGAGATTGTAAGAGTTGCTTCCCCAATTGATAACCAGTAAATGGATCTTTACAATGCTTAGGATTGAAAATATTGTTAATTATTATTATACCACTTCTCCCACAGAAGTGATATTTGGTATGTGGCTTTATTATAATGAGTTACAGATCAAGTTTGAATTTCGTTACAATTCATTGATTTTTCACGGAAATACAGCGATTTTACTTAGAAATTTTCCGGAAATTCAGGTTTTCCGGAGTTTTTTCTAAACCTTTACAGATATTGAAGTGATATTTGGTATGTGGCTTTATTATAATGAGTTACATATCAAGTTTGAATTTCATTATGCTTCATTGGTTTTTCACGGAAATAAAGTGATTTTACTTAGAAATTTTACGGAAATTCAGGTTTTCCGGAGTTTTTTTCTAAACCCCTGCAGATATTGATGTGATATTTGGCATGTAGCTTTATAATAATGAGTTACAGATCAAGTTTGAATTTTGTTACACTACATTGATTTTTAACGGAATTACAGCATATAGACTTAGAAATTTTTAGGGAATTTCAGGTTTTCCGCTTACATGTGATAACTACCGACGGTAGGTGAATTCTACCGTTTTCAGAGGTGGTTTACCGTTCTACTTTAACGATCTACCGTTTTTGAAATGCCAAGGCAATTTTTTTAGTGACATGTATTTCACTGTGGTGCAAGCTGTACGGTCGCGAATGTTTAGACTTTTCCAAGATGGCGGACGAACAGGAGGCTGAAAGGTAAGCATCACATTTTTACACTTTTTAAACAATGTAGATTTTTCTTTCCGGCTTTTAGTTGGTGTCATAGCACAGAATTATAACGCCCGTCAACAGCGGTTTACCTCCTAATGGTTCATGTCTGTGTGTAAGGCTCAAAATCTTTCGTAAACAATGCAGAAACCGAAATTCAGAAATCGAATCGAGAAGGAGGTCATATTTTGCCTCATTGTAAGCTTACCAACAACGCTAAGCCTTTTCTAACACTGTGGGTATATGCATTTGAGTCCGATATTAACGTTGAGTTACTTAGTTTGAAGCACAAATCTACATTTTGTCTTTTTGAGAGGGTTGAAAAAAATGTCGAGTGTACGGTTTAGCCCGTAGAGGTAAAAGTGCACTGTACGGTTTAGACCCGATCTATTTTGTACGGTTTAGCCACGATTTTCTTTCGAAAAACTGTACGGTTTAGACACATACAAATACTAACATTTGAATATGCGTCGTAGATCTAGGTAGTGTAATCCCAACTAATTAGTGTAGATATTCCTTCACACAATGCCTATTTGCGATTTTGACAGTATATTACAATTAGGATCGAGAACAGAAGCATAGCATATAATCTGGATCTATACTGGTTAACATTTGAAGACAATGTTATACTTAAAAAGTGTTGAAGTGAAATGATTTTTAAGTTTAACTGATTGGGTATTTGGCTAAAAGTGTTTTACCCGTTTCAGTCCTAATGCAAATACAGAGCGTCTGAAATTAAGTCAAGCACTTTGTACTGTTACTTTACATTACTTTACATATATTTTCAGATTATTTGCCTGTTACTACTGCGAGACAAAGGAAACCATCAGCCACTTTGTAGATGCCAATCCGAGAAATCCAATGAAAATTAGAAGAAAAGAGCTAAGTCATATATATCGGGGAAAGTCGGGACAACGTACATTAACTTTTAATGTAATACCAGACGTTTTGAAATAAACAAGCAAAATAATGCTAAATGGTGAAATGCAAACCATTGAAATTCAAGATATTGACGAAGATTTTAGAATTGGCAATTTATTTGGTCCAATAAATAATTAAATATATGTGTTTTTCATTAACTTGTTACCGTTTTCTGTTATATAATTATTTCACGTTTATTTTATGTCACCTTTAAAATGCATGTATGCCCTACGAAATGGCATTTAGACATTCCATACAGACTCGGCCCAGATCCGTCATCGCGAAACTGACGAGATATCGACCAAGCGCTAAATTACATCAACTCAACTAAATGCCTGTAAAACATAATCCGAGGGTAGGTTCTTTTTTCTGACAGATGATACAGATTAACCATTATGTTTGCTAAATGAATTGCCGGCATGTCAAAAACATGTTAGTTAAACTTAAAAATCAATTCACTTCAATGTTTATGCCCCCATAGTCTGTTTGTCTGTTTGTTTGTCAGCAACTTTAACATTGGTCATAACTTTTGAGCCAGTATAGATAGAGACTTGATATTTGGCATACATATGTATCTCATGAAGCCGCACATTTTGAGGGGTGACCTGTCAAGGTCAAGGTCATCCTTCAAGGTCAGAGGTCAAATATATGGGTCAAATCGCCGACTTTAACATTGGCCATAACTTTTGGACCAGTAGAGATAGAGACTTGATATTTGGCATGCTTGTGTATCTCATGAGGCTGCACATTTTGAGGGGTGACATGTCAAGGTCAATGTCAGAGGTCAAGGTCAGAGGTCAAATATATGAGGGGGCATAGTGTTTCACAAACACATCTTGTTAAAGTAAAACATTGTCCTTAAATGTTTAATAACCAGTATATATCCAGGTAATGTTCTATCCATAATTCTATTCTGGTTTTCCAGTTATCTTACTGAAAGAATGCAACGTGTAATTTTACCTGGTGCATTCTCTGGATGGAATACTATGAAGCTGGTGTTCCACAAGGATATATATTAGGTCCATTGTTATTTCTTGTTTTTATAAATGATATTGTTAGCGACATTGGATGGAACATTCGTGTGTTTGCTTACGACACTAGCTTGTTTAGTGTAGGTATTACTCCCGTACATATGGCAACAAATATCAATAATAATATATTAAAAAGGCAGAGAAATGACTAGTTGAATTCAATCCTAAGAAGACTGAGTCGTTAATAATCTCGAGAAAAATGTCTCATCCGTATATATGCAAGACTATCAAATTCATGAAGTAGATTCACATAAGCACATTGGCGTTCATCTCTCACGTGATCTAACATGGCACTGTCATATTGAATATATCGCTACTAAGGCATGGACAAGACTAAATGTCATGCGAAAACTCAAATTCACTTCGGACAGTTATTCCCTTGAAACAATCTACGTATATTTCGTGATACCTATTTTAGAATACATTGATACTATATTTGATAACTGTAATGCCAGAGAATCTAACAGTTTTGAAAAAAATCAATATGAAGCTACCCGTATAGTAACTGGGACAACTAAATTGGTTTCTGTTGGTAAATTATTGCATGAAGTTGGATGGAAACGCCTTGAAACCAGACGTAAAACACAAACTTATTCTCTTTTATAAACTGGTGTTTCATTTAACTCCAAAATATCTCACAGAGGTGGTACTTGAAGTGGCTGGAAGTGTTTCTCGATGCAATTTAAGATTAAGAAACGCTGGTGATATTCAACCTCTGGCCTGTCGCACAACCCATTATAGCAACCCTTTCCTCCCTGCAACAATACAGGAATGGAACAACCTCCCCGAAAATGAAAAACAATCTTCTACTCTAAACGCATTCAAAACGTCTTTGAATATCAATCTGCTAACTGTTCCCAAACATTTTATTACGGTGTCAGAAAACAGCAGCTCCTGCACAAGAGGCTTTGTGCAAACTGCAGTTCCTTGAACCATGACCTATTCTCAAAGAACATATCTGACACTACCTTGTGTACATGTGGCCTCGTTGAGAACGCATCGCACTTCTTCTTAAGCTGTTGCAAATATACCAACGAAGGAAACCAACGAAGGAAAACAACTTTTTGATGATGTTGCCAGATTCACTACTCCGTCCCTGTCTGTCTTTCTGTTTGGTGATCCTCTTTTAAATTATAATACAAACATCATTATAGACGAAGCTGTACATCGGTTTATCCAAACCTCAAAACGATTCTAATAAACTCGGTAACGCTCACCTTCTTTCGAATGTGCTTGTACTGCTCAGAATCCTAGACCTCTCTACATATATGTGTCCTCTCTACATATATGTGTCAACCTTCGTTTCCTTATTTTGTTTATTTTATTTATTTATATTTCTTTTATTCTGAAGTATCTTTTTCAAAAAGTTTTTGTATAAACTGATATATCCTGCTTAATTAATTTAATTAGTCTTTCAGTACAATTAATATAGTACAATAACGGCAGTCATTTCTGCATAAAGCGAGTGCAGTTGTTACGGTGATGGGGGAGAAACACAATAAGCAGTCTTGTTTTCGTTTCCATCCTTTTCTTTTCCTTTGTGTTATCATAACAATATTCATGCAAATATTTAAAAATAAAATACGTTTAAACCAATTATATACTGTGCTTCTGATCTCGATCCTAATTGTTTGTGATATGCTGTCATAATCGCGAACATGCATTGCATGAAGGATAATAGTTGGGATTATACTATCTAGACCTACGGCGCAGATTCAAATGGTAGCATTTGTTTTTGTCTAAACCGTACAGTTTTTCGAATGAAAATCGTGGCTAAACCGTACAAAAAACATCGGGTCTAAACCGTACAGTGCACTTTTACCTCTAATGGCTAAACCGTACACTCGACATTATTTTCAAACGTCTTCAAAAGACAAAATGTAGATCTGTGCCACAAACTAGGTAACTCAACGTTAATATCGGACTCAGATGAATATATCCACAGTGTTAGAAAATGTTTAGCGTAGTTGGTAAGCTTACAATGAGGCAAAATATGACATCCTTCTCGATTCGATTTCTGACTTTCAGTTTCTGCAAAGTTTACCGAAGATTTTGAGCCTTACACACAGACATGAGCCATAATGGGGTATGCCGCTGTTGACGGGCATTATAATTCTGTGTTATGGCACCAATTAAATGACTGAAAGAAAAATCTACATAGTTTAAACAGTGTAAAAATGTGATGCTTATCTTTCAGCCTCCGTTTTGTCCGCCATCTTAGAAAAGTCTAAACATTTGCGGCCGTACAGCTTGCACCACAGTGTATTTTCCTCCCTGACAGAGTTTATCTGTTAGTTCTCTACATACACAGACCGCCTTTAGCTTGCTATCATGCTCGGTCTGTTTTGTTAGGGACCAATCAAAAGAATCCCCTGTGGAGACCATGGAGAATTCCCGAATTACATAATCACGAGGTGGTTCCGGTTTTCACTCTACTACTTTATCAAATAAATTGTTCGGGAACCAGTCGGTTCAAAATGCAAACGTCTACCACAAATATCACATACAGAGGTTTATTACTCAAGCGAGGCGACATGGGAGTGTCATGAACCTATAATAGGAATTATATTCTCACAATTAAGTTATAAGACATAGAAATGCTTCTCTGCTTCCTTGTCAAGGAAAGCTGTGCATGGCCTCGTTGTTGCAATGGGCCGAAACACTTCGAAAATAAGACTGCTTGGACTGATAATCATGAATTTGATTTGTACACTAAATTACTTTTTTCATAAGTATAATAAGTTGTTATGACACTAAAGAAGTAATTGAAAACACCATAAATTATTATCTACCATTGCAAACTCTTCAAAAAATAATAACTATATAAGTTGAAATGTCATCAGTTTTCGCGACGATTGTAGATACGGGCTAAAACACGGACCTTGGACCTGATGGGATTTCGACATTTCTGTGTCTGCTCAATGTTTTGCAGTAACTAACTTGAACTGAGTAAAGGTTTAACTAACTTGAACTGAGTAAAGGACTTTTAAGGTTGTCATTGGGAGTATAGCTAAATAAGGGCCATAAAATAAGCCACAAAAAAAATCCCTAAAATGTCAAATTATAAATTAAGATAAAATGGAATATCTTTTTCATTATATGATAAAACTAATAAATCTTGATTTTTTCATGACATCGTTTAATAAGGATCCCAGTGTTTTTGGCTTTAGACCTATTGATTTCAATGAGTCCTTTTGACAAATAAAAAAAATCTAGAATTCCTACTGCATGTCAATTACTAGTATTTGTTTTTAACCCTTTCCCTGTTCCATTTTTATTCCAAATTCCAGTCCCTACTGGATATTCTCAAACAAAGTAGTTATAAAGAAATTTGGAGATAGGAACTTTATAGCCATTTTAGAAAGTACAGAAACATTTTTAAAATTTCAAATGCAAACAGAGCAGACCTTGATCAGATGGCTCCTATAGGAGCTGTCTGATCTGGGTCTACCCTGTTTGCAAATGCATGAAACTTTGGTTTATATGAAGGAAAGGCTTAATGGAGGTTTTAACTCCACATTGGATTTTTTTTGCCAAACCAGAAAGTGTAGAATCATTCCTATATATCATAAGCAAACAGAGCAGACCCTGACCAGACAGCTCCTGTAGGAGCCGCCTGATCTGAGTCTATTCTCTGTGCAAATTTATGCGTGAAAAAGATGTTTATATGAGGGAAAGGGTTAAGTGTGTAAATGTTATGTGTGTAATGTAAGGTTTAATAATGGAATGGTATGCATTTATGGTAAAGTATGAATGATAATGTATAACAAACATAGGTATCAAGCAAATTTCTTTTTTCTCCTCGGCTCCATGTATTAATAATAATTTTGTAGTGTCAGTAAAATCTACCTGACAAAAGTCAAATCTACCTGACACATTTCCTAAATCTACCTGACATGCCTCAGGAGGTTATCACATGTATGTTTTCCGGAGTTTTTTTTCTAAACTGTAGCAGATATTGTAGTGATTTATTTCTATAACCCCCATTCCTGTGTCAAATGTGCTAGTGGGGGTATCACCTTTAGTGGTAGTTCTATTTATTATTTATTATCATTATTATAATTATTATTATTTTTATTATTATTATGAATATCATCATCATTATAATAATAATATTGTGTAAATAACTAATCTACAACACATATTGTCAATTTATTTTATTTCGTTACTTCAACTTGTTCGGTTAATAGACATTTTTTAAATAGTAGAGTAATGATAATGTAGGATTCCAATTACTTTTTATGGTCTAAGGGAAGTAACTCTTATAATCTTTCCTTATAGTAAAGTACGATTTCTCTCCCTTTGACCATAGATATCAAGTTACGGAGAATAGTTTATTATTGAAAAATGAAGGGGGGAATCAACAAAATATTACTAATTTTACTATATTAACTCTATCCGTATATAAAAATAATCTAGGGTTTCCAGTGAAAATTCAAGTAAAATATTTTGCTAAGAATATTGGCAAAACAAGTGGGGTCTACTATCCGAGGAAAGTGATACTCTTGGAAACATGTTCTGGTAAAAGAACAGTAACACTACCATGCATAATGACACTCGTATCTCGTATTGAAAACTGACAAAAATACCAGAATATCTGACATTCATTCAATTCAAGAGTAATGTTCAGTGGATATCATAATTATGTGGAAATATTTATTAGTTACTAAAATAATGGTCTGTCACTTTTACTTGTCATTTGGCAGAGTTAGCACCATGTTTTAGTGTTGATAGCAAATGTATGACATTTCAAAAGCAAACAGAGCAAAAGCACTATGTCAGCTCTGTTTTCAAATGCGTGAAAATGTGTTTAATGTAAAGTGATCGAATCTACAATGGGGCGAATTTTCCAAGGGGGATACGACCACAGTCCGAATTAACCGGATATTAGCCTCGTTTTGAATAATTACGGAAGTAATGGCTTCCAAATAAATAAAGCGAAGCAGAAATGTAACTTTCGTGTTGATTAATCACCGTATCATCCAAAGAACATGTCGCGGGCAATGATTCCAAGCCAACAAAAGTTGGCTGAAAAGCTGACTATCCTCAACGACCGTGGTCAAGGGATGCTGACGAGAATTTACAATATAAAGAAGGTGCACTCTCTCTTCCTCTCTTCTACCACAAACAATTCAGTAAATATGATAAACATTTTAAATGTTCAGTAACGAACGCGCCATAAAGTTCGTCTGGTTATTTAGGGAAAATCCAAGGTATTGCCATGGCCTTCGTATATGATAGTCATGGGTGTGATGCTTGTAGTTGTACAAAATCTGACATTTTGTCACTGTTTCAACTTCTGTAGGAAACAGGTCAAACCGGCCCCAAATCAAACCGGCCTCAAGTCAAACCGGCCTCCAAAAGGTCAAACCGGACCTCAATTTGGTCAAACCGGCCCCCATGCTTCCCAACTCTCACGATTTCGTCGGGAGTCTCCCGATTCAGAAGACAAATCCCGATCAACCCGATTATTTGACTAAAAACCCGATTTGAAAAAAATAATCGAAATTGGGTGTGTTGAAAATTTGAAATCTTTAGCAGAGGTCAGAAAATCTTTTGTTTGCCCTTCAGAATTACCCTCATAAACGTGTCAAAGGATTAGCCCCAGGTGGTCCAGATGGTCTCCCTACTATTAGAGTTTTCACAGATAGCCACTCAACCGTAAACATTTGATAACAAACAGCGCTTTAATCATCCATTTATTTATACCAGAAATTGGTCATGATGTCGTAATCGGTCATGATGTCGTAACTAGCTATCCTAGTGATGCATATTCCAATATTGTTTGGTAACTTGGACAAGGACTTTATCTAATTATAACTGAAATTCTATTTTCTTAATTAAGATATAAGAAATAGAAATGCTTCTCTGCTTCCCTGTCAATGACAGCTGTGCTTGGCCTCGTTGTTGCAATGGGCAGAAACACTTAGAAAAAAAAAGACCACTTGACTGATACTCATGAATTTAATTTGTGCACAAAGTTGCTTTTTCATGAATATAATTAATGATAATGACACTAAAGATGTAATTGAAAACACCATGAAATATTTTCTACCATTTCAAACCCTAAAATATAAGTACAATATAATTTTTAAATGTCATTGGTTTTCGCGAAGATTGTTGATATGGGCTAAAACACGGACTCTTGACCTGTCGGGATTTTAACATTTCTGTGACTGCTCAATGTTTGCAGTGGCTAAAGATTAACTACTAACTCATTAACCCCTGAATGTTCAAATGGAAAATGCAAGTTCCCAATTAGCCTAGTCTTTTGTCTGTGTTTGATAATGAATTGCATAATTACAAACAGTGCAGACCCATATCAAATGGGCTTATGTATGAAACATTTGGTGTGGTTCAACACTGTTTGCATAAGTATACTTTTTATTCACAGGTACTCTGTATATGCCTCACTAGGGTTCAATCGATTAAGTCAGTAATTCTTGTTTTTGTTTTTTGTTATGTTTTAAAAAAATTAGATTGCTATGATTATACTTTGGTGCCTGCATGGTTTGGAGAAACAAATTTATGTAACAAATTTAAACAATATTACAAAAGAAGCTTTGCTGTTTCCTTCATTTACAACACTATAGATAAATGTAGTAACATGTAGTACAACAAAATCACTGAAAAATGCCGTGACGCGAAAATCTCCCTCTTGAAACCCCAAATCTCCCTCTTAGAAACCATGAAAACCCCTCTTGAGAGTCAAAAAAAGTTGGGAAGCATGGGCCCCCTAATTACATTTTGGCTGGTTAAACCGGCCCCATGAATAAAAAAGCTTCTAATATATATATTTTTAATAATGAAATGTTTTATTGATACTTTTTTTTATCACGAAATATAATGTTCAAGAAACCTGTGATGAGGAAAATTTCCATTTCTGCATATAATGCAACAGAGCAATTAACACTTTTCTAAGACACACACGCTAATTAGTAATGTATGCGTGCCTTTAAACTAACCGAACAATGAACAAATACTTATTTTTTGCTACAAATACTAATTGGTATGTTATGCATGTGGTGGTAAATTTAAGGTACTTAACTCTTTCCATGTGCTATGCTTATTTCAATACATACCGAATATTCAAGGACAAAATAGTTATAATTAAATATGGAAGGCCATTTTAAAAACTAAAGGAAAAGATCTTTCAAATTTCATTAGCAAACAGAGCAGACCCTGATCAGATGGCTCCTAAAGGTCAACCCTGTTTGCTAATGCGTGAAAACACGTTTATATGAGGGAAGGGTTAAAGGTGTTAATCCCATTTATTATTGTTAAAAATGAACACTAAATGCTAAGGGATGCATGTGGCGGTAACACATAAATGTATTTAAGCTGTTAATCCCTTTGTTTTCAGTGTTGGGTTCCGTCAATAAACAGGCTACATTAATTTTCGGCGTTTTTGAAGAGCAATATGCTGTTCAGTGATTGTTCCACCTGAACAACGCGGACAAGTCTAAGTGCTCTACGGAAAGATTATTTATGTGTGTTTTATATAGGAAGTATTCAGCGAACAGGTTAATTATATGTGTTTTAGAGTATGTATGATGTTCTATGTATATGTTCCATGCTCATTAAACGGATAATTTTTAACCCTTCAATACATGATTATTTATGTTAGCAAGACCTATAATATTCCATAGCCAACAGAGCATACCCTGTAAGACTCAGAGCTATCTGGTCTGGGTTTCCTTTGTTTGCATTGATGATAATATATTGTAGTCAGTCCTTTACTCCATGAATATGCATATATAATGCATACAGAGTAGACCCAGCTCACATGGTTTCTATAGGAGATTTCTGATCAGGGTCTGCTCTGTTTGCTTACAGTATACTATAGATCTGATTTCACTCGATATCATCATTTTATAACATTTGATATAGATTTATATGTACTTTTGAACGTTACTTTATTTTTGTGTGCAAATATGTCTACATACCATGATAAACAATACCTTACGTTCATTCAGAGACATATACATGTACATACATGTATGTATATGTCTCTGCCCTCTGGTTCATTCAACTGACACATTGAACACGTGTCTAATTGGATTATCACAAACAACATACACGCACGTGCCATTAATTGGATTATCACACCTACCGAAAGACACATGCGTGCCATTAATTGGCATTAACTAAGTGCCAATGTCACTTAATCTTAATGCGAGCTGAGTATAAACTATAGCTTACATTGCCGAATTTCCAACTGACCAAAATATATGTGATAAGGAACTAGATCTACATTGGGTTTCTAGAAATATTTAATATTTAACATAGTTAAAAATTCGATTTAAAAATGTGGGACCGGTTTGACCAAAAAAATAATTCATGTGAGGCCGGTTTGACTTTTTGGAGGCCGGTTTGACCAGGGGCCGGTTTTACTTGGGGCCGGTTTGACTGTAATTCCTTCTGTACAGCTATCCTGTCAGACTTTACATGTTTATTCACCATCACAACGACTTTTCTCTTTTTGAAGAGTTATAAACCTTCATCACATTGATTTTCATAGTTAACATATAAGGCTGTCACGTTTACACGGTACAGTACCATTTCGGCTAAATACAGTAAACTTTTACAAATTCATTAAATGAATGGAAGTGACATATAAAGTTGGGACTGGGAGTGTTGTCATATCCGCTTTTGTTTTCTTTTAGGTTTTTGCAATAGATTAAGTTTGTCTAAAAGACTACAAGATGAGTTTAATGTGAGTTAATACAAGTTTTAGCTTACTTATCAACATGAAAACCTAATAGGGGCATATTTTAGTGGGTTTTTTTGTTGTTTACCAGTATTTCCTGGTAACGGAGATTTACATCCCTTGAATTTATTTGTGTTGCATATTACTTACTAGTAACGTGTACACGGAGCTGTGTCACTTAGGAGTATTCGTGTACACATTTACAAAAATCTGTAAACGTGACAGCCTTGGTAAGATATATATATATATAAACTATGGCATCTGCATGCAGTGCTCATGTTAATCCTTTCCCTGTTGAATATTCATGTAATGGATAGTTGTTATGTTCTTTTTCATAAGTTAAATGTTTCAAAGGGTCTTTTTAGCTTAGACAAAAACTGTATCAGTATATAAAATCTATATAATTTCATAAGCAAACATAGCTGTCAGACCCTGATCAGACGGCTCCAACAGGAGCCATATGATCTGGGTCTTCTCTGTTTGCAAAGGTTTGCATGAGGGGAAGGGTTAACCCATTGTAGCATACAGTTTGCAATAAAGCTTATTTGATGCATAAATGTGTGAACCTTCCATTTGAACTTTGGCATGTATCATAGAAATGTTATTACTTGGCTTGACATTTTCAGTACCATGATTCAGATTGGCACAACCCTGCTTTGATCAACTAAACTTTTTTTTACCTGCACTCAGTGACTCGCCACTGAACCTTCCATTTGATTACCGGTACACATTTGAGAAATTCATGAACAAAACTCAGCATCATATTGGAAGAAGTAGCCAAGCTTAATACACTCACCAAAAGTTCTGTGAACTTTTAGTTTAACTGAAAATATAATTTATATCAGTCATGTGCCAAAATCTGGGAAGAATCTAGTAAAGCGGACCCGTAAATCACAAATCATGACAAACCACTGCACATGTGTTATTGAGCCAATCATGAATGACATTGCTATTGAAGTTATTGGCGCCATTTTGTTTCATCAAATATTATTGTGCAATAACTGGCAGGCATAGATTGTTGAACAGATTTCAAAGAGAGAATTGTTTTATTTTATCATAAATTTCTCTTTGTTTTTCTATATGGAAATAAGAAAGTAAAGCAGGGTTTGAGGGCGGAAACTCCAGACAGAACAGCAACATGCTGCTATTTGCAAGTATTCTGACATCATTGGTCACGTCATCGTTTATTTACAGCAAATAACATACATGTACATGTAGTTGTATTATATTTCTTGAAAAAAATGGGGTCCACTATACTAGATGTGTTCCCAAAATCTTCCTGCAACATGCAAGTGGACAAATTATGCTTACCTCCTTAGGCATTCTCGGTTCTATCCTCAAGGTTAAAGTTCATGCTTTGAATTCCTCTCAAGACAATTGAGTTTTATCTAACTTTTATAGACCATTTTCCGGTATCTTTCACAAATTCCTATCAATTCTTCTTACATGTCTTCATTGCAGTTTCATTGATATTGAAAGATTCTTTTAACTTTTTGAACTGGCAAAGTCATGATGACATCAGGATTTCAAAAATTCCATTATACATCCTGCAAGTATTTAGTTCTGTTTACATTGTAGATCAATATTCTATCAAATATAACCATTTAACCTTTTCCTCAATAAGTACGCCTTTCTACACCTCGATCTGTAAGAGTCACTTTTTGAAACCATTGTGATAAATAGAGCATTTGCTCCACAGGAGCAAATGCTCTATTTATCACAATGGTTTCAATACTACACAATTCTAAAAAAAAATCTTTTTCTCTAGTAACTGTTCCTTTACGGTAGATTTATTCAAAGAGGTTGGGTCTAAAAATAGCCTATGAGGGATTGGGTTAATTTAGGAATCATGCTTTACTAGATATTCCAATCACTGAGGTCAACATATACAGTAAAACCCCTCTAAATCGGAATTCCACTAGGGAAGAATTTAGATACTTTTAGGCAGATGGCACTTTTAGGCAGATGGCTGCTTAATGCAGGGTGTAAGTCATCCAGAAAGCTTCTCTAAATTGAACATTCGGTTTATAGGGGTCTCACTGTAGTAATATTGTAGTGAAATTTTATTTTGTGTTTGTCTATGACAGGGCTGGAAAGTTGGTCAGAGTGAGGTACAGCAGAACTATACTTTAGCTTGGTGTGGCTTAGAAATTATAGAAAATCTGGTGTAAAGCTGTGCAATTTATACCAGTGTATAAAGTTTGAATTTCATTTATATTAATGCTTAAAATGACTACTACTCTTGTCTCAGCTGTTAGCAGACTTTTAAGGGCTTCATAGATAAGAATTTTGAATGCTTGAAACTATTTACCAACAATGTGATACCTGACCAATAGTGTTCTTGTTAGGGTCTCTACGTCGTGACCATGTACAGTTTTTATGACAATGATTACAATTGTTTCATTTTTAACCCTTTACTCAATGGATATTATTGTCTGAAATAATGACATCATGAATATTAATTAAATGAATTTAGATGGTATGTGACCATAGGAAATTTTGGCCATGACATTAACTTGAATCAGTTCTATTTTATCCATAAGCACACACTGCAGACCCTGATCAGACAGTTCCTACAGGAGCCATTTGATCTGTGTCTACTCTGTTTGCAAAGGCGTTAAAAGGTGTCTTAATAGTGTAAAGGGTTAAGGATGTGTATGGTATTGGTACTGGTATCAGTGGTATGTAGAGAACATGTATTCTGTAGAGGTATACCAGTAGGAGTGTTACCCTAACTACCTTAAGTATGCGTACACATAACGGCTTAATACTAGTAAGTCCATTTGGCACTTTATGTATACAGTAAAAAATTGATTATTCGAACATTAAAATATGTATCATTATTGGTCTTTAGGATAGGTGGCAGCTTAATGCAGGGTGAAAGCTCCTCTAGGAGATTTCTGCATGACTTCCACTCTGCATTAATACAGCTGCCTGCCTAAAAGTGTCTTAATTCTTCTATACTAATATTTCAAATTACCGTGGTTTTACTGTAGTTGTAAGTTATACAGATATGATATACAGTAAAACCTCTCCATAACGGCCACTAAATTACACCAAGTATTTTGTGTTAAAGGCAGGTGGCTGCTTAAAGCAAGGTGAAAGTAACACAGAACGCTCGTATAGGAGCGTTCTGTTTTACTTTCACCTTGCTTTAAGCAGCCACCTGCCCTAAATACCAACTAATTAGCACAATTCAGTGGTCATTATAGAGAAGTTTTACTGTAGTAGCAAATAGTCCATGCAGGAACAGTTTGATCTGGGTCTGCACTATTTGCCTAAGTTTGTCAATCTGAATACTTAAGAGTAATTGGGGTAGCTTTGAATTTACAACTGGAAATGTTAATTACTGCGTTAGGTTTTGGAGAGAATATGAATTTATGACTATTTTAGCAGTGTTTTAACCTTTCAACACAAAGTCTGCAGACATTGTCATCTGCTAAAATACAGTTTGTACAGTTTCCTCCCAGTTCTTTTCAAAAGACAGTGTCTGAGCTGTACAGTTTCCTTCCAGTTCTTTTCAAAAGACAGTGTCTGAGCTGTACAGTTTCCTTCCAGTTCTTTTCAAAAGACAGTGTCTGAGCTGTATAGTTTCCTTCCAGTTCTTTTCAAAAGACAGTGTCTGAGCTGTATAGTTTCCTTCCAGTTCTTTTCAAAAGACAGTGTCTGAGCTGAGTGTCAAACAGTCTGGATCCTGATAAGATGCTGAATAACTTGGCATCTGATCAGGATGCAGCATGTTTGTATTGGTCATCTTACATTTGCCCATAGTGTTGAAAGAGTTTTGAGAAATCGGAATAAGATCAATGTGCATTTTCTTGTAATATGAGTTTATTGTTTTTGCGCAAATAACAAGATGTGTGTAAGTATGGCCATGTTGTCCGTGATACGTTTGCACAATAATTGTTTAACCCTTTACCTGATGAATATTCATGTAACTAATAATGACACAATGGCTATCTATTAGCTTAGTTTTTATAATGACACATAAACACAGGTTTGTTTGGCCATAGCAGAAACTCTAGAATCAGAATTCCATAAGCAAACAGAGCAGACGGTGAGACCAAGATCTGATGACTACTAAAGGAGTCATATGATCTGGATCTACTTTGTTTGCAAAGGGTTGTAAAACTGTTTCTATTCGATAAAGGGTTAACCATCTATGTAAGAAATAATCAATGTGTAAATATTAATTAGGTGAAATCAGAGTTCCAGATAAGATGCGTAAATAAAAATATTTTCAATGTAACTTCTTTATTTCTCCACCAAACCCTATGTTGTGACTACTCTTTAGAATTGTCTCGAAGAGACGATTCTAAAGAGTGGTCACAACAAAGGGTTTGGTGGAGAAATGACGATTTTAGTATTTGGGTACACACCCTTATCTGTAGCTCTGTGTTATGAACAAGAGAAATTTTTACCCTGGCAAACATTGTAGAGTGAGATCTGTATTATTATATAGGCAAACAGAGCAGACCATGCTCAGATGTCTCCAAGAACTGTCTGATGCGGGTCTACTCTGTTTGCAAAACTATCTGTATCAGGCAAAGGGTTAATTGAAGTTGTCTTTGATTATTGTTTTTGTCAATAACAGTTCATTTTGTAAGTCTTTATGGTTGTACAGTTGTGAATGTTGTTTATGCACTTGCATGTAACATGTAATAGTTTTTAAACCCATTCCCTCATATTGACACTTTTTGACGCCTCTGTAAAGGTTACTTTCTGAAACCATTGTGATAAATAGAGCATTTGCTCTATAGGAACAATTGCTCTAATTATCACAATGGTTACAAAACTACACAATTCTAAAAAAATTCCTTTTCTTTAGTAGATGCTCTTTTTCAGTAGACTTATCAGTATTCAAAGAGGTAGGATCTTAAAATAGCTTATGAGGGAATGGGCTAATAGATAGGCATGACTATGGGCAACTTTGTTATTGCTATATGATTAAGATAATTTATTTAAAAAATACTTTAGACTCAAAGGATTGCACACAGGAAAGCTACACATTTGTATGTAAATAAGTTTTGATCCAGATGGGGCAGAGAGCAACTCCGTTCTCATCAGGATCCAGAACTCCAGATAAGATGCGTAAATTAAAATATTTTCAAGAATACCTCATTTATTTCTCCACCAAACCCTATACTGTGACCACTCTTTAGAATTGTCTCTTCTAGACCATTCTAAAGAGTGGTCACAGTTTAGGATTTGGTGGAGAAATGACGATTTTAGCATTTGAGTATGCACTCTTATCTGTAGCTCTGAGGATATTTTTAGCTCACCAGAGCACAAAGTGCTCAGGGTGAGCTTTTGTGATCGCCAGATGTCCGTCGTCCGTCATCGTCCGTCGTGCGTCGTGCGGTGTGCGTCGTGCGTCGTCGGGCGTCAACAATTTGAACCTTTAAAAATCTTCTCCTCTGAATCTACAGGGTTCTCAGCTTTCATCTTTGGTACATAGCATCACCTATAGGTCCTCTACGAAAGTTATATAAATTATGGCCCTGGGGTCAAAATTGGCCCCGCCCCAGGGGTGGGAAGTTTTCAATAGAAACATATAGTAAAACTTTGAAAATCTTCTCCTCTGAAACCAGAAGGTTATTAGCTTTCATATTTGGCACATAGCATCATGTTCAGGTCCTCTACAAAAGTTATATAAATTATGACCCTGGGGTCAAAATTGGCCCCGCCCCAGGTGTGGGCTGTTTTGAATAGAAACAAATAATGAAATCTTTGAAAATCTTCTCCTCTGAAACTGAAAGGCTCTCATCTTTCATATTTGGCACAGAGCAGCATATTCAGGTCCTCTACAAAAGTTATATAAATTATGGCCCTGGGGTCAATATTGGCCCCGCCCCAGGGGTGGGCAGTTTCCAATAGAAATATATAGTAAAAACTTTGAAATCTTCTCCTCTGAAACTAGAAGGTTCTCAGCTTTCATATTTGGCACATAGCATCATGTTCAGGGCCTCTACGAAAGTTATATAAATTATGGCCCTGGGGTTAAAATTAGCCCCGCCCCAGGGGTGGGCAGTTTTCAATGGAAACAAATAGTGAAATCTTTGAAAATCTTCTTCTCTGAATCTGGAAAGTTCTCAGCTTTCATATTTGGCACATAGCATCATGTATAGGTCCTTTACAAAAGTTATATAAAGTATGCCCCTGTGGTCAAAATTGGCCCCGCCCCAGGGATGGGCAGTTTTCAATAGAAACAAATAGTGAAATCTTTGAAAATCTTCTCCTCTGAAACTGGAAGGCTCTCAGCTTTCATATTTGGCACAGAGCATCATGTTCAGGTCCTCTACAAAAGTTATTTTAATTATTGCCCTGGGGTCAAAATTGACCCCGCCCCAGGAATGGGCAGTTTTCAATAGAAACAAATAGTGAAATCTTTGAAAATCTTCTCCTCTGAAACTGGAAGGCGCTCAGCTTTCATATTTGGCACAGAGCATCATGTTCAGGTCCTCTACAAAAGTTATATTAATTATTGCCCTGGGGTCAAAATTGTCCCCGCCCCAGGGGTGGGCAGTTTTCAATGGAAACAAATACTGAAAACTTTGAAAATCTTCTTCTCTGAATCTGAAAAGTTCTCAGCTTTCATATTTGGCACATAGCATCATGTATAGGTCCTCTTCAAAAGTTATATGAATTATGGCCCTGGGGTCAAAATTGGCCCAGCCCCAGGGGTGGGTAGTTTTCAGCAGAAACATATAGAGAAAACTTTGAAAATCATCTCCTCTGAAACTGAAAGGTTCTCAGCTTTAATATTTGGCACATAGCATCATGTTCAAGTCCTCTACAAAAGTTATATAAATCACGCCCCAGGGTCAAAATTTGCCTGCCCCAGGGCCGGCTAGTTTTCTATAGAAACATATAGTGAAAACTTTAAAAATCTTCTCCTCTGATTGTCTGGTGAGCGCTTCAGGGCCATTCTGGCCCTCTTGTTTTTAGCTCACATGAGCCGAAGGCTCGGGATGAGCTATTGTGACCGCTATTTGTCCGGTGTCCGGCTTTCGTCCGGCGTCCGGTGTCTGTCCACATTTTCAAACGACATCTCCTCTGAAACTGCTGACCCGATTTTAACCAAATTTTGTCAGAAACATCAGTGGCTAGGGGGAACGAAACGTTGTTCACATGACCCCGGGCCAAAAATGGCCCCGCCCAAGAGCTTATCAGTTTTTCATAGGAAAATCTTTAAAAATCTTCTTCTCTGAAACTGTAAGGCCTAGATCTTTGATATTTGGCATGTAGCATGATGTTATGGTCCTCTACAAAGATTGTTCAAATTATGACCCCCGGTCCAAAACTGGCCCCTCCCAATGGCTTATCAGTTTTTCATAGGAAAATCTTTAAAAATCTTCTTCTCTGAAACTGTAAGGCCTAGACCTTTGATATTTGGCATGTAGCATGATCTAATGGTCCTCTACAAAGATTGTTCAAATTATGACCCTCGGGCCAAAAATGGCCCCACCCAAGGGCTTATCAGTTTTTCATTGGAAAATCTTTAAAAATCTTCTTCTCTGAAACTGTAAGGCCTAGACCTTTGATATTTGGCATGTAGTATGATCTAGTGGTCCTCTACAAAGATTGTTCAATTTATGACCCCGGGCCAAAAATGGCCACACCCAAGGGCTTATCAGTTTTTCATAGCAAATCTTTAACATTCTTCTCTGAAACTGTAAGGCCTAGACCTTTGATATTTGGTATGTAGCATGATCTAATGGTCCTCTACAAAGATTGTTCAAATTATGACCCCCGGGCCAAAAATGTCCCCGCCCAAGGGCTTATCAGTTTTTCATAGGAAAATCTTTAACATTCTTCTTCTATGAAACTGTAAGGCCTAGACCTTTGATAGTTGGTATGTAGCATGATCTAATGGTCCTCTACAAAGATTGTTCAAAATTATGACTCCGGGCCAATAATGGCCCCGCCGAAGGGCTTATCAGTTTTTCATAGGAAAATCTTTAAAAATCTTCTTCTCTGAAACTGTAAGGCCTAGATCTTTGATTTTTGGCATGTAGCTTTGGCTTGTGGTCCTCTGCCAAGATTGTTCAACTTACGACCATGACCTCTGGGCGAAACTTGGCCCTGGCTTATCAGTTTTTCATGGGAAAAATATATCATTTTTCTCTGAAACCATAAGGCTTAGACCTTTAATTAATGGCATACTGCTTTGCCTTGTGGTTCTCTACCAAGGTTGTACAAATGATGGCCCCGCCCCTGGGGTATCTCAGGTGAGCGTTTCAGGGCCTCGTGGCCCTCTTGTTTAAAACTCTGACTGCAATTTTGAAGAGACATAAAATAAAAATAACTTTCAGAATTTTGAAAGAATCTGTGTGCAGATAACGGTTATTTGGCATGCAAATAGCTAAGATCAGAGGACTCATAAGATAACTTTTTAATCAGTCTGTTGAATGTTGTCCACTGTTTGAAATTTCACAATCCCTGGAAAACTAGCAGTGTAGAGTAAATGATCTGGGGTCACAGCAACAGAAGAGTCCAGTTTGAAATGCAGAGTATGTGAAGAGCATTGACACTTGACATTGATGTATGAAAAAAACATTATCAATGCCAACTGATTTAAATGCCAATTAGACAAAAAAAATAACCAGGTGCTCAAGCTTTGGACACCGAGTCATTAGATTGATGAATGCCATTGTTTGGGGGTAGGTGCACATGGTGGGTAGTTATAAAGGTATGAACCGATGTATCTCAATCAATTTTGGATATTAGAAATAACTTGTATGGAAACAAAGTTTCAAATTGTATGTTTGGGAGTGGGGTATTCTCTTTCTAAGGGTAAGATCTCTTACTAATTACAGAAAGTCTGTTTCCCTTAGTAAATTCAATTAGGCAAGACATATTGTGACCTAACTAAATGTGCAGATAACTTGTATATGTATTATAAATGTATAGACAAAGCTTGGAATTGCTTCAAGGTGGTCAAGGTCAGTGTTGCTAAAAATATAAAATCTGCATCCACAAAATTTAGTAATTCACTTAGCAAAGGTATATTTTGACAAAAAATATCAATGTCGCTTTTATAAAAACAGGATAGTTGGTTTATGCTGAATAATTTCAGTTAGCTAACGACAGACATATTGTGACCACCGGTTTGCTCGGTTATTGTGTCTTGGTTCGAGGTCAAGGCTACAAGACGGGAAAGGGAGTCGTCTGATCTGGGTCTACTCTGTTTGCAAAGGCATCTTTACGAGAGAACGGGTGAAACTACTGGTTTTTCGCAGTAGTAGACAAGTGTTGCAATCTTATCATTGAAATAATTTGTGTCAAACAGTTTATATCATGGAAATACCGAAAGTTACATTTTCTCATTTGGATTCAAGCTGTTTGCAAATGGCTTTCAAGAACCTTGGCTATATCTAGGGAGGAGATAACATTATTAACCCATTCCCTCATATGCTATTTTTAGATCCAACCTCTTTGAACAAATCTTTCAAAAAGGAGCATTTACTAGCAAAAAGGTAAATTTTAGAATTATGTAATTTTGAAACTATTGTGATAAATAGAGCATTTGCTCCATAGGAGCAAATGCTCTAATTATCACAATGGTTTCAAAAGGTGACTTTTACAGGGTGTAGAAAGGCGTATTTATGGAGGAAAGGGTTAAACTTCACACACCTGCATCTTCAAAGGAGTAACATATTCATAATTCTTTCGCACGAGCAGTGCTGTAGGATAACCAACCATGTGAAATTTCAAACAGTGTATACCCAGATCAGGGGACACATTGAACATACGACATCTGCTCATGGTCTATACTGTGTATAACTCATACTCAAGCTACTGTGCATGCAGATAAACCTGACAAACAGTGTAGAACCTGATCAGATGTTTCATTATCAGTGCAGCAGCTGATCTGTGTTTACACTATTTGCAATGTGTATTATTTGAAACCCCATCATGGTACTCATACGCATGTATTTTGTTTATACTTAACCCTTTACTCCATAAATACGTATTTCTGTGTCACTGCAAACAGAGTAGACCCAGATAAGACGGCTCCTGTAGGAGCCGTCTGATCAGGGTCTACTCTGTTTGCTTATGATATAATATAGATATGATTCTACAGTTTCTACCTTAGCCAAAACTTCATGTGTCCATGTGATATAGCAAATTAATATACATGTAATTGGTATTCATGACATCATTATATCTTATATGAATATTCATAGGAAAGGGTTAACTATCACAATAAGCATTGTTAATTCTTTTGATAACTTAATCCTTATTTTGCTGTGAAAAATCAATGTCTGCTCAGATTTGGTTTTGTCGCAATTTTTATTAGCTCACCAGAGCACAAAGTGCTCAAGGTGAGCTTTTGTGATACCCCTGTGTCCGGCGTCCGTCTGTCCGTCTGTCTGTCTGTCCGTCTGTCCGTCTGTCTGTCCGTCAACAATTTCAAACGACTTCTTCTCTGAAACCGACTGCCCAATTGTAACCAAACTTGGTCAGATACATACTGTGGGTGGGTGCTTCAAAAGTTGTTAAAAGATAGTGGGCGGGGCCATCGGTCTTGTTGCCATGGCAACCGGACACAATATCTAGAAAAATCTTCTTCTCCAGAATGACATGTTGGATTTGAATATAGTTTTCACCAAAATGTTTCTCAGTTGATAGACTTTAAAAGTTGTTAAAAGAATTTTGATCGGGCAAAGACCATGGCCACCAGAGGGCTTGGTCAATATTTCCATATATGGTAATATGGAATTTTCATAGGAAAATCTTTAAAAATCTTCTTCTCTGAAACTATAAAGCCTAGACCTTTGATATTTGGTATGTAGCATGATCTTATGGTCCTCTTCAAATATTGTTCAAATTATGACCCCTGGGCCAAAAATGGCCCCGCCCAAGGGCTTATCAGTTTTTCATAGGAAAATCTTTAAAAATCTTCTTCTCTGAAACTGTAAGGCTTAAACCTTTGATATTAGGTATGCAGCATGATCTTATGGTCCTCTACAAATATTGTTCAAATTATGACCCCCGGGCCAAAAATGGCCCCGCCCAAGGGCTTATCAGTTTTTCATAGGAAAATCTTTAAAAATCTTCTTCTCTGAAACTGTAAGGCCTAGACCTTGGATATTTGGTATGTAGCATGATCTTATGGTCCTCTACAAATATTGTTCAAATTATGACCCCCGGGCCAAAAATGGCCCCGCCCAAGGGCTTATCAGTTTTTCATAGGAAAATCTTTAAAAATCTTCTTCTCTGAAACTGTAAGGCCTAGACCTTTGATATTTGGTATGTAGCATGAACTTATGGTCCTCTACAAAAAAATTTCAAATTATGACCCCCGGGCCAAAAATGGCCCCGCCCAATGGCTTATCAGTTTTTCATAGGAAAATCTTTAAAAATCTTCTTCTGAAGCTGTAAGGCCTAGACCCTTGATATTTAATATGTAGCATGATCTTATGGTCCTCTTCAAATAGTGTTCAAATTATGACCCCGGGCCAAAAATGGCCCCGCCCAAGGGCTTATCAGTTTTTCATAGGAAAATCTTTAAAAATCTTCTTCTCTGAAACTGTAAGGCCTATACCTTTGATATTTGGTATGTAGCATGAACTTATGGTCCTCGACAAATATTGTTCAAATTATGACCCCCGGGCCAAAAATGGCCCCGCCCAAGGGCTTATCAGTTTTTCATAGGAAAATCTTTAAAAATCTACTGAAACTGTAAGGCCTAGATCATTGATATTTGGTATGACTAACATGATCTACTGGTCCTCTATAAATATGTATCTGTGGCTTGTGGGCCTCTGCCAAGAATGTTTAACTTACGACCCTGACCACTGGGCGAAACTTGGCCCTGCCTCAGGGCTTATCAGTTTTTTCGATGGGAAAATGGCATACTGCTTTGCCTTGTGGTTCTCTACCAAGGTTGTCCACATGATTTCTTGTGGTCAAAAAGGCCCTGCCCCTGGGGTTATCTCAGGTGAGCGCTTCAGGGCCTCATGGCCCTCTTGTTACTTTTGATTTGATCAGGCTATTGAGAAACTATTGACCAAGTGTCAAACAGCTTGGATCCTGAATGGACGCCGAGTTACTTGGTGTCTTATCTGAATGCAAGCTGTAACAGATAGCATGAAAAGGGTTAATTATTATTTTAACCCTTTACTGTATTAATAATTTAATATATGACATGAATATTAGTTAGAATATTTTTTAAATGGCATATCAACACATTCAAATTTAACCAAAGAACCTATAGAATCACGTCTGTATTATTCCATTTAGCAAACAGAGCAGACCCTGATCAGATGGGTACTATATTGTCGTAATTATGGAGTAAGGGTCATGGTTGTTAGCTCTTTGCCACCAGCAGCCAATTCATGATTATCTGCGCAAAAAATGAGATGCCGAATAACGTCGCATCATGATCCAAACCATTTGACACTCTTAAAGTTCTTCATTGTTGAAGAGAACTGTGAAAATTTTATCAGATAATTTAAACCCATAACCCACCTGAGTCACAACTATAGTTACAATGTACATTTGCATACACTGTAGACCCAGATGAGAGAGCTCCTATGGGAGCTCTCTCATCTGGGTCTGCACTGTTTGCCATAGGAAATCTATGCCTGCATGCTCTATGCTTTTGCCTAAGTTATATCAACATATCCTGTATATTTTTGTAAAGGTTTGCCTAATTAATATTCAAAGAGGGCAGAGTTATAAAAATAAGGGTATATGTTATTTGTTTGCAGGCTTTGACCATATTTTTGCAAAGAAATGAGAGAAATTTTATTTTAAGAATTGAAGCAGACAACAATTGTTGTAGATCAAAGATTACTTACAAACAGTTGATGATAGTTTACTTCGTGAGGCTGTTGAAAATGTGCATGTGAATTTTCAATTCCTTGTTGTTTTTCTCTCTTTTGCATTAATTCAAAATGCTTCATTATTTTTATTATATCATGATTTTTCTTTAATGATAATTGCTTGTGTTATGTTGCTTTTGAATGTCTTTCACTAACATTTTAAGCTTTAAACATAGACTTCCTAAAACATGATTTGTTTTATTAAAAAATACTAATTAACCTTCTGATAATTGGGCAAATACCGGTACATTAACAAAAACAAACTACTGTGTACTGTTACTTTAGTCAGAGCTGAAGATAAGAAGTGTACATGTACTGTAAAATCTTGATTATTCGAATTTTTTGTATAGAAGAATTGAGAACTTTTTAGGCAGGTGGCTGCTTAACGCATGGTGAAAGTCATGCAGAAAACTAGAGGAGCTTTCTGCATGACTTTCACCATGCATTAAGCTGCCCCCTGTCTTGAAGATCGATAATGATACGTAACTTAGTTTTCGAATAATCAAGATTTTACTGTATTTAGAAAATCTAATCAAATATTGATGATACGTCTACTCCAAATCCTATCTTGCAGCATCTCCATAATGATACATATTTTAGTGTTCGAATAATCAAGATTTTACAGTATTCTAGAAAATCTAATAAAATATTCATGACATGTCTACTTGAAATACTATCTTGCAGCACCTCATTAAAATCGCCTGTCCAAGACGTTACTGATGAATTGCAGCAAGATAGGCTGAGATAGGTTGAGAATTAAGAGATTTTGATAGGTCACTTTGCAGCTTATCTGCAGCTCTGATGAGACAATTCTAATAAGTTGCAGTAAGATAGGGTTTGGATGAGAAATAAGAGAGTTTGATAGGTCAGTACACATCTTATGTATAGCTCTGGTAGTGCGTATTATATCTGAATGAATACATAACTTGAATGTTGCGTTAGAACCCAGAAACATTTGGACTAATATTTCTAGAACATAGTGACACAAAGTAGTCACAGAAAAGCCTCAAATAATTTAGATACAGATTAACCCTTTCCCTGTTGAATATTTATGTAAGAAATAATGACATCATTAAGATTACCTAGCTCATTTTTTATAATGGCACATGTACAGTAGAACCTGTCCTAAGCGGCCATTGATTTATTGAACATAGGAATCTGTGAACATAGGAATCTTTTACCCATTCCTTCATGGGCTATTTTTAGATCCAACCTCTTTGAATAAATCTACCGAAAAGGAGCATTAATTAGAGAAAAGGAATATTTTAGAATTTTATAGTTTTGAATTCATTTTGATAAATAGATCAAGTGCTCTATTTGTCACAATGGTTTCAAAAAGTGACTTTTACAGAGCTGTAGAAAGGAGTATTTATGGAGGAAAGGGTTAAAAGCATGTAGTTGGGGTAATGCAGGGCAAAGGTGATGCAGAAAGCTATAGGAACTTTCTGCATTACTTTTGATCTGCATTAAGCTACCACCTGTGTGATCTGCCTTACAGACCCTATACTAATTTTTGATGACCGCTTAAGACAGGTTCTACTTTACATGGGATGTCTTGGTGAAAAGTATAGAATCGGATCTATTATAACTTCATAAGCAAACAGAGTAGACCCTGATCAGACTGCTCTACTGGAGCTGTCTGATCTGGGTCTACTCTGTTTACAAAGGCGGAAAACATTATATGAAGGAAAGGGTTTAAATGCAGATTTGCTTGATATCTCTGGAATGTCTAACCTGTCTCACAATTTGATAGTGTTTGTAAAGAGAATGAAATGTCCATACTGAATACATGTGTATTGAAATATGCATTTGTTTAAAAACTTTAAAACACAGTCATTATTGAACTAAGAGTAAATGAATAATTACCAGTATTCAGATTGACTTTGATTGCATTTGCAGATGCTGGGTACCAGTGAAAACAAACCAGCTTTTCTGTCAGACAAGTCCATGGATCCAGCACTGAGGTACCTACTCAGACGGTTCCCACAAATAGACTCAAAGGCCAGCGCTGTAAGTTCTGTGATTCGATTTTCATCTATATGTAATTGGTAAAGAGCCAGTCCTTTCATAGAAAAACTGTTACAATCTTCTGCATATCCTGGATACATCCTATTAACATCACTCTTTAAAACTGCTTTTGACCCTGTTAACTCTTTAGCTGATGAATATTTATGTAAGAAATAATGGTACAGTAAAACCTCTCTTAACCGGACATTAAATCTAGTATAAATATCGGTCTTGGAGACAGGTGACAGCTTAATGCAGGGTGGAAGTCATGCAGAAAGCTCCTAGAGGAGCTTTCTGCATGACTTTCACCCTGCATTAAGCAGTCACCTGCCTAAAATATCTAAATTCTTCTCTACTGGAATTCCGGTTAAGAGAGGTTTTACTTTATGATGAATATTAAATAGGTGAATTTTTTTAAAGGCATATGAACACAGGCATATTTGGGTATGGCAGAAACTGCAGAATCAGAACTACATGTATATTATTCCATAAACAAAAGACTCTTTTCAGATGGCTGCTGTAGGAGCAGTCTGATCTGGGTCTACTCTATATTAGGTAATGAGTTAAGTAGCATCAAGTGAGTCGGCTGAAGAAATCCATGTCTGTGGATGAAAGCTCAATGTGTGTTTTCAATATGTTTATAAAACTGACAATTGCTGAGACTATAGTGTCTAGATAGGTAAAACCTCATCTTGTGTCATAGCTCATAGCTCTTTTTAGCTCACCAGAGCACAAAGTGCTCAGGGTGAGCTTTTGTAATCGCCTGATGTCTGTCTTCCGTCTGCGTGCATCATTCGTCGTCAACAAGTTGAACCTTTAAAATTTTCTCCTCTGAATCTACAGGGTTCTCAGCTTTCATCTTTGGCACATAGCATCATCTGTAGGCCCTCTACAAAAGTTATATAAATTATGTTCCTGGGGTCAAGATTGGCCCCGCCCCAGGGATGCCTTGTTTTCTATAGAAACATATAGTGAAAACTTCGAAAATCTTCTCCTCTGAAACTGGAAGGTTCTCAGCTTTCATATTTGGCACATAGAATCATGTTCAGGTCTTCTACAAAAGTTAGATAAATTATGCCCCTTGGGTAGAAATTGGCCCCACCCCAGGGGTAGCGATTTTTCTATAGCAGCCTGCTGTTTCATTGGGCAACTTTTCAAACTGACCATGGTTTACTGGGAGACTACACTCCAGATTTACACTCCAGAAAAATGCAGCGGCAATATTTTTCACTGTGCTCACTTGGCCTCACTAATGCCCAAGAACTCTTTGATGTTTGATCTGTTGTTCGTATTATGGAGGTCATTTGCTGTCCAGCATAATGTACTCCAAATACCTTCTGCACTCTGAGCAATTAATGTCTGCAAATATTGTTGTCTGCTGCAAAAATTGTTTTCTTCCATATATTTTCAAACACAAATGTCAGAGTGAAAAACAGTTTGGACCCTGATGAGGTGCCAAGTTACTTTGCATCTAATCTGGATCCAGACTGTTTGCAAAGGTTATTATTAATGCTAAAAACCAAAGCAAGTAGCTGGAACAAGACTCATACTTGTTCAGAGGATTGAGAAGTCAGATGATCGTCTTTAGTCAGAACTTTGTATGCCCTTGCATAATTAAAATTACTAAATAATAATATTGCTCTCTGTTTTAATCTTCTACCCTGCTTAAACATGTTTTACGCAGCTGCAGCCATTTCATGCTTACGTAAAACCTTGCTTGTTGGTTTTTGATGGAGTATAGTAGTGTGTTCAAATCAGTTTGGTTGCTGGATTAGTGGCTATTTTAGCATTTATGTATTGCTGGAGTGTGTCATATTGCTGATTAGGACTCGGCCAAGATGTAATAGGTTTTGGAGTTCTTGCCTTGTTTTATATAGAAACACATTGTGAAAACTTTGAAAATCTTTTTTACTGAAACTGGAAGGTTCTCAGCTTTCATATTTGGCACAAAGCATCATCTTGAAGTCCTCTACAAAAGTTATATGAATTCTTCCCCTGGGTTCAAATGAGGCCCGCCCGAAGGGTGGCCAGTTTTCTATAGAAATATAGTGAAAACTTTGAAAAATTTCTCCTGATTGCCTGGTGAGCGATATCAGGGCCATCATGGCCCTCTTATTAATGATTTCATTTTAACATTGAATTTTATCTGACAGGAATGAGTGTTACAAAATGTGATATTTTATGATATTTTCAATTTTTCAGCTTGTGCCCGTGAATAACATCAAGACAGAAGTAGTGAAGTCTCTTTCTCTGTACTACTACACCTTTGTGGACATCATGGACTTCAAGGCAAGACTCTTCTCAACTGCACTTAACAGACATTCCACTTGCATTATGCAGTCTTGGTTTTGATTCAGGTTGAATTGATCGGCATCATTGTTATACCCGACTTGGGGATTGGGATATAGATTTCCTCTTATTTGTCAATGCGTACATATGTCCCAAACTTTTTCGATACACTACTACATGTTATTGATCTAAAGTCAACAAATAAATATTTATCAGAATGTGCAGTAATGCACTTTATTTGAGTTGATTAACCCATTTCCTCATAGGGTATTTTTAGACCCAACCTCTTCAGATATATCTATTGAAAAGGATCGTTAACTTGAGAAAAGGAAAATTTTAGAATTGTGTAGTTTTGAAACCATTGTGATAAATAGAGCATTTGCTCTTATGGAGCAAATGCTCTATTTATCACAGTGCTTTCAAAGGTGACTTTTTCAGAGGCATCAGAAGGTGTCAATATGAGAGAATAAGTTGTTAATGGATAGGTGAAACCAGAATAATGGCCCTTGATTTTGTCAAAATTAAGGCATTTAAAACTTTGTGACACACACTGCTCCTTTACTACTTGACCTAGATATTACAAACTTTATACAAATGTTATTTGGGATATGAATTGACATAGGGTCACTAAACTTCATGCTGCAGTTCTAGAAGTACATTTTAATTCCATATCTTTTTTAAAAAACCCAGTCAAATAGTTTTGATTATGATATTACACTACTGTTTGCAGAGATCATCAACAATTTGTCCATATGCTATTTTTAGATCCAACCTCTTTGAAAAAATCTACCGAAAAGAAGCAATTACTAAAGAAAAGGATTTTTTTTTAGAATTTTGTAGTTTTGAAACCAATATGATAAATAGAGCATTTGCTCCTGTGGAGCAAATGCTTTATTTATCACAATGGTTTATAAAAGTGACTTTTACAGAAGTGTCAGAAGGTTTCAATATGAGGGACTGGGTTAAATGTTTGCGTAAGAATAGGTTTGCACTGAGAATGGCTGTTAGTCTCATTTGACTCTCTGTTTAGTTGGATGTTTTGACTGTTGCAGGATCATGTTGCTGATTTGTTGACCACTATTGATGCCTGTCAGGTGTACCTAGACATTGTAAGTAGACGTTAGAACATATGAAATTATATGATTTGATTCTACAGTGTCTGTTAAGGCCAAAAATTCCTGTGTCCATGTGCTATTATAACAAAATTAATCTAATGAATAATTTAAATATCCATGACATCATCATTCCTTACATGAATATTCATGGAGGAAAGGGTTAAATACACAGTTCATCAATATTCATGTAAGAAATACTGATGTCATGAATATGCATAAGCTGAATTTTATAATGATACATGAACACAGGAGTTTTTGGTATTGGTAGAAACTGTAGTCAGATTTCATGAGCAAACAGAGCAGACCTTGATAAGATGTCTGATTTGGGACTGCTTTGTTTGCAAAGGTGTGAAGAGTTAACCCATTACTCCATGAATATTATTTAAGAGAGAGAGAGACACACACACAGAGACATACAGAGAGAGAGACATACACAGAGAGAGACAGACAGACAGAGACCGAGAGAGGGGGGTGGAGGGAGAGAAGGGGGGAGTGGATACAGAGAAACCCAGGCGTGATGGCCTACTCTTTTATTATCAACAGAGTTTCTCAGGTTCTTTAGATGCCCAGTGTAAAGCACTGATACATTGTACCTCAGAAGTCTCGTCTGAAGGACTTGGTCCGGTGGGGGATCGAACCTTGGACATGATAATTATGCTTATGTATGTTAGATAGGATAATGTTAAATGAGATTCATTGATGAGTTGTATATTTTTGTATTAATATGATTAATGAAATTTGTTTATTAACATTGATAGTAGGGATTTGCTTTATAATGTGGCGTTTCATGTCAGTTCCTGTTCTGAGTGCTGGTTTAAATTTTCTTTACAGTCTTTAAATTATGACCTCACCAAGAACTACCTTGACCTGATGACAACATATGTTTGTATCATGATACTGGTGTCCAAGGTGGATGATCGCAAGGCTGTGTTGTCATTGTACAGTGTGGCCCATGAGTACATGCATGGACAAGGGTAAGGACACTGCTCTGTTGCATAGAAACAAATCAGACGTCCAGATAAAGTGCGTAAATTAAAAAACATTCTCAAGAATAAGTTATTTATTTCTCCACCAAACCCTACGTTCTGATCACTCTTTAGAATCATCTCCTCGAGGCTATTCTAAAGCGTGGTCACAACATAGGATTTGGTGGAGAAATAACGGTTTTAGTATTCGTGTATGCCTCTTTATCTGCTGCTCTGACAAATGGTGGTTATACATGTTTTTTTGCACTGACCATTTTTGTATACTTAACCCCTTTGCCTTTGCAAGCCGAGAATTTGAAAATAGAAGGTAGAGATGTATATTTGAAACATTTTTTTCCCTGCGAAACATCATGCAATTGTGTTTTCTTTGAACTAGGTCTACACAGTTTGTAAATGCCATGACGCTGGTTTCCTGCATTCAAAGATTTAACTCTTTGCACGCTATTAAGTAATTTTTCATCTGCAACAATTGTCGTCTGTTCAATTCTTAAAATGAACTTCTCTCATTTCTTTGCAAAAATATGGTCAAGATGACAGTTTGGATCCTGATGAGACGCCGCATTATGTGGGGTCTCATCTGGATCCAAACTGTTTGCATGGGTAATCACAGTTTCGCCGCTAGGGTGCAAAGAGTTAAATCATATATTATACTGATATAAATGAAATCTTGCTGGATTGACCAGAACTAAGCATATTTTATCATATTGTCTGTCTGAGTTTGATATAATTTTTATAATTTAATTAATGAATATTCATATCAGAAAGACTGACTTTATTATTAATAATAAATAACTGAATTTTTATAATGGCACAAGAACCCGTATTTTGGCTGTGACTGAAACTCTAGCATCAGATCTGTATTATTGCATGTATTAATCTTGAAGCAAACCCAAGTAAAGGGTTAAGTTTACAATCTCTCCATGGCTAAAGATTGCTGTGTTCATGTTTCATTATAAACAATAAACTAATTAATGTTCATCATGTCATTATTTCTTTCATAAGTCATTGAATAAAGTAGTATTCTCCAGCATCAGTATCTATCAGTATCTCTACCTATGTTATGTCTGCCCTGCATGCTGGTCACTGTTGCCATACCAGAAGACAATGGAGAATAACACTCATATTGATGCCTTTTGATGCCTCTGTAAATTTCATTTTTGGAAACCATTGTGATAAAAAGGAGCAAATGCTGTATCTATCACAATGGTTTTAAAACTACATAATTCTACATTTTTCCTTTTCTCTAGTAAATGCTCCTTTTCAAAAGATTTATTCAAAGAGGTTGGGACTAAAATAGCTTATGAGGGAATGGGTTAATGTAGTCACTTGGTTTAAATTAAATACAAAAATTGAGGAAGAATCGTGATCAAAACTCGAGGGCCTATACAGCTACCTTTTGGTCACTGGTCATAATTTTGTATAAGATCTTTTAATGTCAAAATTGAGTTAAAAATGACATTTATGGAGCTAATTTATAAAACATTAAGCATATTTATATTGTATTGATTTCCTTGACTTAACCCTTTCCTCCCTAAATATATTAACCCTTTACTCCTTGAATATTCATGTAGTAATAATTACTTCATGAATATTAATTAATGTACATGTACATTAATTTTCATAATGGTGCATGGACACATGAATCTTTGGCCGTAATAGAAATTGTAGAATCGTATTTATAAAATTTCTTAATCCATTCCCTCAGATTGACGCCTTTTGATGCCACTGTAAAAGTCACCTCCTGAAACCATTGTGATAAATAGAGCATTTGCTCATAGGAGCAAATGCTCTATTTATCACAATGGTTTCAACAACCAACACTACACAAATCTAAACAATTCTTTTCCTCTAGTTAATGCTGCTTTTCGGTAGATGTATTCAAAGAGGTAGGATCTAAAATTAGCCTATGAGGTAATGGGTTAAGACCTGATTATGGTCTACTCTGTTTGCAAAGACATAGAAAGGCATATTTATGGAGTGAAGGATGAATTTAAGAGTTTGTTACGGTATGTATATTCATGGACTAACTTTTTATACTGACACATTAACAATGAAAGTTTTGGCTGAAACAGCAACTTCAGAATCAAATCTGTATTCTGTCAGCAAACAGAGCAGACCCTGATCAGACAGCTTCTATAGGAGATATCTGATCTAGGTCTACTCTGTTGGCAAAGGTGCCAAAAGTGGCCTATGTGGGGGAAAGGATTAATCAGAATGGCATCTCACCATTTGATAGAAATATTGCTGGCAAGGTTTGTTGATCATTGGGATTTTTCTTTTCAGGGACCCTTCATTTCCGAGACTTGGACAGATGATTCTTGATTATGAAAATCCAATGAAGAAAATGGCAGAGGAATTTGTACCCCACTCTAGGGTAGGCATACAGAAGTTTATGACAGAAGAACCTCCCTAAAATGACCACTTAATAAATAAACGTAGTTGTCTTTAAAATAAGGTGGTTGCCTAATACAGGATGAAAATTAACTTCTTCAGGACTGCATTAAGCTACCACCTTTCTTTACGACCTAGAAGAATACCACAGTGATTGCTTTAGAGGGGTTTTACTGTATTCAAGTTTTATTTTGAACAAAATGCTGGGCAAGCAAATTTCTTCAGATTTTAACAAGTCTCGATAGATGCAACAGTCACTTTTAAGTGGTAAATTATTATTGCAGTCCACTGTTCACATAAGGTGTTTACCTAGTAAATATTACTAAATATTCATTTAAAAAATTAGAACATCATGAATATTAATTAGCTGAAGTTCTTTTAATTTCATATGAACACAGGAATCTTTGCAATTGTCAGAATCTGAAGAATCTGTATTAGCAAACAGATCAGACGCTGATCAGAAGGCTGCTACAGGATATTTGTCTACCTTGTTTACAAAGACATGCAAAGTCATTTCTATCAGGCCAAAGGTTAAAGATTTATAGTTCAAGATCTTCCGTCACACATGTCCAATCATAACTTCCAAAGTATAAAAGCTATTGACTTCAAACTTCATATATAGATAGATCACATTGACCGCAAGTGCAGTGCACAAGGTTTGTAACTCTGTCTTCAGTATTTTTGGAGTTATTGCCCTTTGTTATTTTTCAGTTTTTTTCTAAACCTTTACAGATATTGAAGTGATATTTGGTATGTGGCTTTATTATAATGAGTTACAGATCAAGTTTGAATTTCGTTACGCTTCATTGATTTTTATGGAAATACAGTGATTTTACTTAGAAATTTTCAAGAAATTCAGGTTTTCCGGAGTTATTTTCTAAACCCTTGCAAATGTTGATGTGATATTTGGTATGTAGCTTTATAATAATAAGTTACAGATCAAGTGTGAATTTTGTTACACTACATTGATTTTTAACGGAATTTCATCAATTTGACCTAGAAATTTTTAGGAAATTTCCGTTTTTCCGGAGTTTTTTTCAAACTGTAGCAGATATTGTAGTAATTTTTTCTATAACCCCCATCATTGTGTCAAATGTGCTAGTGGGGATATTCATCTCCTTTAGCGGTAGTTCTAGTTTCTATAACCCCCATCTCTGTGTCAAATGTGCTAGTGGGGGTATTCATCACCTTTAGTGGTAGTTCTAGTTATGCCAATATTAAGGTCAAGGTCATACATCAAGGTCAAAGGTCATATCGAGGGCATAGTGTTTCACAAACACATCTTGTCAGTACTAACTTTATGCTGGATTCAACAAATGCATACCAGATATATGATGTATTCCAGAAAATGAATTGTAATGGAGATGGCATACAGGCAATATTCATCTTATTCTACTGGGTTTCTGGTTATATGTGATAAATATTAACTGGGCATTTATGTTTATTTCTTATTTTACTGAAAAGATATTATTCTGGCCTGCATCTTATCATTTTTGTGAACTCATTTATAAAATTGAGGGGAAACAAAAACTCATGTAAAGATCCTTTCTCTAACATGTACTAAAGATCCTTTCTCTAACATGTACTGTATTGTGGTACCATTTTGGACCTATGGACACAGTTTATGCTGTTTATCTGTTTTCAGGTGCTTATACCGGGAATCTTGTCTTTGCATGAAATCTATGCAGAAAAGACGCAGTCTGCAGAACAAATGAGAGGCATGCAGGTTCTCAGCCTCTTGGCAGAGCCTTCTAAGATCAGCCAGGTGCCACCCACAACCATAGTGAGTAACTTCCAGTAACACGTAAAGTTTTCACTGTAATATATACACAGGCATACACTCCCATTTAACTAAATGGGTAAAGGGTATAACCAGCTGGTCTAGCCACACAAATACTGTGTAACTAGTTATTTTTGTGGGTGCAAATTTTTGCAGTTTAGGGTCTAAAATGGTATAATTTATTTTTGCAATTTTAATTTTTGCAGATTTATTGTCTCGGTCCCAGTAAAAATCTTATATGTTCTATATGAACCCCTGAGAAGCTATTTATTTGCATTTCACATTGTAATTACTGGAACACAAAAGGATGCAAACACAGCTGTACCCTACCTGCTATATATTGTAGATCTCCCGGTGCCGCGTGTTTTTCACACTCGGTAAGTGCACCACAGTAAGAGGGTACATATCATTAGAATTAATTGTTTTAATAAGATGACTTGTGTTAACACAGGCATGCATATTATTAGCGAATTTGTTTTTTTTAAAATAACCAGTTAATAAAACATTAATGACTACAAGAAGTGAGTGTTAAGTGCAGTGACTTGTTTTTTTTTAAAAAAACGAAATTGTGTTTATGTTCACTAATGTTTGTGCTAGATTGCACGACTTGTCACGTTTGTTTGTGATAAGGTTTAATAATTGTGGATTTAAATAAAGAATATTATATCTCTCGCGGCGACAAAGCCTACGATAATGGTCCATTAGGATCTGGCAATCCCTTCCTAACAAGGTATTTTAGAAGCGCCATTGTTTCAACACGGTACTATCCAACCAAAGTCACAAACTGTTATAAACATGTATATGTCGATTTGCCGATAATGTGTCACCTGGCTTTTGTGTACTGCTGTATGGGAATTAATATTTTGCGCATATATTATTTGCGGCTGGACAGCATCCGCAAAATTCGGCAAATAATACGTTGCCGCAGAAATAACCAGTTATACGGTATATAGCCCTTTCCCTGTTCTATATTTATTCCAAATTTCAATGCCTACTGAATATTCATGGATAAAATAGTTACAATGAAATATGGAAGGTGAGACATTGTAGCCAATTCAGAAAGTAAAGAAACAGATCCATTAGCAAACAGAGCAGACCCTGATCAGACGGCTCCTATAGGAGCTGTCTGATCTGGGTCTACTCAGTTTGCGAACGCATCAAAGCATGTTTCTATGAGGGAAAGTGTTAAATGAAATGCTGTTTAAACCTTTACCTGATAGAAATGCCTTTTTCATGGCTTTGCAAACAGATGATTCCCAGATCAAACAGCTCCTGTAGGAGTCATCTGATCAGGGTCTGCTCTGTTTGCCTTTGAAATAATGTAGTCTGATTCTACGGTTTCTGCAATAACCAGAAAATCCCACTTTCATATACCCTTATTAACCCTTTCCTCCATAAATATGCTTTTCTATGCCTTTGCAAACACAGTAGACCCAGATCAGACGGCTCCTGTAGGAGCCATCTGATCAGGGTCTGCTCTGTTTGCTTATGATATAATATAGGTATGGTTCTATAGTTTCCACTTTCACAAAAAGTTATATGTTGATTTTAAAAATTAATCTAATTGATATTCATGATGTCATTATTTCTTACTTGAATATTCATGGAGTAAAGGGTTAAAAATAGGTTATTTAATATTTATGATGTAAAGGATTATAGAGCTCATTTGTTGTACATATTGAAATCTTCTCGATATGCTCATTGATATGAATACAGAAGACGTGTTGTCTTTAGCTCATCTGTTTTTCCGAAGAGAAAAATACAAGCTATTGTTGTAACTCTGGCGTCTGTGATGTCATTGTCATCGTCCAGAAAGGTTAACGTTGGCTATGACTTCTTTACTATTCATTCAAATCTTATGAAACTTCACACATTTATGAAACTTCAGAAACTTGTTCACCATCACAAGGGCTAAAATCTGACCAAGGACCATAATCCGGAATTTCTTTTTACAAAATTATAACCCTTTATGGACTTATGAAAGGGCCATAATTCTGTAAGGCTGTTTTACAAAATTATACCCCTCTAACCCATTTCCTCATATTGACGACTTTTGGTGACTCTGTAAAAGTCACTTTGTGAAACCATTGTGATAAATAGAGCATTTGCTCCTATAGGATCAAATGTTCTATTTATCACTATGGTTTCAAACTACAAAATTCTAAGTTTCCTTTTCTCTAATTAATGCTCCTTTTCAGTAGATTTATTCAAAGAGGTTGTATAAAAAAATAGCCTATGAGGGAATGGGTTAAGGATTTAAGAAATAAAAACTTAAAATGTCTTGACAGTCGAGTGTTGGCACCCGCATGCTGCGTTCTTGTTTATCTGTCTGTTGATCTGTCAATCCACAATTATTTCTTTTATGATTATAGGCCAGCTTGGACCATTTGGTCATAAAGATCATGTTTCAATTGTTATTTTTCTTTGCAGATTCAGTGTAAATATTTGTCACAAGATACTTTGGAGCGATGGATCATTTGTGAGTTAACATAGATCTGTGTTATATGTATAATACTAAAAAAGTGCTGGTAGCAAATTATCTGCTTTTATTTTTAGCTCACCAGAGCACAAAGTGCTCAAGGTGAGCTATTGTGATACCCCTGTGTCCGGCGTCCGTCGTCCGTCTGTCCGTCTGTCCGTCTGTCCGCACTCACCAAAGGGTAGTTGTGTGACTTTTTCTAACTAGTCGCACAAGTAAAATCATTAACCTGGCCATCTCTTGTGACATTAACCTGGCCATTTCTTGTGACATTAACCTGGCCAGTTGTGGGACATAGGGTTAGGGTAAGGGTTAGCTTCCAGATCATTCTATTCCAAAGTTAGAGCCAAAAATAGTTTTACTTGTGGGACTAGTCACACAAGAAAAGATCAAAGGAAAAAGTCACACAACTACCCATTTGTTAGTCCGTCTGTCTGTCCGTCAACAATTTCAAACGACTTCTTCTCTGAAACCGACTGCCCAATACTAACCAAACTTGGTCAGATACATACTGTGGGTGGGTGCTTCAAAAGTTGTTAAAAGATAGTGGGTGGGGCCATCGGTCTTGTTGCCATGGCAACCGTACACAATATCTAGAAAAATCTTCTTCTCCAGAATGACTTGTCCGATTTGAATATAGTTTTCACCAAAATGTTTCTCAGTTGAAAGACTTAAAAAGTTGTTAAAAGAATTTTGATCCGGCAAAAAACATGGCCGCCAGAGGGCGTGGTCATTTTTTCCATATATGGTAATATGGAATTTTCATAGGAAAATCTTTAAAAATCTTCTTCTCTGAAACTGTAAAGCCTAGACCTTTGATATTTGGTATGTAGCATGATCTTATGGTCCTCTACAAAGATTGTTCAAATTATGGCCCCCGGGCCAAAAATGGCCCCGCCCAAGGGCTTATCAGTTTTTCATAGGAAAATCTTTAAAAATCTTCTTCTCTCAAACTGTAAAGCCTAGACCTTTGATATTTGGTATGTAGCATGATCTTATGGTCCTCTACAAATATTGTTCAAATTATGACCCCCGGGCCAAAAATGGCCCCGCCCAAGGGCTTATCAGTTTTTCATAGGAAAATCTTTAAAAATCTTCTTCTCTGAAACTGTAAGGCCTAGACCTTTGATATTTGGTATGTAGCATGATTTTATGGTCCTCTACAAATATTGTTCAAATTATGACCCCCGGACCAAAAATGGCCCCGCCCAAGGGCTTATCAGTTTTTCATAGGAACATCTTTAAAAATCTTCTTCTCTGAAACTGTAAGGCCTAGACCTTTGATATTTGGTATGTAGCATGATCTTATGGTCCTCTACAAAAGTGGTTCAAATTATGACCCCCGGGCCAAAAATGGCCCCGCCCAAGGGCTTATCAGTTTTCGTAGGAAAATCTTTAAAAATCTTCTTCTCTCAAACTGTAAGGCCTAGACCTTTGATACAGTCAAACCTGTCCTAGCGACACATTGTTTTTAGCGACATCCTGTCAGATGCGACAGTATTTCCTTCCTCCCGATGTATTTTCCTCTATATTTCAACTGTATATAGCGACACACTGGCAGATGCGACATACGACACTAAATTTGCACTCCCAACTCGGCAAACGACATTGTTTTTAGCGACAATGATCTTTCACTGCATCATTGTGTTTGTACCTAATTGCCCTCATTAACGTGTCAAAGGATTAATGCCCAAGGTGATAAGGGATTATCTGGTCCAGTTGGTCTGTTAGTCGCACTACTGTTAGAGTTTTTATAGCTAGCTACCCAACCATAAAATTTTGATAATGAACTGCGCTTTAATCATCCATTTATTTATACCGGAAATCGGTCATAATGTCGTAATTGGCTATTCTAGTGATTTAATTGCCAAATTGGTTTCATAACTTGACAAGAAGTTAACCACACCACTTTAAAAGGTTTATTTCATTATAACATAAATTGTATTCTCATACTTAAGATACAGACATATAGAAATGTGCCTCTGCTTCCCTGTCAAAGACAGGTGTGTTTGGCCTCGTTGTGGCAACGGGCCGAAACGCTTCGAAAAACTACGAGGCCTTCTGATTTTCATGAATTTGTTTTGTGCACAAACTTACTTTTTATTAATAGAATTATTGATAAGGACACTAAAGTAGTAACATCATAAAATAGTTTATTCCATTCCAAACCCTAAAAAAGTAATACCTAGATATAAATTTGAAATGTCATCAGTTTTCGCGAAGAATGTTGATCAATACGACATGGACCCTGGACCCATGAAATTTTCAACCTGAATTCAAGGACACCCTGTGAGATACGACACTTTTGGCTTTCTCCCAAACTATGTCTCTAAAAACAGGTTTGACTGTATTTGGTATGTAGCATGATCTTATGGTCCTCTACAAATATTGTTCAAATTATGACCCCCGGGCCAAAAATGGCCCCGCCCATGGGCTTATCAGTTTTTCATAGGAAAATCTTTAAAAATCTTCTTCTCTGAAACTGTAAGGCCTAGACCTTTGATATTTGGTATGTAGCATGATCTTATGGTCCTCTACAAAAGTGGTTCAAATTATGACCCCCGGGCCAAAAATGGCCCCGCCCAAGGGCTTATCAGTTTTTCATAGGAAAATCTTTAAGAATCTTCTTCTATGAAACTGTAAGGCCTAGACCTTTGATATTTGGTATGTAGCATGATCTTATGGTCCTCTACAAATATTGTTCAAATTATGACCCCCGGGCCAAAAATGGCCCCGCCCAAGGGCTTATCAGTTTTTCATAGGAAAATCTTTAAGAATCTTCTTCTCTGAAACTGTAAGGCCTAGACCTTTGATATTTAATATGTAGCATGATTTTATGGTCCTCTACAAATATTGTTTAAATTATGACCCCTGGGCCAAAAATGGCCCCGCCCAAGGGCTTATCAGTTTTTCATAGGAAAATCTTAAAAAATCTTCTTCTGAAACTGTAAGGCCTAGACCTTTGATATTTGGTATGTAGCATGATCTTATGGTCCTCTACAAATATTGTTCAAATTATGACCCCCGGGCTAAAAATGGCCCCGCCCAAGGGCTTACCAGTTTTTCATTGGAAAATCTTTAAAAGTCTACTGAAACTGTAAGGCCTAGACCATTGATATTTGGTATGATTAACATGATCTAATGGTCCTCTATAAATATGTAGCTGTGGCTTGTGGTCCTCTGCCAAGAATGTTTAACTTACGACCCTGACCACTGGGCAAAACTTGGCCCTGCCTCAGGGCGTATCAGTTTTTCATGGGAAAAATATGAAATATTATTTTTCTCTGAAACCATAAGGCTTAGACCATTAATTAATGGCATACTGCTTTGCCTTGTGGTTCTCTACCAAGGTTGTCCACATGATTTCTTGTGGTCAAAAATGGCCCGGCCCCTGGGGTTATCTCAGGTGAGCGCTTCAGGGCCTCATGGCCCTCTTGTTAAGGTTTACTGTTGTTTTACTTTACTACCATATGCCTTATTCATCTATATATAATATAGCTTCAAGCCTTGGAAACATTGACCTGGACCCTAACCTACTTAATTTGCATGAATCAAAATTTTGAACATATCAATTTTTAGCTCCAGTTTTTCGAAGTGGAGCTATTGTCATGACCCTCTCGTCAGCGTCGGCGTTGGTTAATGTTTTTCTTAAGGTCCATTTCTCAGAAACTGTCCAAGACATTTGCTTCAAATTTCGTATCACAAGGGGAACCCATTTCACAAGGGCAGGTAACCCTGAAATAAATTTTGCCATAGTTATGCCCCGTTTTCGACTTAGAATTTTCGTTGTTGGTTAAGGTTTATGGTAAGGTCCAATGTCTCAGAAACTCTCCCAAGATATTTGGTTCAAATTTAGTATGCATGTTTACTATTACACGGGGAACCCATTTCACAAGGGCAGATAACCCTAAAATTAATGTTGCCTTAGTTATCTCCCCTTTTCGACTTAGAATTTCTGTTAGGGCCTTCTTATGCCCCTATGTATATCAAGTCTATTGACAAAAAAAATAATATTAATGACACAAATAGTTATGGCTTCCACTACACTTTCCAACACTAAAAATAGTTGAGCACGCTGTCAGCAGACAGCTCATTTTATCACAGCATTGTACGGTTTTATCCTCGGCATGTGTTCCGGTAAGCAACCATGCATGGGCACACACATGATTGTATGGTTTACATATGCATGGGTTATCCTGTAATTTCAGCGAGAATAGACTTCACAATTTACCGACGGAGTTTTATTTATACAGCGTCATCTCTCTCATAATGTATTCTGCAATATGGGTCAGGGTTCAGGTCAAATTTTCCGAGCTATACTAAGGGCAATTAAGAAAATATAGGCATAACTAATAATCTACCTATCAGAACTTTTATTCACACAAACTACACGAAATACTCAACAAGTATAACATTTTTACGCTTCATACACATTCTGGAACATTTTGTTGCGTGAAACGCGCAGCACGTCTTGGGCGTGACGTTGCCATTTTGTCAGAATTGCCTGTGCAATAATTTACCCTAGCACCGTTTGGCAGATGAAAGTGTGACATCACAGTCATTGGGCAGTAGGTCAATATTGTATGAGCATAGCATAAACCGTTCAAACAGCCTCGCAATATACCAGCATCCTACACTTCTGTATAACTGTAGCAACGGAAGATATCTTGTTTGGTAATATAGGGCAGTCATAATATGACTGAAATTTCCATCACTCTAGGTAGTGAAAAGGTTAAGGTAATCCAAGTGAATAAGTTTTGATATTTCTTAGCCAAAGCCTGTCTTGTTGGCTACTCATGAGAGTCCTCTCTCCAAGGCAATTCTAATGGGTAGCATCTAGATAAGGTTTAGCTGAGAAAAACAGATTTGGGTAGATCACTATCTGTCATATTTACAGCTCTGCACAAAACATTGTGTTGAATACTTCCTTCCATATAAAGTTCCTATGAGAAGTTACATACCTGTACTTATATAATAAGTTTGTTTATTTCTTATGAGAAGTCTGTAAACTAATAAATAAGCTCAGTTTGTGTTTGACCTTTTACTCCATAGATAAATGCTATTACAAACAGGGTAAACCCAGATCAGATATGGTCTGTTTGCTTATGAAATAATGTACTAGATCTGTGTTTGTATGCTATTATAAAGATTCAGCTAATAACATATTTATGATATTATTTCTTACCTAGAGTAATGGGTTAAGAAATAAAACAGACCTTGGATTTGGCTTACACTTCCCTGAGTGTTAGTTCACTATTGGTAATGGGCTTGTCTGTTACAGTTGGATTGATGCTATCGTACCAGTCTATACAGGAGGCTCAAGCCTGGGACCTATGGAAGACAGCCCTGCAGTCAGGCTACATCGTACAGTTATGTAGGGATGAAATACTCCACATCCACAGTTATGTAACACAGTTCTTTGACAGTCTCAAGGGGTGAGTAAGGATGAACTTTTAGAAAAGGGGACAGGTTTAAACCTTTCCTCCATAAATATGCCTTTGCAAACAGAAGACCTATTTCTCGCTTCTCAGCCGTGCTAGATAAGCTGAGTTACTAAAAATAGCCGTACTAGAAATCCTTATCTGGAACACTTCGTGACTAGTGTATTCATACGCGCGATTGGGTAAAATCAATACAAGTGAAGGAACTCTTACAGAATTATACCAACATTTCTATAGGCAACAACCTTATGAATTGAAATTAATATTAGTAATTAGCACGAATATGAAATTCTATTTATCATATAAGCACTTTAAAAGCCTATTTAGTTAACCGAAGACGTTGTTTTGTAGTCACTCGGTCATTTATATTTTACGCCAAAACTTAACGTTTGTGGTTGTCATAACAAATGACGTCATTTTGGTGTCACGCCTAAAGTTATGCTGCGGTTTGTTGCTATTAGATATGGAAGTCGTATTACGCAATGTAAAGTAGTACTTCACAAAATTTGTTAATTTTCTTGGTTTTAGGGCGTATTTCAGCGAGAAAAATAATCAAGCATGGGATTTGTTAAAGCCGGGGGGTTCTGTACCCTCGGTTGGTCTGTTCCTTTCGGAAACTCGCTAAAGCTCGTTTCCGACTGGAACAGACCAACCTCGGGTATAGAAACCCCCGGCTTTAACAAAACCCATGCTTGATTCTATTAATCAGGTGACTCCTATAGGAGCCATTTGATAAGGGTCTGCTCTGATTGCTTATGGAATAATATAGATCTGATACTATAGTTTCTACTTTCTCCCAAAAAACCATGTGTTAATATGCCATTTAAAAATGAATCGAATTAATATTCATGATGTCATTATTTTTTACATGAATATTAATAGAGTAAAGTTTTAAGATAAAAGTATTTACATGGAATATCTTGAATTGTTAACAGTTGACCTTGATGTATAAACAGTCATCAAAGGTATCAGCCTCCTGAGATGCCAAGTTAACCATTTCCCTGTTCTATGTTTATTCTAAATTTCAATACCTACTAAATATTCATGGACAAAATAGTTATACAAATGAAATATGGAAGGCGGAACATTGTAGCCTTTTTAGAAAGTAAAGAAACAGATTTATCAAATTCCAATAGCAAACAGAGCAGACCCAGATCAGACGGCTCCTATAGGGTCTACTCTGTTTGCAAATGCGTGAACATTAAGGAAAGGGTTAAGCAGTGTCTTATCTGGACCCAAACTGTTTGCATATTTTGTCATAAATCAGTGTTAGGATACAGAGTTAAAATCTCATTTATTATCCAAAAGGAGTCAACTGTTTCAAGTTTCAATATACATGAAGATATACACATCCCAAATATATTTTGCATTTTGCAGCCAAAATTTACACAAGCGAGTCAGTGAGGTGAAGGAGCTGCAGCATCAGGCTCTACAGTCCTCGTAAGTAATTGGCTTTAGTCTATATCAGTTTAAACATTTGTTCCCAGTTAACCCATTCTCTCATATTGATGCCTTTTGATGCCTCTGTAAAAGTTTCTTTTTGAATCCATTGTGATAAATACAGCATTTGCTCCATAGTAAATGCTCCTTTTCAGTAGATTTATTCAAAGTGTGTTGGTCTAATAAATAGCCTATTAGGGAATGGGTTAAGGAGTCCCATCCAGTTAGCAAGCTTTAGGCTTTGCAAATAGTATAGAATCAGATCAACCACGAGATTTAAAGTTTGATGAGGTTCTGTAATGTTGCCAACCCTGAGAACCTATTCTGGTTTGCTGTGACTTTTGATGTTGCATTATAATTGCAGCAGATTATCTGGTTCTGTAGTTTGCAAAGCCTAGAGGTTGGTTTCATAAAAGAGGGTTCAAATACTGTTGTAAATGTGCATGAAAAAAACTATCTATTATTTCCTTTGGAATGCTTAACATCCCTGGTGTGATTCCCTTAACTCTTAGTATGTCAAGCCTTTTACATATGTGAAAATTTGTTGCATGCTTCAATTCTTAACCCCCATCACTGCCATGAAGACTGATCTGTGCTATCTTAAAGCAAACAGTTTGGATCAAGATGAGATGCGGTCACGCCGAGTTACTCGGCATCTCATCAGGATCTTAAACTGTTTGACACTATCTTTTATAAGGAAATTGAAGAAACGCCCACTCCCAAACTACAAGCAGACAAAAACGTGTCCAGCAGACGACAATGACAGTTTGTTCTTTTCTTTGTTTTGTATGAAAGTGTGAAATGGTTTAGATTCTGATGTAGTGTCTGGTTACTTGATATCTCATATTGATCCCAATTGTTTGCAAAGCTATTAAGTTACAGAATCTCTAACACCTAATGTTAAGCTGTTATGTCTACAAGATTTACTGTCATTTTGATCCTTCTTTATGTAGGCCATGCTATCGGTTGTATATATATTTGCATGAATGGGTTAACTTTGATGTAATGATAAGAAAAATACTGTTGAGTCGGAGATTTGTGTTTTGTTAAGTTCCGGGCTCTGAGGTTATGAAACATGTGAGTTTGTGTGTCAGTTCATTCTCAAGCATATGATTGGTCAGATGAGAATTAGACTTAGGTTGAGACTTAGGTTGGGTCTAAAAAAATATAAATTTTTATACCTTGAGGCCTGATCATATAACATGTGGTAAAGGGGCTCTGGTCTTTCCCTTGTTAGTCAGCCAACAGAAAAACATTTTTGTTAACACTTTCCCTGTTCAATATAAATGTAAGAAATAATGACATGAAAATATATTAGCTGAATTTTATAATGTTACATGAAGACATAATTTATTTACCTTGGCAGAAACTCTAAATTCACATCTATATAGTTCCATAGGCAAGCAGAGCAGACCCTGATCAGACGACTCCTACAGTAGCAGTCTGATCTGGGTGTTCTCTGTTTGCAAATGCCTAAAAACGTGTTTATATAAGGGCCCTTTTCGCGTGGCCAGTCACATATGGGAAAGGGTTAATTTGGTTTTCAGACATGTCCCGAACCTTTACTGCTGCATGTTATCTCAATTTCAATGGTATTTGATAACTGTACAATACAATTAAACCTCTTCACTAACTTACAAAAGAAATTTGTAGGTCAATGTAACCCTTTACCCCATAAATACATCTAATTTGCAAAAGCGTTGAAAGATGATCTTTCTACGCTCTTGCAAACAGAGTACACCCAGATCAGGTGGCTCCTATAAGAGCTGACCACAGCTCCAGATAAGATGTGTAAATTAAAATATTTTCAAGTACAGTAAAACCTCTCTAAACCGGAATTCTAGCACAGAAGATTTTAGATACTTTTATGCAGGTGGCTGCTTAATGCAGGGTGAAAGTCATTCAGAAAGCTCCTAGAGGAGCTTTCTGAATGACTTTCACCCTGCATTAAGCTGCCACCTGTCTCCAAGACCAATATTTATACTAAATTTTACGTCCGGTTTAGAGGGGTTTTACTGTATAGCTTCTTTATTTCTCCACTAAACCCTATGTCTCTTCGAGACAATTCTAAAGAGTGGTCACAACATAGGGTTTGTTGGAGAACTGACAATTTTAGTATTTGATTATGCACCGTTATCTGTAGCTCTGGCTGTCAGATCAGGGTCTACTCTGTTTGCTATGGTGTAATATAGATCTCATCTGAATTTATATAGTTTCTGCCATGGCCAAAAATTTATCTAATTATTATGCTCAATGTCAGCAATTCTTACATTAACCCTTTACTCCATAGCTATGCTTTTTAACGCCTTTGCACAAAAGAGTAGACCCAGATCAAGTGACTCCTATAAGAGCAGTCTGATCAGATAATATACAGTAAAATCTCGATTATTTGAATGTTCTGTGTTGAAGAAGTTCTTTAAAGACAGGTGGCTGCTTAATGCATGGTGAAAGTCTCCTAGAGGAGCTTTCTGCATGACTTTCACCCTGCATTAAGCAGCCACCTGTCTTAAAGATCGATAATGATGTGTATTTTAGTGTTCAAATAATCAAGACGTTTACTGTATATCTGATTCTGAAGTCTCTGTAATGACCAAACATTTCTGTGTTTATATAGCATTCAGAATGCTTCTAAAACATAATCTCAGTAATAATTCAGGTGTCATTTCTGTCTTGAAAATTGACGGAGTAAAGTGGTAGTATTCATCAGTGATAGGCTTAAATACATAGTCTGTATTAGATGGAGAGGTTTTACTGTATTGTATTATTGCTAAAGTCTAACATGTTGAATCATTTTGTAATCTTATTGCATGTGCATGTGTAAGCTTTAGTTTGCATGTCTGTGTTTTTATTTATTTTACAGCCAAATGTAAGTGAGATGCTTCCTTGTTGTTACGATTTTCAGTTTAATCCTCTGCCTTCTGAATACACATTTTTCACATGTCGCAAGAAGACTATGTGACCTAAGTGCCATGCTATGTAAAGCATCTTCTATTATCTATGATCTAGACCAAATGGCTCTTTCCATTGTATCTCATAGAGTTTGACCTTTAGCCTGCTATGGACGGGTGAGTGAATACCTATGCAAATAGTTTGGATCCAGATGAGACGCCGAATTACTCGGGAGTCTCATCAGGATCTGAACTGTTTGACACCCTGATTGCATTTTGGTAGACAAAATGATTATAGCTTGAATTTTGAATATGTAAAAAGTGAAAAATTCTGTAAAAATAATTTGCCCAGCTGGCTAAAGGTTAAACAGATAATGCTTAAAACTTATAGTTTTGAATATAATTCCTGCTTCAGCAGGTAAAGGATTAAAAACAAAAAAGAATTTCATTGTGTTTGAATGGGTTTTTGACGGGTGTTTGTAGCCCTTTTTTGTAGCCATTAATATCTATGCAAGAATCAGCCACTTCATGAGTACCCATTAACTTAATTGTTTTAATTTCAAATTAATTAGAAACTTTGAATCGTTGTAATTTAAAAGTTTTACAGGAATTTTTTTGCATAGACAAAAATTACGGGATCATATCTAGATCATTCCATAAGCAAACAGAGCAGGCCCCGATCAGGCAGCTCCTACAAGAGTAATCTGATATGGGTCTTCTCTGTTTGCATACATGCCAAAAGTTGTCTCTATGGGAAAATGTTAAGAATCAGATATATGCATGTGAGATTCAGTATAAATAAAATTACTGCATAAGATTAACTATTATGAAACCATGCTGTATATATTAACCCTTTCCTCCATAAATACGCCTTTCAATGCATTTGCAAACAGAGTAGACCCAGATCAGACAGCTCCTATAAGAGCCTTCTGATCAGGGTCTGATCTGTTTGCTTATAATATGATATAGCTATGATTCTACAGTTTCTGATTCAGTAAACATTTTATGTGTTCATATGCCATTTTAGAAAATAATGTAATTAATATGCATGATGTCACCATTTCTTTCATGAATATTCATGGAGTATTCAGGAATTTTTCGCCATGATAGAAGCTGTAGAATCATATCTATATTACTATAGCCCTAAAAACAAAGTTTGAGAGGGGGTATGTAGGAGTCAGTGTGTTGGTTGGTCTGGCTGTCCCTGGCACAACCTGGATTGATTTACAATCAGGGCAGCTGAGCGGGGGTATTCCATCACCTCTATTGATAGTTCTAGTTTAATAAGCAAACAGAGCAGGCCCTGATCAGATGGCTCCTACAGGAGCCGTCTGATCTGGGTCTACTCTGTTTGCAAAGGCGTAGAAAGGCATATTTATGGAGTAAAGGGTTAAAGTTATCATAATTGTGCCAAATTGGATGGTTCAGTTGCACAAAGCGGTGGAGTGGGAAGATTGAGTGTCTGAATACTCAGGGTACTTGGGGTATAGACTTGTGGGTAGTGTGAATACTCAGGGTACTTGGGGTATAGACTTGTGGGTAGTGTGCATTTGTAGAGAGTGTTGTGTGTGTAGCAGGTCACCTCGCTTTGCTATGTAGAGCGACTAAAATTAACAAATTCCAACAAACCGTTAATTTACTTTTGACCTTTTCCCTCACATAAACGCATTTTCAAGCATTTGCAAACAGAGTAGACCCTCCTATAGGAACCACCTTATCTGGGTCTGCTCTGTTTGCTAATGGAATTTGAATGATCTGTTTCTTTGCTTTCTAAAAGCCCTTCCGTATTTCATTATGACTATATTGTACATGAACATTCAGGAGGTATTGAAATTTGCAATAAACATAGAACAGGGAAAGGGTTAAGAGGACAAGTGTGATAATAAGTAAAATATAGGTCACTGAGTCATAGGAATGATACGGAAAAGACTGTAGTTATATGAATAATATTAATGATGATATTAACAGGGGCTGTAAATGTATTTCTTCTGCAAATGATTACATGTGTAAATATTGGGTATAATCATTTTGAATGTCTATGGCCTCAACAGCAGTTTGTGCTGTGCACCTTTTGTGTTTTTACATTTTGGTTGTTAACTTTGGTGTGTTTTTGGTACATCTGTCATTAGTCAAGATTTTATTTACGAACTAACATTAACCTTTACTCTATAAACATTCAAGTAAGAAATAATGACACCATAAATATAGTAATTACCAATAAGCTAGTTACTAGTATCAGATCTATTGTGTTTCAAAGGCAAATAGAACAGACTGTGTCAGATGATTCCTATAAGAGCCATTTGATCTTGGTCTACTCTGTTTGCAAAGGTGTGAAAAGGTGTAGATATGGAGTAAAGAGTTAAATCATGCTGAATAGTGCAAACTTAGAATCAGAAAGAGGAATGTTTACTGAGCTGTTGTGACACAGTGATAGAGCGCAAATTGTATGAGCACAGTAGAATACTCACTAGAGGTCCAGATAAGATGCCTACATTGAAACATTTTCAAGAAAAAATTCTTTATTTCTCCACCAAACCCTATGTTGTGACCACTCTTTAGAATGGCACAAATTGTATGAGTACAATAAGATACTCACCAGAGGTCCAGATAAGATGCATAAATTAAAATATTTTTCAAGAATAACTCCTTTATTTCTCCACCAAACCCTATGTTGTGACCACTTTTTATACGCCCGTTTGAAAAAACGGGACGTATTATGGAATGGCGCTGTCTGTCCGTCTGGTTGTCTGGTTGTCTGTCCGTCTGTAACATCTCTAACTCAAGTTCCGCTTGGTGGATCCTTCTCAAATTTAGCCACAATGTTTATCTAGACATGCTACAGTAGCCTACCAAGTCCCGGTTTGTTTATCCAAGGTCAAGGTCACACAATTGGACTTAGAATTTGCGTTTAGCAAAAATGTTAACCGGTCTGTCTGTCTGTAACATCTCTAACTCAAGTTCCGCTTGGTGGATCCTTCCCAAATTTAACCAAAATGTTTATCTAGACATGCTACAGTAGCCTGCCAAGTCCGGGCTCATTTATCCATGGTCAAGGTCGCTTAATTGGACTTAGAATTTGCGTTTAGCATTTGCGTTAAGCAAAAATGTTAACCTCAGTTTATGTGGAACAAGTCCACTTATTTACATAACACTTTGTGATAAAGCTTTGAAACTTGGAACACTTGTTCACCATCACAACCTTCACCTGTAGGCAAGAGTAAATAACTCTGTCGAGCATTTTGACTGAATTATGCCCCTTTTTAACTTAGAATTTTTGGTTAAGGCTTTGTTAAAGTCCATTTATTTACATAACCCTTTGAGATAAAGCTTTTAAACTTAGAACACTTGTTCACCGTCACAACCTTCACCTGTAGGCAAGAGAAAATAACTCTGTCAAGCATTTTGACCGAATTATGCCCCTTTTTAACTTAGAATTTTGGTTAAGGCTTTGTTAAAGTCCATTTACTTACATAACCCTTTGAGATAAAGCTTTTAAACTTGGAACACTTGTTCACCATCACAATCTTAACCTGTAGACAAGAGTACATAACTCTTTCAAGCATTTTGACAGAATTATGCCCCCTTTTAACTTAAAAATTTTGGTTAAAGTTTTGGTTAAAGTCCACTTATTTACATAACCCTTTTAGATTAAGCTTTTAAACTTGGAACACTTGCTCACCATCATAAGCTTTACCTGTAGGCAAGAGTACATAACACTGTCTAACATTTTGACATAATTATGACGCATTTTAGCTTGGAATTTTTGGTTAAAGTCCACTTATTTACATAATCCTTTCAGATAAAGCTTTTAAACTTGAAACATTTGTTCACCATCACAAGCTTCATCTTCATTTCAAGCATTTAGACACAATTATGGCACTTTTTAATTTAGAATTTTCGGTTATGTTTTTTTGTTAAAGTATGCCTATTAACAACCTTGAAACTTGGTCGCAAATACGTTAACCCCAGTTTATGTTGAACAAAACCTCGACGGGCGTATATTGTGTCCACTGGCACTCTTGTTAGAATCATCTCTTCGAGACAATTCTAAAGAATGGTCACAACATAGGATTTGCTGGAGAAATGCCAATTTTAGTATTTGAGTATGCACCTTTATCTGTTGCTCTGAATTACTCTATGACAACTTTTCAAACTATTTCTGCCTTGTTCATTGGATACATCAAGCATGTTCCTTAACCCTTTACCTCATGAATATTCATGTAAGAAATGATGACATCATGAATACTGATAAGATGATTTTTATAGTGGCATATGATTACAGGAAATGTGCTCCTATTTATCACAGTGTTTTCAAAAAGTGACTTTTACAGAGGTGTCAAAAGGCGGCAATATGAGGGGATGGGTTAACTACATCTTTGTGTTTCCAAAAACTTGTAGGTCTGCAGCTAAGTTGACTTTTAGACATGTCTGTGTCACTTAGTGACAGCTTTTGCTTTATGTTACAACAGTTACATGTATATATATATAGATTATATATTTATGCTTTCACTTTTTATCTTGCCATAGCACAAAATGCTCATGGTGAGTTTTTAAGATAATTGAATATCTGTCATCCATCTGTTGCCGGTTGTCTGCCCACAATCTGTTCTCAGTAATCTTAATTATACGTGTTTATTTTTATCTTTCTGCTGAAAAAAGTTTAGATATAAGCGATATATGACATGTAAGTCAAGAGTTATGTTCCCTTTATTTATTACATGTATACCATTGTTACACTATAGGACTGTATCCACTTCTTTATGGATCCTTATCTGTATATAGAAATAATGAGTCTCGTCTAAGCTCAATTATGGGCAAATTTAAACATAACATCTTGGTCAAGTTAGATTAAGGAAAAAAACTGGACCAATGCTTTTAGATTTATATGCTCTTAATTTTTCATAAAATAGCATATAATTTAGATGAATCATAAAGGGGTCATCATGACCTTTTTGTTGAAAGTTGTCCAGTAAGTATCATGAGCATTCAGATAGGGGCTGGTTTGTTAGATTCTTAGATCATTATGGTATACAGTAAAAACTCTCTATAACGGCCACTAAATTACATCAAGTATTTTGTGTTAAAGGCAGGTGGCTGCTTAAAGCAAGCTGAAAGTAAAACAGAACGCTCCTATAGGAGCGTTCTGTTTTACTTTCACCTTGCTTTAAGCAGCCACCTGCCCTAAATACCAACTAATTAACACTATTTAGTGGCCGTTATAGAGAGGTTTTACTGTACATGGTATCAGACCTTTGCAGACAGTTTTGTCCTGAGGAGATGCTGCATTACCTGGCCTCTCATCTGCACACAAACTGATTGCACAAGTTATCACCAGTTACATGTAACCCTTTCCCTGTTAGTATTTATGAAATAATAATTTTTTTGATGGCATTTGTATACCTGATATTTTGGCTCAGGCACACTTTGTAGATTATATATCTGTTTTGCATCATAAGCAAACAGAACAGACCCTGATCAGACAGCTCCTATAGGAGCCATTTGATCTGGGTCTACTCTGTTTGCAAATGCGTGAAAAGGCGTTTATACGAGGGAAGGGCGTTAAAATACATTTTGCATCAACCCTTTACCTGTTCAGTATTCATGTAGGAAATGACATCACGAATATTACTTACCTGAATTTTATAATGTAAAATTTCAATGGATTTATTTTTGCTTTTACAAAAAATCGAAAAATCAGATCTATATTTTGTCATAAACAGACAGAGCAGACCTTGAACAGACGGCACCACTGTTTGCAAAGCAATGAAAAAGCATTTATATGATGAAAAAGGTTAAAGCACTGTGTATTTTCCTAACAGCTTCTTGATAACGTAATGTTTTTATAACAGTCCTATTACTGTTATGTGTTCTGGAAATGTAAAGATATTTGTTTCCATTGTAGACCAGCCCTACACAGAGAGCGGCGGAAGTTTCTGCGTACTGCTCTGCGTGAGCTTGTCCTTATCTACACTGACCAGCCAGGTTTGCTGGGACCTAAGGCTCTGTATGTTCTTCAAGCCCTGTCAATGTGCCAGAGTGAGATCCACTGGCTACTGAGGCACTACCAGAACCCACCAGGCAAACGTCATAATGTAAAGATGAACCAAGAGGACTTTGTGGATAGGTACAGTACTACTGATTTATTGTGATCCAATATAAGAGGGAACGATAATTGTTTGAAATACTGTCATTTGTTACAGATCCTTAAAGTGATTTTATGCCCCCCCCCCCCCCACACACACACACAAACACACACCATTGGGAGCTATATAGTCTTGTGTTGTCTGACCGTACATACATAAGTACACCCCACAATTCTTATATGAAAATTATACAGAAAAGAACCTTGAAAGTTGGTATGCAAATAAATGGGAATTTTCCCAGGAAAACTTATCGCACATAATTTATTGTTTCAAACAAAAAGGGGCTTAATAGGCAAGCAGGCATTATGCATCGTCAAATTATGATTTTAACTTTTGCGTCGTCAGCTTTAGCACTTCTCTATCATCTGTCCATCAGTCTGTCTGTCTGTCTGCCAGCCATGCTTTTTACATCATGCTTGTTCTGCTCTGTTTGCTTTTTACATGATATCGATCTGATTCTACAGTTTTTGTCAAAGCAAAAAAGTTCCTTTAAAAGTTTACATTATAAAAATTCAGCTAATAAATATTCATGATGTCATTATTTCTTACATGAATATTGAATAGTGAAAGGATTAATTGATAAGAATGAATGTAAGAAATAAAGGCATCATCACTATGAATAAGCTGAATTTGTATAATGGCATATGAACACAGGATCTTTTTGCTCACAGCAGAAAGTGTAGAATCAATTCCCTAAGCAAACAGAGCAAGTCGTGATCAAACGGCAACTATAGGAGTCGTCTGATCTATCCATCAGTCTGTTTGCAAAGGGGTGAACGGTGGACACTGTCATGTACAGGGTTGAAAATGGCTTAGTTTGATTTATTGAAGAGAAAATTGTTGATAGGATATTCAAATATCAGTCTGTACACGAAAAAGTAGTTTTATGATTGTTATCGATTTACTTATGTTTTTCAGACTTATTCCAGAGCTGTTATTTTACATGGAAGAACTAAAAGGTAAACAACATAATTTATTATTTGAAATACATTTGTACAGTAAAACCTCTATAACGACCACTAAATTGTGTTAATTAGTTGGTATATAGAGCAGGTGGTTGCTTAAAGCAAGGTGAAAGTAAAACAGAATGCTCCTATAGGAGCATTCCGTTTTACTTTCACCTTGCTTTAAGCAGCCACCTGCCTTTAACACAAAATACTTGATGTAATTTAGTGGTAATTATAGTGAGGTTTTACTGTATACAGAACCTGTGTACCCACAGAGCTACAGATAAACGTGCATACCCAAATACTAAATTCGCTCTTTCTACACCAAACCCTATACTGTGACCACTCTTTAGAATTGTCTCTTCGAGACAATTTTAAAGAGTAGTCACAGTATAGGGTTTGGTGGAGAAATAAAGGATCTATTCTTGAAAATGTTTTAATGTATACATCTTATCTGGACCTCTCTACCAAGTTACCCATTCAGGGCTCAACATTAACCTACGTCCGACAGACATTCACTGGTTGAATGTCGGTCCGGTCTTGCAAATATTCCAAGCCACCAGCCCGACTTGTCGTATAAACCCCGGTCCGGTCGCGATACCGATAGAAAGAGAAAGTAGCAGAAAAACACTCACAGATAGGTCACGTCGGGTTCATCTATAATTGTGTTTATACACAGTACGCATGCGCAAAATTACAGACTGCTCTTCGCGATATTTTCCCCACTACTAGCTAGCCTTTACAACACCACGTGGTGACTGATGTACGGATACCAGTCTTGGAATTTCGTATCTATTTTTGCTATCGAACAGGGAACACCTTTAGGAAGTTGTCGCAAAAAAGCGTCGGTACAATGTATTAATTTGCATGTAGTGTTTAATTACAACATTTTGAAAACAATAAATGAGTTAACACGCGAAATGCTGTATTGAATTAATCTCCCGAATAAATAAAACACGTGCCAAAAATTTACGACATTCAGACTCATTTACGTTTGATTACAATAACAACGTGTGGAAGCTTTATCGTAAGTAAAATTCGTCTGTTGAAAGAAATGTGACTTTGAAACTTCGGCTTTACATCAAAATGCGGCGGTAGTAGCGATGACAATATACTTAATCGAAGGGGCCTACCAGAAACAAAGAATACGTATAATAAAGTGAAGCGAAACTGTGAATTTCTTCCTAAATGGCTTGAGAATTTAAATGACTCCTGGTCCTGTATCGTGTTTAACGTAGCACTGTAGTGCCATATTTTCATGAACATTCAAATATAACAGATTATTCACTATCTATAAACACATTTAATGATTTTAACAACCCTGCTCTTCTCTAAATCTTCTTGATAAAATGTATTTAAAGCAGGATTTGACACTTCATACAGGTTCAACATCTCACGAGTTTTTAAAAACCAAAATAGTTTATCACCAAGTCAGGGCACAAGACATTTTGGTCAGGGCTAGTAGTTTTCAAAACCACTAGCCCGACTGGTCTAGTAAGCAAAAAAGTTAATGTTGAGCCCTGCCATTTAACCCTTTACTGCATAGATGTACCTTTTAATGCTTTTTGCAATCAGAGTAGACCCAGATCAGTGGGCTACTGTAGGAGCTGTCTGATCAGAGTTTGCTGTGTTTGCTTATGAAATAATAAATGTCTGAATCTGCAGTTTCTGTCATGGCTTAAACTTTCAGTATTCAAATGCTGTTACAAAAAATTATCTGATTAATATTCATAATAATTATCTGATTAATATTCATGATGAGATTATTTCTTACATTAATATTCAAGGAGTAAAAGGTTAATTTATAAAAACACATCAGATTATCAGTTCTTACAGTAAATCAAAAGCACCTTCAAATGTGATAAAAAAAATGCATGATGGTCTATCTCTCAATTTTTAGCTTGTCTGTTTTTTGAAGAAAAAACCCCAGGACCTATTGGGGTAAATTTAGCATCCAATTTGTTGTTGTTGTCCTTAACTTTAAAGTTAATGTATTAATTGGTTACAATAGCACATGGACACAAGATGTTTTGGCTGTGGCAGAAATGGTAGAATCAAATCTGTATTATATCATAAGCAAACAGAGCAGACCCTGATCAGATGGCTCCTATAGGAGCCGTCTGATCTGGGTCTACTCTGTTTGCAAAGGCGTAAAAGGCATACTTATGGAGTAATGGGTTAATTAGCAGGTTCAAATTAGGTGCCATTTGTGTATCTGAGCATTCTCCCTTTGATTTGTGATGGTTATCATGTGTTTTGCAGACAGCAGTTGTTGGACTGTTGTCTGTTATAATTATGTGTTAGGTCTGGTTAAGAAGTATCATTTGTTTTATGTATGTGTCGGGTTTGATTAAGAAGTATCATCTGTTTTATGTATGTGCCAGGTCTGGTTTAAGAAGTATCATCTATTTTATGTATGTGCCAGGTCTGGTTAAGAAGTATCATCAGGTGATGCAGCGGTATTACGTACAATACCTGGCCGGCTATGATGCTGTGCTGCTCAACCAGCTCATTCAGGTGAGTGATCTTGTTGGTTATACAGAGCTCTTTAATTTGCATCATTCTTGATATTTGCCCTCTGTTTCAAATTCAAGTTCCATAAAAAACGTTTTTTTCCCCAATTTTTGCTGTTTACTTTTATCTCTTTAATTGATTAATAGTCATGTAAACAACAGTGCCTTTATAATAAATGTTTCTAATGGCATATGAACATAGAATATTTTGGCAATGACAGAAAATGTAGAATTAAATCTGTACAATTCGATATGTAAACAGCAGACTGTGACCATATGGCTTCTTTAGGGACTGTCTGATCTTGGTCTGTTCTGTTTGCAAAGGCGTGTAAAGGAGTATTTAGTATGTGATCTAATCATCAAGATTATCTCCTGCATCTGTTAATATAAATTTTACATCAATCAATATGCACAAATAAATGATTTTTTTCTCCAAAAATAATTTTAACACTTTCCCTGTTGAATATTCATGTAAGAAATAATGACATCATAATTATTTATTAGCTGAATTTTTTATATTGGTGAATGTATGCGAGATTTATTTGGTATAGGTAAAAATTATGTAGAATAGGATCTGTTATAATTTCAAAAGAAAATAGAGCAGATCCTGATTAGACAGCAGGAGCTACTGTGTTTGCAAAGGAATGGAAAAGCATTTCTATGAAGGAAAGGGCTGAAGTGACACTTTAGCAAATATTTGTCTGCTGTTGTTTTTCTCTCTAAAGCTGTAGTTGAAATTGTTGGGTCACCTTTTGCTATGTGCTGCTGCTTATATTAAATATGTTGTTTTATTGTAGAATCTTGCCATGTGTCCTGAGGACGAGTCAGTCATACTGTCCTCCTTGTCGAACACAATCTCAGGACTCACAGTCAAACAAGGTAACAGTTATATTTTATACCGTTTCTTCAATGTATATAAAAAATATATGTGACATAAATTAACCCTTTCCTCCATGAGTATTCATGTACAGTAAGAAATAATGATGTCATGAATACTAATTAGATTTATTTGTTATAACAGAACCTGGACATAGGAATTTTTAGCCATGGTAGAAACTGTAGAATCATATCTATATTATATCATAAGCAAACAGAGCAGACCCTGATCAAACAGCTCCTATAGGAGCTGTCTGATCTGGGTCTACTCTGTTTGCAAAGGCGAAGAAAGGCGTATTTATGGAGTTAACCCTTTCCCTCATATAAACGAGTTTTCACGCATCGGCAAACAGAGTAGACCCAGATCAGACAGCTCCTAAAGGAACTGTCTGATCAGAGTCTGCTCTGTTTGCTAATAAAATTTGATAGATCTGTTTCTTTACTTTCTAAAATGGTCTACCTTCCATATTTAACTATAACTGTTTTGTCCATGAATATTCAGTAGGTATTGGAATTTGTAATAAACATAGAACAGGGAAAGGGTTAAGTTACATTTTCAGTGTAGACCTAGGTCAAAGGATTCTTGCTTATGGTTCTCATTATGATTTTACCAGGAGAGTGTATCCAAGGGTAGTATACATCATCATGAATTGCTATGAAAATTCACAAATTATGTAAAACATATATAGTACCCTTTAACCCTTTACTCATTGAATATTCATGTAAGAAATACATCATGAATATTATTTAGATACATTTTTAGAGTGGCATATGAAATGTAGAAATTAATCTATGTTATTTCAGAGGCAAACAGAGCAGATCCTGATAAGACAGGTCTTACATCTGATTGGGGTCTGCTCTGTTAACATAAAGTGTAGAGCAAAGGGTCAAGAGTATTGGTTGATAATTCTATCATTCTTAGAATAATTTACTTTTTACTGTATCAACCAATATCATAACACATGGATTGAGGTTATAAAATATTTTGCTGGAGTCGGAGATCATTCTCTAGCTTCTGATTGGTCAGATTCTAAGCTTGCTCAGAATCTGACCAATCAGATACTTGAGAATGATCTCGGACTCAGAAGAATTATAAACTTGGACCATGCATAAATATTTGGTAGTGGAGTAATTAACCCTTTCAAAATAGACCAAATTTGCAAACAGGCTGGATACAGATGAGACACTTAGTAACTCTGCATCTCCTCAGCATCCAAACTGCTTGATCCTCGCTATTCTTTGTATAGATAGGGAAATTGGAAGGAAATTGTACTTTAAGATTGTAGTTGACCATTTCTTTCTAGACAAAAGTTACTTAGACTTTATTGATGAAAGTTTAAACAGTTGTTTCATCATTCATTTTCAGTGGAGGAGAATGAGATATTTGACTTCCGTGGTATCAGACTGGACTGGTTCAGGCTACAGGTAGGGAAATACATTTAACCCATAAAGTGCGGGATCAGAATATATTACACCTTTGCAAACTGTGTAGACCCAGATCAAAGAACTCTAGAGGAAGCTCTTTGATAAGGGTCTGCACTGTTTGTCATAATAATCATTTTCTTCAGTAACAGATTTGTGTGTAAGTTTTTGTTTAATTAATATTCAGAAAGGGAGGAGCCAGTTTTAATTATTTTATCCCAAGCAGCTAAAGTAATACAAGGGTCCATGGTTAAAAAACTGAGTCTGAGTCTGAGATCATTCTCAAATATCTGATTGCTCAGATTCTGAACAAGCTCAGAATCTGACCAATTAGATGCTTGAGAATGATCTCAGACTCAAGCAAAAAGTTTTATAACCTTGGGGCAAGAATTTGGAAAAAGGTAAAAATGGCATTGTATTATTACTTTGTCATTGATATGCTCCACGATAATTCACCACTTAGATCCTAACCATTGTAGGTTTCAATCACCTCCGTGTTTATGCATTTAAGAAATAATGATCATACCTATCATATTAAAAGCAAACAGAGCAGACCCTGATCAGAAAGCTCCTACCAAAGCCATCTGATCTGGGTCTACTCTGTTTGCAAAGGCATAGAAATATATATGGAGTAAACAGTCAAGTATGAGGTCCTTCAAGCAGCTGTAGTGTAGTTGCTGTTTTCTCTAAGATACGTCTTTGTGCTCAAAGAAATATGTGCATGGTAGAAAATAAATACATGATTCAATTTTGCTTTAAGCTACAGCTTTTTAACCATTTACTCCTTTAATATTTATGTTAGAAATAATGACATTATTAATATTAATTGTACTGATTTTTACAATGAGATGTGAACATGTCATATTTTGGCTGTGGCAGAAACTGTGACTCAGATCTGAATTACTTCATATAAACCAAACTGAGCAGACCCTGATTGGATGGCTCCGACAGGTCTGCTGTTTGCTTATGAAATAGTACAGATCTGATTCTACAGTTTCTGCCAGGTTCACAACATTTTGTGTTCATATGCCATTATAATCATTCAGCTAATGATGTCATTATTTCTAACATGAATATTCATAATGTTCAGGGTTAACCCTTTCCTTCATACAAACACCTTTTCACACATTTGCAAACAGAGTAGACCCAGATTAGACGGCTCCTATAGGAGCCATCTGATCAGGGTCTGCTCTGTTTGCTAAAGAAATTTGATAGATCTGTTACTTTAGTTTCTAAAATTGCTACCATTTTCCATCTTCCGTATTTCATTGCAACTACTGTGTCCATGAATATTCAGTAGGTATTGAAAATTGGAATAAATATAGAACAAGGAAAGGGTTAAGACATGTTTTGTTATATCCATTCAGGCCTACACTAGTGTGGGTAAGGCAGGTCTCATACTGAAGGACCATCATGACCTGGCCAGGCACCTCAACACAATTGTCTTCCACACCAAGATGGTGGACTACCTGGACGAAGTACTGAATGAGGTGTCCGACCTCTCCATCTACTGGTAATACTACTGTGTAGTGTTGATGTCATACAGTAAAACCCATCTAAACCAGACTTCTAGTAAATGAGAATTAAGATACTTTTAGGCAGGTGGTTGCTTAATGCAGGGTGAAAGTCATACAGAAGGCTCCTAGAGGAGCTTTCTGCATGACTTTCACCCGGCATTAAGCTGCTACCTGTCTCCGAGACCAATATTTATACTAAATTGAATGTCTAATTTAGAGGGGATTTACTGTGTATTGAAAAGTTTTGTAAAATTAGAATGTCTATGCATTAAAGATATTTTGTTTTTGCAACCTAGATACACATGATCCTTGTATATTTCACAAATAAATGGGAAAATATTTGAAACAAGAGTGTGTTTGTGAAACACTTATGCCCCGACCTTTGACCCAGAAAGATGACTTTAACCTTTGACCCATGGACCCCAGGGTTGAACGGGACACATCGTCTTTGTGTGGTGAACATTTGTGCCAGGTTATTTTGAATAACCATATCCATTCAGAGATAAAAAAAAGTTACAGAAGGGACACAGCATTTGGGACGGACGGACTGATGGAAGGACAGACAGACGGAAGGACGGACAATGCGATTACTATATGCCCGCTAAAAATAAAAATTTGGGAATCTGTCAAAAGTAAAAGTCAAAAGATGTAAAAAGTAACAGTGTTGTTTACTTATGTTTCAGTTTTTACCTGACGATATTTGAGCATCAGTTTAAGCAGTGTATGGAGTTCCCAGCCCAGCATAGGTTCTGTACTGTGTTTCCCATGATCTGTGGCCACTTCATGAATTCCACCCATTCTTTGTGTCCAGAAGAGGTGAGTTGACAGCTTATGACTTTATTTTTGGATCTACTCATCTGGCTAATTTGTGAAATAATGTTTGCAAACTGTTTTGATCAAGATGAGATGCTAAGTTTCCATCTAAAATGTTTGACACTGAAATTGAAGAAAACGCTACCTAGAAAACTGAAGCAAATTAATTTTTTTTAATCCAATGTTAATTAAAAGGTAAAATGCAATTAAAAAGTAAAAGGTTGCCAAGATTCAGGGCATTTTGATCTGATCTGCATTACATTGATACTGTGAGAATTGCATGGACCCTGTGAAATTTACATGATCCCTGTGAAGAGAGTGACTAAAACAGCATATAACTTTCATCTGTATCCTCTCATTTTTATGCCTCCCCCCCCCCCCCCCTCCCCCCCCCCCCCTCCCCTACTCGGATCAAGAGGGTGGGGATATTGTTTTTGCCCTGTCTGTTGGTTTGTTTGGCCCCAACTTTAATGAACGTTGGTGATAATTTTGTAGCCATTGCTATACATATTTCAAACTTGGCATGCATGTGAAACTTATGGAGGCAAACATTTTTAGGGGTGACTTATTAAGGTCAAGGTCATACATCAGGGTCAAAGGTCAAATTACAGGTCAAATTGGTGATTGGTGATAATTTCGTCACCATTCAACATACATCCTTCAAACTTGGGATGCATGTGCAACTTATGGAGGCTAACATCTTTAGGGGTGACTTATTAAGGTCAAAGTTATACATCAAGGTCAAAGGTCATAATTGGGGCTTAGTGTTTCACAAACACATCTTGTTCACTTTTTATTTTAACCAAATTGTTGATAGTGTTCAGTGTTTTATGAATTATATATTTCCTATTTCAGCGACAGTCCATTGGCACCACTAGTGTTCAGTATGCTCACTGTTTCCTGAAGGACATTGCGGAAGAGGTGAACCAGGTGATTACAGCCATCAGTGAGGAACAGTGTCTGCTCAGCTACAAGGTAGGCTTAGTACTAGCAGCTGTAATTGACTTGGAACATACCACAGGTGAATTTGTGATTACCTTTGTAAATAGTCAGGATCCCGATAAGATGCAGAGTTACTTGGTGTCTCATCAGAATATAAAGTCAGTTGAAGACAAAGTGATTGTGTGGTGGTCTAGTGGTAAGGCGCTTGACTACCAATCTGGAGGTCCGGAGCTCAAATCCCGGTCCCTCCCGGAAGTTTCAGAGACATTTTTCAGTGTCCCCCACCCGCTAGAGGTTGTCTCCTCTCCACCCAGGAGTTAAAATGGGTACCTGTGAGAGTCACTAGCCGGTACTGCGGCAGCATGATTGCACCATATGTTACAGTGCTCAATATTGTAGGTGAATGGCTCAATGACAAGGGGAGTAAACGTACAGTCGGCTGAGCAGTCATTCGGACTGAAAGTAGACTACAACTAGGTACTTAACTTTTATAACCACTCAGCCATGGAGGCCCTGTCTTTGCAAACAGAGTAGACCCAGATCAGATGACACCTGCTTAGGTGGCTTCTGATCAGGGTCTGCTCTGTTTGCTTATGAAATTATAATAGATCTGACTTTATATAAACAGGATTAGGGTTAACAGTGATCATGTGAGTTGAGGTAATTAGTCCCCCACCGGTTACCGGTTGGGGGACTATAGGTTTGCTCGATTCCGTCTGTCCGTCTGTCCGTCCGTCCGTCCGCACTCACCAAAGGGTAGTTGTGTGACTTTTTCTAACTAGTTGCACAAGTAAAATCATTAACCTGGCCATCTCTTGTGACATTAACCTGGCCATTTCTTGTGACATTAACCTGGCCAGTTGTGGGACATAGGGTTAGGGTTAGGGTTAGCTTCCAGATCATTCTTTTCCAAAGTTAGAGCCAAAAATAGTTTTTCTTGTGGGACTAGTCCCACAAGAAAAGATCAAAGGAAAAAGTCACACAACTACCCATTTGTTAGCATGTCCGTCTGTCCGTCCGTCTGTCCGTCCGTCTGTCACGCTTCTTGTCCGGGCCATATCTCCTACAAAGTTAAGCCAAATTAATTATAACTTCACACATTGAAGAAGCATGATGAGGGCTAGTGTCATGCACAAGGGTCATAACTCTAGCATCAATATTTTTGGAGTTATTCTCCTTTTACATATTTTTTTGTCCGGACAATAACTCTTTATCTATTGGTTCAATTGATTTGAAACTTCACATATGGAACAATCATGATGAGGGGTAGTGTCATACACAAGGGCCATAACTCTAGCATCAATATTTTTGGAGTTATTCCCCTTTTTCATATTTTCTTGTCAGTCCGTCTGTCACACTTCGTGTCCGGGCAATATCTCCTACAAAGTTAGGCCAAATTCATTATAACTTCACACATTGAAGAAGCATGATCAGGAGTAGTGTCATGCACAAGGGCCATAATTATAGCATCAATATTTTTGGAGTTATTCCCCTTTTTCATATTTTTTTGTCCGGACAATAACTCTTTCTCTACTGGTTCAATTGATTTGAAACTTCACATATGGAACACGCATGATGAGGGATAGTGTCATGCACAAGGGCCATAACTCTAGCATCTATATTGTTGGAGTTATTCCCCTTTTCATATTTTCTTGTCCAGTTAGTAACTCTTTATGTACTGGTTCAATTGATTTGAAACTTCTCATATGGAACAAGCGTGATGAGATGTAGTGTCATGCACAAGGGCAATAACTCTAGCATCAATATTTTTGGAGTTACTCCCCTTTTTCATATTTTCTTGTCGGGACAATAACTTTTTATTTACTGATTCAATGTATGAAAGTAGGTACTAATACCATTCAGATGGTCATGTATATATACCATGGTCAACCACACCATGGGTGGGTGGGGTGGGGAGAGTGGAGGTTTTTTTCAGTCCGGTGGGGGACTCATGTCTTGCATAGCAATACAACATGCCCTTGTTTCCCATAAAATGATATGTACATTGTTAATGGAGCAGTATATTGGTTAGCAGTTACATTGATTGAAAAGTGTTGTAAGCTTGAATAAACCTCACTGATTTATATTGTGTCTGGTATATGCAGCTCCTGCCTAAGCACAGCCTGCAGGCCAAGAGGAGACCTGTAAACCAAAAGAAGAAGCAAGAAGTGAAGGAACCAGAGAGACCAGGACAGGAGAGTGAGAGGAAGAATAGAGAAAACTTCACCAGGTGAGTGGGCACTTGGTCAATACAGAATGATAAGCCATCTAGTGATCTTAACTCTTTACTCCGTGAATACATCTTTCTACGCCTTTACAAACAGAGTAGACCCAGATTAGACGGCTCCTACAGGAGCCATCTGATCAGGGTCTGGTCTGTTTGCTTATGATATAATATAGATATGATTCTACAGTTTCTGCCATGGATGAACATTCCTGTGTCCATATTGTATTATAACAATTATTCATGATGTCATTATTTCTGACATTAACTCTTTTCACGCTAGCGGCGAAACCATGATTACCTATGCAAACAGTTTGGATCCAGATGAGACCCCTCATGGTGCGATGTCTCATCAGGATCCAAACTGTTTGACACTTTAGTCATATTTTTGCAAAGAAATGAGAGATTTTATTTCAATAATTGAAGCAGACAACAGTTGTTGCAGACGAAAAATTACCTAGTGTTCAAAGAGTTAATATTCATGGAGTAAAAGGTAAATATGAATAGAGCAAGCAGTTCTGTATTATGTCTGCTATGAGGCAGAATGACCAACTCATTGACCATCAGGATATTGAAAGAAAGCATTTAGCTTTACCCTTGTCTGATGTTTGTCAGTGTCTTTATACCACTATATTTTATGATGGAGACATATAGTGATGCACTTGTCCATTTGGCCATATGTACCTGTCCTATGAACATGAATATGGCAGAGGTCCAGATAAGATGCATACATTTAAACATTTTCAAGAATAACTCCTTAATTTCTCCACAAAATCCTATACTGTGACTACTCTTTAGAATCGTCTCGAAGAGACGATTCTAAAGAGTGGCCACAGTATATGGTTTGGTGGAGAAATGCCACTTTTAGTATTTAGGTACGCACCTTTATCTGTAGCTCTGATATGGACATCTATAAATCTTGTCGAACAAATTCTGATGACCCCTTTGATTTTATTTGTTTCAACATTTCTCAGATGGTCAACCTTCATGGAAAGAATCGCAGCTTGTTGAAAGAGACATAAGGTTGTAGCCTCTGGGTTAAGAAATTATTTTTTTAAAAAATTGAGAAGACAGTATCACATGTTAATCACAGTTAACCCTTTCCTTCATATAAACTTGTTTTTATGCATTTGCAAACAGAGTAGACCCAGATCTGATGGCTCCTAGAGGAACAGTCTCATCAGGGTCTGCTCTGTTTGCTAATGGAATTTAATAGATGTGTTTCTTTACTTTTTAAAATGGCTGCAATCTTCCCCCTTCCATATTACATTATAATTATTTTTTAAATGAATATTCAGTAAGTATTGAAATTTGGACTAAATATAGAACAGGGAAAGGGTTAATAACAAAGTCAGTATTTTACAGGATGGACAAACTGCACATGGCTTTAACAGAGCTGTGTTTTTCAATCAACCACACCAACGTTATACAAGTGTGGGAGCATGGGTTTGTGCCACGCGAGTTCTTCCTGCAACAGTTGGAGATGAGATTCAACAAGTAAGTCCCAACACCAGAACCAACCCTACTGAGTGGTTAATAACCAGTGTAGCTCTTGGCATTCTAGATGGCTGTCCTTGGTAGAATTTTATAAATATTTAGAATATTCAGAACTAAATTTTATTTTTTCCTTTTCTTTTCAATTGCATAATAAATGTTTCTAAGAAATTTGGTCTGGAGGAAACATTAATTTTTCGGTATTAAACTCTTTTCCTCATATAAACACCTTTTCACGCATTTGCAAACAGAGTAGACCCAGATCAGATGGCTCCTGTTGGAGCTGTTTGATCAGGGTCTGCTCTGTTTGCTTTTGACATTATAAAGTTCTGATTCTACCGTTTTTGCTGAAGGAAATAAATCCCTTGAAAAGTTAACATTAAAAATTCATATAATAAATATTCATGATGTCACATGAATATAGAACAGGGAAAGGGTTAATCTGGATCCAAACTGCTTGCAAGGACATTCATGAATTTGCCCATAGTATGCTAAGAGTAAAGCCTGGTTCTTTTTTTATGGAATTTTAATCCTTTACTCCATAAATATTCATGTATGGAATAATTGAGTCCTGAATATTGATTAGCTGAATTTTTCTAAATGGCATACAAACGCAGAATTTGATCTGATCTGTATAATTCCATATAAAGCAAACAAGAGTAGATCCTGATAAAACAGTGCCTACAGGAGCCGTTTGATCTTGGTCAACTCTGTTTGCTAAATCGTGAAAAGGCATACATATGGAGTAACGGGTTAATGAACTGTGAGGAAAGGTCATATCGAGTGGGCTATAATAAGCAAACCATGTAGGTCAAGGTCACCTGGAATATTCACTACATCGAGCCCGCTGATCAAGGTATACTTACTTGGTTTGCTATTGAAATTTTCTTCATCTGAAGAATCTGCCGGAATAAGTATAAAGCCTGACAGTATACATTGTCACAGGATTTTGTAATGGGAAAAGTTCACAGAACTCCACTAATTCAAAACTGATTTTTATATTCTAATTTTCATACAATGCAAGAAAATAATATTTGACAATGTCATGTGTGTCAGTGCTTATTTGTTGAGACATTGAATAAACACATATGCTGAGATTGTATACACATGAAAATGATAGAGTAACCCAGTGATTAGACTTATACAGTAAACCCCTTTAAACCAGAATTTTAGTAAAGAAGAATTTAGATTGTCTTAGACAGGTGGCTGCTTAATGCATGTTGAAAGTCTTGCAGAAAGCTCATTTGACTTTCATCCTGCATTAAGCTGTCACTTGTCTTACAGACCAGTATTTTTACAAATTTGAATTTCCCGTTTTGAGGGGTTTTACCAAGCTGTTTTGAAAATCGGATCATTTTCATTGATTAGGCTCTAAATCAGATGTCAAGTCATTCCAGATATGAACTGACGTCCATTGTAATATATTCATTCGACTACAAGAAATGGTAAAACTACATTTTATCTATCCTAAATGCAAAGCCTAAACAATTGCTCTGTTCCATATAGGTTGCACACACACTGTTGTGTATTTGTCACGGCTGACAATGAGTAAGTTGTAGAGCTATTACACTTCGAGCCATGTTATGGGTAACAAGAGTTCACATACATGTGCAGATGGTGTAAACCCAGATCAAGCACCTGTAGAATGGAACATCTGACCATGGTCAATAATAGTTGGAGATGTATGATAGAATTTAACTCTTTACCTCATGAATATTTATTCAAAACTTCATTGATATTTATTAGCTAAATTTTTATAATGGTAAATGAATACAGGATTTTTAGGTCAAGGCGGAAACTTGAGTCGGGTAAACAAACAGAGAAGACCCTGATTGGAAAGCTCCTACAAGAATGTCTGATTTGGGTCTACTCTGTTTGCTGGGTGAAAAGGTAAGGGATTAATGAGTGACAAACAATGCGGACTCATATCAGAAGCTTCAAAGTGGTTGATCTTGGTCATCATTGTTGCATATACCTGCTGGGTACTGTTTTCGAACTACAGTTGAACTTTGATATCTCAAACTTCAGGGAACCATACAAAGTACTTCAAGATAACAGGTGTTCAAGTCATCTGATTTCTAATCTGATTGATTTCTTAAGTTCACAGCTTAATGAAGGTCTTAACCCTTCACTTGCTATTCGTGTCAATATACCTTCCTGTAAATTATAAAATAGTGAAGACCCAGATGAGACAGCTCCTGCAGGAGCTGTCTCATCAGGGTCTTCACTATTTGCAAGTTGATTGTGCAACCAGTGCACTCTACAGCAGTGATTGCACAGCGAAATACTTGTAGACAGTGAAGATGCATGTAATTATACAACAGGGCATGGGTAAAGAAGGAGGAATGTATTTTAAAATTCAGCAAGCGAAGGGTTAAGTAATACATTACTTACAACCTGCATTAACCGGCCATGTGTGTTTCTAGATATGCGCACAGAACAGAACTTTGATTTCAAGTTGTTCGAAGTTCGAGTTATCTGAGTTCAGGATATCGCAATTCAACTCAAGTAAATGTTTTCAGGTGCTCTTATGGTTTATATTCTCACAATAAGAAACTTAACAGTTACAGATGCTTAAAGATAATAAATTGTGTCGATTAAACTACAGCAAATCTTGCCATGTATTCTCTCTCCCTTTCTATTTATTTAATCTTTCACCTGATGCATATTCATGTATGATGTAATGACTGGATGCATTTTAATTAAACTGAATTTTTATATTGATCGCAGAAAAAATTTGCGGTTTTTGGAAACACTGTAGAGTAATATGTATATTATTTCATAAGCGAACAGAGCAGACCCTGGTAAGACAGCTACCATAGGATGCAAATGATCTAGTTACCACTGGGTGCAAATGATCTGGATCCACTCTGTTTGCAATTGCTATTTGGTAAAGGGTTAGGTAATACATATCATCACTTTATCCCTTTACCAGATAGAGATGCTTTCTCACACCGTTGCAATCAGAGTAGACCCAAATCCTGTTGGAGCCGTCTGATTAGGGACTGCTCAGTTTGCCCAAGGACATATACAGTAAACCCTCTCTATAACGGTCACTAAGTTACATGAAATAGTTTGTGTTAAATGCAGGTGGCTGCTTAAAGCAAGATGAAAGTAAAATAGAACGCTCCTATAGGAGCATTCTGTTTTACTTTCACCTTGCTTTAAGCAGCCACCTGCCCTAAATACTTACTAATTAACACAATTAAGTGGCCATTATAGAGAGGGTTTACTGTACATGTAGATCTGATTCTAGAGTTTCTGTCAGAGCCAAAAAAGTCCTATGTTCATATACCATTATAAATTTTCAGCTAATAAATACTCATGAAGACATTCTTTCTAACATGAATATTCATGAGATAAAGGATTAATAACTTAGATTTGCTCTATGTGCCTATTCTAATTAGGTGATTTAGAACTTTTGTCTGTGCTTACAATGCTTTAACATATACATAGAGAAGAAATAAATATAGCAAGGTGACAAGTCCAAAACTTGTCAAATGTACATACCTACATCGTTTATATTTGTCAAGAATGAGTAGAAAGTCATGCTTCAACAGAGCAACAGATAACTGCGTAATCAAGTACTAAAATCATCATTTCTCAACCAAACCCTATATTGTGACCACTCTAGAATTGTCTCGAAGAGACAATTCTAAAGAGTTGTCACAAAATAGGGTTTGGTGGAGAAATAAAGAAGTTATTCTTGAAAGTGTTTTAACTTACGCATCTTATCTGGAGCTCTGCTTCAAGTGGCAATTATTGAAAGGTCTCTGAACGTTTTCCGTCTCCCACCTTATCTTAACCCTTTACTTGATTAATATTCATACATGACTCCACCCATTGTGACTGATGTTAAAAATATAAATATCAGAGCTACAGATAAAGGTGCATACCCAGATACTAAAATCGTCATTTCTCCACCAAACACTATACTGTGACTACTCTTTAGAATTGTCTCAAAGAGACGATTCTAAAGAGTGGTCCTACTATAGGGTTTGGTAGAGAAATAAAGGAGTTATTCTTGAAAATGTTTTAATTTACGCATCTTATCTGGAGCTCTGAAAATAATTATTACCATAGCAAATTTTAGAGAATCCGATCTGTAAAACATAAACAAACACAGTAGACCCTGATCAGACGGCTCCTGCAGGAACTGTCTGATCTGGATCTACTTTACTTGCTAAGGTGTAAAGAGGCGATATTATCAAGTATAGGGTTACCTTATTTCTTTCTCTTTTCCTACACTTAAGTAGTGTTCAGAACTAATTCACCTTTAGTAGGTCTAGGATGTTGTCAATCTTTTCCAAATATTTTGAAAATGTTCACAGATCCTTCTGCGTCGTTATTGCTCCCTGTATTTGATATTTTATTAGATTTTTCTCCATTAATTCTTTCGCTGCCATGTTATGCTGTATGCATTATGTGACATCTGCAAAATTGTAACTTATTATATTGTCTCTTTTTAGTATCAAAACCATAATCATGGTAACAGTTTGGATTCTGACTAGATACTAAGTTACTTGGCAGTTCAGCTGAATCCAAACTACAGTAAAATTACATTCATCCTGCATTAAGCTTCCACCTGCTTTGAGTCCCAAAATTAGACCGCCTTTTGGTGGTAGCTTTAGAAGGGTTTTACAGTAAAATTTAGTATAAATATCAGTCTAGGGAGACAGGTGGCAGCTTAATGCAGGATGGAAGTCATGCAGAAAGCTCCTCTAGGAACTTTCTGCATGACTTACACTCTGCATTAAGCAGCCACCTGCCTAAAAGTATCTAAAATCTCCCCTACTAGAATTCGGGTTTAAGAGGAATTTTACTGTATTGTATTTGCTGTGATGATCACAGATTTGTCCATGGCAGCAAAAGGATTTAGTGCTTGTTACAAACTAAGACTTGTTGTTTTTCTTCATCACCTTCAGACATTTAAGGACCAAGTTTGTAACTTTTCTTGTTTTTAGTACTATTGTGAGTTGTAGTTACAGCTTATAGTATATCTAAGTTAAGAATCTTGATTTTCATTTGTACTTTTTTTTTCAAGAATGTTCACAAACAAAGATCTGTATAAGGATAAGTATGTTGGCCAATTTTGCCTTGACTTCTGTAGAATTGTATAGATCTGCATGTTAGTCTATATTGCCACAGAGCTCCAGATAAGATGCGTAAATTAGAACATTTTCAAGAATAACTTCTTTATTTCTCCATCAAAGAGTCAGTGGTCACAACATAAGGTTTGGTGGAGAAATGACGATTTTAGAATTTGAGTATGCGCTGTTATCTGTAGCTCTGTTGCTATGTATAAACAACTTTTTTTGTTCACCTGAGATAATATGAATTGCATCATAGGGAAAAGGACACTTGTAGAGCTGTAGGGAGGAGGAGTATTTAAGAAGTTTAGGTGATATTTTTCTGTATTTCTCCACCCAAACCTGTCTAGTTGGTATTCATGAGAATCACCATGCTGGGGTTTGGCTGAGAAATAAGAGATTTTGATTGTAGTACTCCTCAGGGCAGAGGTCCAGATAAGATGCGTAAGTTAAAATATTTTCAGGAATAATTTCTGTATTTTTCCACCAAACCCTATGTTGTGACCACTGTTTAAACAGTGGTCACAGCATAGGGCTTGGTGGAGAAAGGATGATTTTTGGTATTCGAGTACGCACATTTATCTGTTGCTCTGCCTCAGGGTTCATGTTTTATAAAAGACTATTGTAAGTCCTACTTTAGTCAAAATTATCACACATTCTGGAATGGAACAGTTAAAGCTAACTTCAAACAACAGAAATTATCATAAGTTCTAACATACGGCCAGTTTTGATCATTGTATGTTCAAACTTAAGACAATTTCAGCCATACGATCTTCCATAAAAGGAACCCCTGACCTACAGGTCTACACTTGGACATCAGAGACATTGTACACCAGGTTGGAACACAACATATGATCAGGATCTACACTGTTTTCAGCAGGAGTACTGAAATTCTAAAAACAGAATTGACCTGGATTATATGTCATGTTTTCAACTATCACTGATCTGTTTCTACAGTGTGTGCATATGTTTGTGTGCCTTTTCTCTCATGAAACCAGCTTTACAGAACAGGCCTTATTGGAAGATCTTAGTGGATGTTTCACTTTGCCTTGTAAGATCACATCTAATGTTTAGCAAGCTACGGGCAAATCACAGATTACTTCTGCAAACAGTTTGGATCCAGATGAAGTGCCTACTTATTCGGCATCTCATCTGAATCCAAAACTGAACACCTTGATCATGACTTTTAAAAGAAGAAGAAGAAATCTACTTTGCAACAGAACAACAGATAAATGTGTGTACTCGAATATTAAAATTGTCATTTCTCCACCTAACCCTATGTTGTGACCACTCTTTAGAATCGTCTCGAAAAGACGATCATAAAGAGTGGTGACAACATAGGGTTTGGTGAAGAAATAAATTGTTCTTGAAAATGTTTTGATTTAAACATCTTATCTTGACCTCTGTTGCAATCAGAATAAGACCAAATCATACATATTCTATCAATTTTAATTTGCTCAGCATGATAAGGGTTAATCATGTTTGAACATCTGTATGTCTAGGAGGGCTGCCTAGTTCACAGACTATCTGTTAGTCATGCTCACCTCTATTGCCTAGTCTGTGTCTAAAAAGTCATGTTGAAAGCTGTACTAAGAAGCTAACCAACAAACTATTGTGCATTTTTTTGTATCTAGGCTGTGGAATATTGCTAACTGGTTCTAACTCTAGTTTCTGTTTTCTACAAATGAAATGTAATCATGGTCCTATTAATTCTGCTAATTGTGTTCAGGCATTTCGAAACTGTATCACAAATCTGGCCATCCAGTGGCATTCACTGGTGATTTCTTCACAAATACATATATCCTCTCTCCATTGAGTTGCATAGGAGGTTCGATGTACTTGTCTACTTTTCATTCTTTGTACTTGATCACAAGCTCTGTCTTAAATTGAGTCTTTCATTAGTTTATTGGATATTGATTCAGTGATTTGTCGTTTTCTCAAAGGCAAAATGTTCAGTGTTTTAGTAAGTGTGAATAGTTTCGTCATTTGTTAAGGGTCGGGGTCAGATACATGTATTTATATTTTATTTTTCACTGTATTCCTATTTGCATTTCATTAATCCATACATGTATGATATGTACAGTAGAACCCCTCTAAAGCAACCATTTAACTCATTACCTCATAGGCTATTTTTAGATCCAAACTCTTTGAATAAATCTACTGAAAAGGAGCATTTACTAGAGAAAAGGAAAAAAGATACAATTGTGTAGTTTTGAAACCATTGTGATAAATAGAGCATTTGCTCCTATGGAGCAAATGCTCTATTTATCACATTGGTTTCAAAAAGTGACTTTTACAGAGGCCTCAAAAAGCATCAATATGAGGAAGTTTGTGTCTTTTGAAAGCAGGTGATTGCATAATGCAGGTTAGAAGATAACTTTCATCCTGCTTTAACTCTTTTACTCATGTAGATGACTTTTGGCACCTATGCAAACAGAGTAGACCCAAACTAGAAAGCTCATGCAGGAGCCGTCTGATCAGGGTTTGTCCTGTTTATTTAAGAAAAAAATATAAATCAGATTGTACAGTCTGCCATAGTGAAAATTCTTTGTTCAAAATGCCATTAACCCATTACCTCATAGGCTATTTTTAGATACAACCTCTTTGAATAAATCTACTGAAAGGAGCATTAACTAGAGAAAAGGAAAATTTTAGAATTTTGTTGTTTGAAACCATTGTGATAAATAGAGCATTTGCTCCTATAGGAGCAAATGCTCTATTTGTCACAATAGTTTCACAAAGTGACTTTTACAGAGTCATCAAAAGTCGTCAATATGAGGGAATGGGTTAACATGCATGTCATTATTTCTTACATGTATATTCATGAAGTAAAGGGTTAAGCTACTACGTATACCTGGCTTTGAAGACCCAGAGTTATGCCCCTTTTAGGTGGTTGCTATAGAGAGGCTTTACTGTACTTGTAATCTTCTTTCCCTATTTTTTAATTTTCTCTGTAATATTTCCTTTAATATGTGATATTTTGCAAATGTAGCATATATTGAAAGTTTTTTGTGTCACTGGTAAAGCAGGTTGAACGTTACAGATGAATTATTGTGGCATTACCTGTTTCCCTTGTCTGTCTTCATTTGTCTCTTTCCTCTCACTCTCTCACTCTCTGCATAAAATTCTAGGAGTAAAACACTTGTACTCATTTATACATGCAGTATAAGTTACGGTTAGAATTATGATTTGCAATGTCTTTATGACATTGTAGAGCTGATATTTCACAGTGAATTTAAATATAATTATCCCAAATTGTAAAGACAGAAATTTCTAGAGACATCAAACTTTTTTAAAAGTTTAGGTTGAGGGAGAGTGGGGAGGGGAGGATTCAGATTTAGTGTTGTGGTTTATTGGTCCATCCATCAGTCCATACCATTACACTTTAATGGTATTATGTATAACTCCAAAGGTTTTTCACCTAGAGTCATGAAACTTTATTGGGTGGTTGTTAATGATTCAAATTTGCGCACCATGGTTATTTTTGCGGGTTATGCGGGAGTAATAGTTTTTGTCATCAGCAATACCGTAGCTATAAGGTAACGTTGCATATTCAAATTGTAAAATCATCATTTCTCCACCAAACCCCATGTTGTGACCACTCTTTAGAATTGTCTCTAAAGAAGCTAAAGAAACGATTCTAAAGAGTGGTCATAACATAGGGTTTGGTGGAGAAATAAAGGATTTTTTCTTGAAAATATCTACACATTTTATCTGCTATACTATAGCTACATAGTGATACATGTATAGAAGAATCTGTATTCTGTGGGCATATTTCCAGTTGTTTCTAGTGCATAGATAAAGAGATAGTGATGCATTATACATGTACATTGTTGAATCGTTTAAGACTGATAGAGAATGGTTTAGTTAATTTGTAAGTCTTTATTCTGAATAGATAGATTTATGTATTAGTGATTTGCAAAATATGGCTTAAAGCAGAGAATAATAAGCATTTTCTGTAATACAGTAAAAACCCTCTAAATTAAAATTTTATAAAAGAAGACTAGATCTTTTTAGACAGGTGACTGCTTAATACAGTGTGGAAGTCATGCAGAAAGATCCACGGGGAGCTTTCTACATGACTTTCATTCTGCATTAAGCTGCCATTTGTCTTTAAATTCTTATTATTGATTCTTATTTGAACAAAGAGGTAAGGTTTTTTACTTTAGTATAGATCAAATTTTAATGTGAATATACACAGCCCTGGTGGAATTCACTGATACTAAATTTTCACCTCACCTGATAAAGTGAAGTATTGGGATAGTATTGTATCTTTCTGGTATGTGCTGTGTTATGGGAAGTCAACAATTTCTTTAAAGACCATCTCCTTCTATTTTAGTCAGATTCAGCCAGATTAAAGAAAATTCATTTGTGTAGTCTTCCAGACCTGATTCTTATCATATTAGGTCATCCATGCTGAATTCAGTTTGGTTATCGAGTCTGAATTCAGTTTACTGAAGTTTTCTTTGTTTCTTCAAATGATGTCCTTACAGTTAATGAACCATCAGCCCAATTTCTATTACATGTATTCAATCAAATTCCATCAAAACTATGTCTAACCTAAATCATATTAATATGGCAGCAGGGTAGCACTTCCTCATACGTTGAACCCTTTCCTTGTTCAGTATTCATTAACCCATTACCTCATAGGCTATTTTTAGATACTACCTCTTTGAATAAATCTACTGAAAAGGAGCATTAACTAAAGAAAAAGGATTTTTTTTAGAATTTTGTAGTTTTGAAACCATTGCGATAAATAGAGCATTTGCTCCTAAGGAGCAAATGCTCTATTTATCACAATGGTTTCAATAGGTGATTTTTACAGAGGCGTAGAAAGGTGTTGGAGGAAAGAGTTAAGACATAATAACAATGTGACTATTTTTAGCTCAGTTTTATAATGTAAACTTTTCAAGGGAATTTTTTGCTTTGGCAAACACTGTAGAATCAGATCGATATCATGTCAAAAGCAAACAGAACATATCCTGATCTGAGTCTACTCTGTTTGCAAATGTGTTAAAAGGGGTTTATATGAGGGAAAGGGTTAAGAATCCATTGTTTCAGGAACTTATTTCAAAATGATTACTGGTATGTTCATTAGGTACCGGTAATACCTTTGGTCTTCCTTTATATAAATGCCTCTTCCCCCATTTGCAAACAGAGTAGACCTAGATCAGACGGTTCCTGTACAAGCCATTTGATCAGGGTCTGCTCTGTTTGCTTATGAAATAATATAGATCTTATTCTACAGTTTCTGCCAATACCAACAAATATGCCATTACAACAAAAAAGCGCTAATTCATGAATTCATGATGTCATCATTAAAATTTTCTTCCATGAATATTAAACAAAGGGGGGGGGGGGGGGTGTTCATTGGCAGAAATTGCTGGTTTGTTATCAACATGATCTTATATAAATTTGCCTATGGTTCACTTCTCCCATTTTCCTTGTAGATCTTTATTATTTAGTTGAATAAGATAGCATATAGGAAGATGAGCAATTAAGGGCCATCATGGTCCTCTTGTTTTATCCTTTTCTTACAACATTTTGCATGATGTTAGTGGAATGCAGTCAGCAGCATGACCTACCATATGAAAACATACTTTTCAATTCCATATATCCCTACTCGTAAACAAATTTGTTCTTTCTCACATTCTATTACTGAACCATTACTGAAGGTACATTTTATAATTCTTTATAATGTATTACCGTATTCTCTGTAATGAATACGCCGCCTACTCTAACAAAAAATGCCCCCTTACCATGGGGGAGGGGGGTACTAATGATCTATAAAACAACCAAAACCCTGTATAACAATCATTAAATAAAAAGTGTTTTCAAAATACAGATGGTAGCTTAATGCAAACTGAAAACAATGCAGAAAACACTTCTAGGAGCTTTGTACGTTACTTTTATTCTGCATTAAGCAACCACCTGTGTACACATTGCAAGAAGCTCCTACTAAGAAGTATTTATTAGAGATATATTGCAGTACGGTATATTTTAACTGCATATCAGTTTGGGTCCAGAGCAAATCCTTTGGATCCAGACTGGTTGACACTATGATTATATTTGAAGAAGGTAAGAAATTAACTTTGAGAATTGATTGGAGCAGAACAAAAGTTTTGCGCACAACAATTGCAGTAGATCAAGACATAGACATGCAGAGCAACAGATAAATTTGTGTACTCAGATACTCAAATTGTCATTTCTCCACCAAACCCGTTGTTGTGACCACTCTTTAGAATCGTCTCTTTGAGATGATTATAAGGAGTGGTCACAACATAGGTTTTGGTGGAGAAGTAAAAGGACAGAGCTCCAGATAAGGTGTGTAAATTTAAATATTTTCTAGCATAGCTCCTTTATTTCTCCACCAAACCCTATAGGGTTTGGTTAGGGTTTGGTGGAGAAATGACGATTTTAGTATTTGGGTACACATCGTTATCTGTAGTTCTGAAAGGAGCTATTCTTGAAAGTATCTGGGCCTCTGTAGACATGAGATCTGATTAGGATATTCTGTTTCAAAATCTTATAGTAAAATATTTCAGGTTATGATGTGTGTCGGCTTAACCATTTACCTAATGAATATTCATTTAAGAAATAATGATGTCATGAATAATTATTAGCTGAATTGTTTTAACAGCATATGAACAGAGGAGTTTTTTGGCCATGGCAGAAACTAGAATCTGATCTATATGGTTTATACCAGAAATTTCATAAGCAAGCAGACTTCAAAAGGAATTTGTCTGATCTAGGTCCTCTCTATTTGCAAAGGTGTCAAAATGCGTCTCTATCAGGTAAATGGTTAACTCAGACCAGATGTACATCACACAATGACTCATATGGTTCATCACTGTTTTCTTAACCCTTTCCCTATTAATTTAATTCAAACTTGTAATACCTACTGAATAGTCATTGACTAAATAGTTATAATAAAGTATGGAAGGTGGAACATTGTAGTCAGTTTAGAAAGTAATGAAACAGATCTTTCAAATTCCATTGGCAAACAGAGCAGTCCCTGATCAGAGGGCTCCTATAGGAACCATCTGATCTGGGTCTACTCCGTTTGCAAATACATGTACGTGAAAACACATTTATATGAAGAAAAAGAGTTAAGCATGGTATCAGCTTTTCTCTGGTGTTGCTCAGTTAAAACCACAGTAGAACATCTTTAATAAATAAACATGTAGGTACAGTGAAACCCATCTTATGTGACCATCAGAAAGAGGCTTAAAGTCTGAAGATTTAAGGCAGGTGGTAGCTTAATGCAAGATTGAAGTTATGCAGAAAGATAACATAGGAGCTTTCTGCATTACTTTCATCATGCCTAAACCTTGCCCTCATATAAACACATTTTTATGCATTCGCAAACATAGTGGACCCAGATCAGATGGCTCCTATAGGAGCCGTCTGATCAAGGTCTGCTGTGTTTGCTAATGACATTTGAAAGATCTGTGTCTTTACTTTCTAAAATGGCTACAATGTTCCCATCTTCCATATTTTATTATAACTACTTTGTCCATGAATAATTAGTAGGTATTGAAATATGTAATAAACATAGAACAGGGATAGGGTTATAGTCTGAGGATTTTAGGCAGGTAGAAGCTTAATGCAAGATGGAAGCTATGCAGAAAGCTAACATAGGAGCTTTCTGCATTATTTTCGTTCTGCATTAAGCAACTTATAAAGGGTTAAATAGTGTCAGGCTGCTTTAAAAAAGTTGTCTGTATGTTTAGCAGTAAGAACCACAGTGTTAGTGCTTACTGTAATTTTTGTGAGGTGAAGAATCAGTTTCATTTCTGTGATTAGACAGTATAGTGTTGCTAATGCGACCATATACTTTATTAACACAGGAGTCTGCCAAAGCAGATGGTTGCTTAATGAAGGGCAAAACTAATGCAGAAAGTTCCTATAGGAGCTTTTTGCAAAGCTTTTGTCCTACATGAAGCTACCACCTGTTTTAACCCTTTCCTTCACGTAAAATATATGCATTTTCATGCATTTGCAAACAGAGTAGACCCAGATCAGATGGCTCCTGTAGGGGCTGCCTGATCAGGGTCTGCTCTGTTTGCTTTTAACATGATATAGATCTGATTCTACAGTTTTTGTCAAAGCAGAACATTTCCGTGAAAATTTTATATTGTGAAATTACAGCTAATAAATGTTCATGATGTCATAATTTCTTTCATGAATATTGAACAGGGAAAGGGTTAAAATCCAGAATTAACTTCTTTTGAGTGGCTTTGTTAGCGAGATTATACTGTATACATGTAGGTCTTTGGGCTGTAGCATTCCTGCATCATGTGTAAGTTGTAGCTTGAAAAAACAAAAGTTTGACTGTACTATGTCTAGTGTCTCCATAGATACCCCTTTGCTAACAGAGTAAACCAATATCAGATGGTTCTTGTAGGAGCCATCTGATGAGGGTAGGTTCTGTTTGCTTATGAAATGATATGTACCTGATTCTACATGTTTTACCAGGACCCAAGACTTTTCAGTTTTCTCAACATAAGGGTTTACCTTTTCCCCCTCATTTAAACACCTTTTCACACATTTGTAAACAGTGGAACCAGATCAGACGGCTCGTAAAAGAGCCGTCTGATCAGTGTCTGCTCTGTTTGCTTTGGACATGATATTGATCCCATTCTAGTTTTTGTCAAAGCAAACAGATTCCCTTGAAAAGTTTTACATTATAAAAATTGAGCTTATAAATATTCATGTTGTTATTATTTCTTACATGAATATTGAACAGGGAAAGGGATAATTACATTTGGATTAGGGCTTATTCAAGGACAGGTACATTTTGTATATCCAAATATAGGTTTTCAAGGTTTCTAGTTAAGTGGGTATCCCATCATGACAGATTCCTGTATTGAAAGCCATATATAGACTTAGTTAACCCATTACCTCATAGGCTATTTTTAGATACAACCTCTGAATAAATCTACAGAAAAGGAGCATTAACTAGAGAAAAGTAAAATTTTAGAATTTTTAGCTTGAAACCATTGTGATAAATAGAGCATTTGCTCCTATAGGAGCAAATGCTCTATTTATCACAATGGTTTCACAAAGTGGCATTTACAGAGTCATCTGAAGTCGTCAATATGAGGAAATGGGTTAAGATATTATTTACCTGCTCATTTGATGTTATATAGATTACCAGAGGTCTGGATGTGATGTGTAAATTAAAACATTTTAAAGAATAATTTCTTTATTTCTCCACCTATCGCTATGAAGAGACAGTTCTATAGAGTGGTCACAACATAGGGTTTGGTGGAGAAATGGGGATTTTAATATTTGAGTATGCACCTTCATTTGTTGCTCTGGAATACTATTTGAACTCAGAATAAATAAAGATTAAACAAAGTTAAACTTAAAATAAATTGTGTATAGTTAGTGAAATCTCAGATTTAATGTAATGCTATTTGTAACCCTTTCCTTGGTATAAACACCTTTTCACACTTTTGCAAACAGAGAAGACCCAGATCAGATGGCTCCTATTAGAGCCATCTGATCAGGGTCTGCTCTATTTGCTTATGAAATTATAACATATTTGTGTTTATAGTTTCTTGTAATTCCAAAACATCTATGTAGATATGCCATTATTAAACATCACCTAATAAATATTCATTCTGTCGTTATATCTTCTATGAATATTTAACAAGGAAAGGGTTAATCCATTCCCTCATAAGCTGTTTTTAGACCCAATCTCTTTGAATGAATATACTGAAAAGGAGAATTTGCTAAAGAAAAAGAAACTTAAATTTGTGTACATGTGGTTTTGAAACCTTTGTGATAAAAAGAGCACTTGATCCTATTGAGCATATCGAGGGCTTGGTGCAAAACTATTCTAACTCCTTCACAAAGTGAGGGAGTTAGAATAGTTTTGTACCAAGCCCTCGATATGCTCTATCACTATTCTTTCAAAAAGTGACTTTTACAGAGGCATCAAAAGGCATCAATAGGAGGGAATGGGACTTAACATATTTTCTCATGTTGTGATTTTTAGAAGAGTTCTGATTCTGTGGTGAGTTTAGTTGTAGTGTGTTTGCTTTCCTGATTGAACATCTCTGTTAAACTGTTACTGTGGTATTTTTAGGGCTCTAGTGGGCATGATGATGTACAATCCCGACACTATGGAGATAGCCAAACCATCGGAGCTGCTGTGCAGTGTCAAGGCCATCATGAGCGTGCTCCAGTCCATAGAGAACTACGGTAAAATGTCTCTTTATGTTGTCACTAGTCCAGTTTATTAGTCTTCTACTGGCAACATCGAAGGGGACTATAGGTTTGCACTCAGTCTGTCAGTCAGTCTCTTTATGTTATCACCATTGTAGTATACAGTAATGCCTGTCCTAAGCGGACATTCGTTTGTTGAATGTAGGGGTCTTACAAAACAGATGGTTGCTTAATGCAGGGCAAAAATAATGCAAAAAGCTCTAGGAGCTTTTTGCATTATTTTTGACCTGCATTAAGCTACCATCTGCCTTACACACCAATAATTAGACCTTTTTGATGTTGGCTTAACCCTTTCCTTCATATAAACACCTTTTCATGCATTTGCAAACAGAGTAGACAAAGATCAGATGGCTCTTATAGGAGCTGTCTGATCAAGGTCTGCTCTGTTTGCTCATGGAATTTGATAGATCTGTTTCTTTAATTTCTAAAATGGCCTGAATGTTCCACCTTCCATATTTCATTATAACCATTTTGTTTGTTAATATTCAGTAGGTATTTAAATTTGGAATAAACATAGAATAGGGACAGGGTACATTTTACTGTACTGTACATACCCGAAGTATTGGGATGCCCACTTTCACTCTCCACCAGTTTATTAACTCTTTCCTTAATGAACATTATGCATGGATTAGTCACTTCTTGAATATTAATTAATGCAAGTTTTATAATGTAAACTTTTCAAGTGAGTTTTTTGCTTTTACAAAAATTGGAACCAGATCTTTATCATGTCATAAGCAACCAGAGCGGACCCTGGTCAGACATCTGAACCATCTGATCTGGGTCTACTCTGTTTGCAAAGGCAATGAAAAGCATTTATGTGAGGGAAAGAGTTAAGCTGACTGAGTTAAAGAGTTAAGTTTCGTATATGTGTTATTGACATATTATCAGTTTCTCGTGTTATGGATTGAAGTTTGATATGGTTTATATGGAAATTTGTTTTTTTGTTCTCAGTTCATATTGACATTTCCCGTGTGTTCAACAATGTGTTGCCCCAGCAGACTCAGCCTCTGGACAGCCTAAGTGGTGAGAAAACCATCACTGCCAACTACACAAACTGGTCAGTACAGGCTTATGCTAGATACATTTTATGGATAAGATTAAGAACTCTTTCTTTCTGTATCTATTTTCTTCTCTCTTCTCTATTTCTTTCTTTATCTGTAATTTTCGCTCCCTCTTTTCCTTTCCTTTTTTGTGTATCTCTAAAATACTCTGACAGGCACTTATTTGTGGTTAATAATTAAGTGTATTAATTATGTCTCCCCCATTTATGGGGAGATATATTGTTTTTGCCAGAGTTGTCTGTCTGTCCGTCCGTCCGTCCGTCCTACCGTCTGTCCGTCACAAACTTGTGTCGCGCGTATCTCTGAAACCAGTTGGGCTAGAGTCACCAAACTTCACAGGAATGTTCACCAGCATGAATTGTTGTGCACCTATGGTTTTTGAATTGTCTCCCCTTGATAATTTTGGAGTTATTGCCCCTGATGACTTAAAATTAGAAAAACTTTGTGTCACGCGTATCTCTTAAACCGCTGGTACTAGAGTCACCAAACTTCACAGGAATGTTCACCAGCATGAGTTGTTGTGCACCTATGGTTTTTGAATTGTCTCCCCCTGATAATTCTTGAGTTATTGCCCCTGATATGAATACTTAAATTTATACAAACTTTGTGTCGCGCGTATCTCTGAAACCAGTAGGGCTAGAGTCACCAAACTTCACAGGATTGTTCACAAGCATGAGTTGTTTTGCTCTTAGGTTTTTTTTAATTATCTCCCCTGTTAACTTTGGAGTTACTGCCCCTGATGACTTAAAATTAGACAAACTTTACTTAGTGTCGTGCATATCTCTGAAACCACTAGGGCTAGAGTCACCAAACTTCACAGGAATGTCGACCAGCATGAGTTGTTGTACAACTTGGGTTTTTGAATTGTCTTCCCTTGATAACTTTGGAGTTATTGCCCCTGATATGATTACATTAAATTAGAGAAATTTTTTGTCATGCATATCTTTAAAACCACTAGGGCTAGAGTCACCAAACTTCACAGGAATGTTCACCAGCATGAGTTGTTGTGCACCTGGGTTTTTAATTGTCTCCCCCTTATAATTCTTGAGTTACTGCCCCTGATATGTTAACTTAAAATTAGAGAAACTTTGTGCTGCACGTATCTCTGAAACCAGTAGGGCTAGAGTCACCAAACTTCACAGGAATGTTCACCAGCATGAGTTGTTGTGCATCTGGGGGGTTTTAATTGTCTCCCCTGATAACTTTAGTTACTGCCCCTTATGACTTAAATAAGAGAAACTTTACTTTGTGTCACATGTATCTGAAACCACTAGTACTAGAGTCACCAAACTTCACAAGAATGTTGACTAGCATGTGTTATTGTGTATCTGGGGCTTTTGAATTGTCTCCCTCTGACAATGTTGGAGTTATTGACCCTGATAAGTTTGAAGTTACAGACATTACACTTGTGTATTGGAAAGAGGTTGGGAGGGGGAGACATCTGTTTTTGTGACAAAAACAAACCTCTAGTAAGTCTTTGTTCATATTTGATGCACATAAAATGCAATATGTGAAATTTATAAGGCTTTGACACATTACATGATTAGGTACCTTGAAGTGTTCCTGCGGAGGGTAACTTGTAACGTCGGCCAGATCATCTACTCTCCAAACCAGAAGGCATTTGTCAGTGTGATGCAAGATGGCCAGCAGATACCATTTGCTGCAGAAGAATATGCTGACCTTACAGGTATGATTATATAAATATTTCATGATGTCATTTTTTCTTGCATGAATATTCAGCAGATAAGAGGTTAAGTCTACTGAGCAAGTTTCATCATTAATAGGAAATGTTGCCTACTCAATTTTCAGATCTGATTTATTGTGTTTTTGCTTTTCAAAGAAATTTTAAAAGTGTCAAACAGTTTGAATCCTGATAGCATCTTATCTGGATCTACACTGTTTCCAAACAAAAAAAATGCTGAAGGTTAGAGAGGAAGTGAGAGGTTGCATTAACCTTTTGCACTCTGAGCAATTGTTTTGTCTGCTTCAAATCAACATAATTCCATAAGCAAACATAGCAGACCCAGATCAAATAGCTCTTTCAGGAGCCGTCTGATCTGGGTTTACTCTGTTTGCAAGACATGAAGGGGCATTTCTATCCGATACAGGGTTAATATCAGGATTAAAGGTGTATCATTCCGCATTTAGTTTGTTTAGATTATGAATGTTTCTGTATTGATTTGAAATATTTGTTTTGTTTTCTTACAGAGCTGAAAGCCCTGGCAGAGTTAATAGGCCCATATGGTATGAAGTTTATGGGAGAGAAGCTGATGATTCATGTGGCTAACCAAGTGGAGGAATTAAAGGTATAGAATCTTTTCAGTGAATAGTTGTCATTTTCTTAACCTTTTCCTTCATATAAATGCCTTTTCACGCATTTGCAAACAGAGAAGACCCAGGTCAGATGGTTCCTATAGGAGCCATCTGATCGGTGTCTGCACTGTTTGCTAATGGAATTTGGTAGATCTGTTTCTTTAGATTCTAACATGGCTACAGTGTTCCACATTCCATATTTTATATTTTATTTTAACTATTTTGTCTAGTAAGTTTCAGTAGATATTGAAATTTGGACTAAATATAGAACTGAGAAAGGGTTCAAATTTTTTATCTGCATATTTTTGTCTGATTCAGTTTTCATTATACATTTTTTTAAGTTATTAAGTTTTACCCTTTTTTCTGACAAAATCATTATGAGGATATAAAACATTATAGATTTAATTTAAAACCAGTGATTCAGTGTCTCATTTAGGTCCAAAGTGTTTACTTAGGTTATGAATTCATCCATGGTTTATTCTACACATTGAAAAGATGGGTGTATCTTATTAGTTTTTCTTTCCGGTTTTGGTCTTTATGAGACACTTAGTTACATGAACTTTTTGCTTGCTATCTGCCATTTTGTGATAACCAGTGCAATCTGTTCAGATCAAGATGAGGAATCGAGTAACTTCAATTACTTGGCATCTTATCAAGGTTCAAACTGTTTGATACTTTGAATATATTTTGTAAGAGAAGGGAAAATCAAGTGTTAGAACTGCAGCAGACGACAAGTGTTACAGAAAACAACTACTTGGCAAGCCAAACAAATGGTAATTGTGGTATACAAAAATTGTCATCAGCTGCAATTCTGAAATATCATATTGTCAAACTGTTTGGATTCAGATTAGACCCCAATTAACTAAGAGTCTCATCTGGATTCAGAGTATGTATAAAGGTAATCACAGATTCGCCGCTTTCTTGCAAAGATTAACCCATTCCCTCATATTGACGACTTTTGATGTCTGTAAAAGTAACTTTCAGAAACCATTGTGATAAATAAAGCATTTGCCCTATTTATCACAATGGTTTCAAGACTGCACAATTCTAAAATTTACATTTTGCTAGTAAATGCTCCTTTTCGGTAAATTTAATCACAGAGGTTGAATCTAGAAATAGCCAATAAGGGAATGGGTTAATATGGAATGCTGTCATGTTTCCTTCTACTTTTCCAGAAACTTGTGATTACTAACAAAGAAGTGCTGGCTCAGTTGAGAACAAGTTTTGACAAACCAGACGTCATGAGGGAATTATACAAGAAACTTGTCAGTAAGTATCTATACATGCTGAATAAACTAGTAAATGTTGTCATAGATTACCTGTGGTTTGTATATTTTGTTGACAAGAATGGAGAGCTCATGTAGGAGTTAATGCTGTGGATTCTTTTACCGATTAAACCTTTCCCTTATAAATGCCTTTTCAGGCCTTTGCAAACAGAGTAGATCCAAAATAGACAGCTCCTGTAGGAACCCTCTAGCAGGATGACACTTAGGGATCACTTCTCCAGTTAGTCTGTTAACCCTTTACTCTATAAATACACCTTTCTTCACCTTTGGATACAGAGAAGGCCCAGATAAGACAACTCCTATAAGAGCTGTCTGATCAGAGTCTGCTCTGTTTGCTTATGAAATGATATAGATATGATTCTACAGTTTCTGCAATTGTCAAAACTTCCTGTGTTCATGTCATTGTAAAATTTAAACAACTTAATATTCATGGTGTCATTATTTCTAACATGGAAATTCATGGAGTAAAGGGTTAATATGTCTATTTATCCGTTCATCAGTCTGTCTGTCTGTCACACAATCTGTGTCACACTTTTTTCATCACACTTCTGCCGGCAGGTGACATACACACATGTCCCAATGAACACTCTTGTTATTTAAGCTATATCTCCTTACCAGATGATGTGTGCAAGAAATTGCAGCTGGTTTGTGTATACAGTTGAACTTCGATGTCTGAAACTCGGATAACTTGAACTTCAGGATAACTTGAAGTAAATACTAAAAGTTCACTCCTTCCAAAATTTACCATACAAAATTGTTGTAAAATGTAACACTGCATATCTAGAAACACGTGCCAGATTCATGCTGGTTGAAAGTATTGCTGAAATCTCCTACAGGAGCTGTCAGCATTACTTTAGACCTGCATTAAGGTATAAACGTGTGATCATAAATCCGATGACTCGAACCTTTGTTATTTCGAAGTAATTTGTATGGTCCCTTGAAGATATCGAAGTTCAGCTGTATATGGATTGCTTGATAAGTACCTGTTTATCATGAGCATCTCATACATTTTGGAATGTCTTCATCATATTTTCTTAAAGGATACGTTTCAGTAATCTACACATTTTGAGACATCTGTGAAGTTACTATGTTGCTGCTATGTTGTCAAGTGCCAAAGTTATACTGCTGTGTTGTCTAGTGCCCAAATTATACTGCTATGTTGTCTAGTGCCGTTGTTATTATAGCCTCCACAACAAATTTAGTTTGTAGGGAAGTTACACTAGAACCAGGTTGTCTGTCTGTCCATCCAGACTACTTCTCGTTTTAGTAGTGAAGAATGTATGTCTTTGTTGGCAGGTGGCTGCTTAATGCTGGATGAAAGTCATGCAGAAAGCTCCTATAGGAGCTTTCTGCATGACTTTTATCCTGCTTTAAGCTGCCACCTGTGTTAATGATCACTAATGGTATGTATTTGAGTGTTCAAATAGTCGAGTTTTCAATTTTTCAACAAAAAATTCACAGTATTGAGTAATAATCAAGCAATAGATATAAGTGTGTGTTCAAATACTAAACTCATCAATTCTTCGCCAAACCCAATGTTGTGACCACTTTTTATTAGGAGAGACGATTCTAATGAGTTGTCATAACACGATTTGGTATAGAAATAAAGGAGCTGTTCCTGAAAATGTTTAGAGCTATTAAATTTAATTTATCTTGGCCTCTGAGTAATAACAGTCATACAATCATGTAATACTGGAGGTACAGAAAAACCTCTTTATAACGACCACTTAATTGTGTTAATTAGTTGGTATTTTGGGCAGGTGGTTCCTTAAAGCAAGGTGAAAGTAAAACAGAATGCTCCTATGGGAGCGTTCTGTTTTACTTTCAACTTGCTTTAAGCAACCACCTGCCTTTAACACAAAATACTTGATGTAATTTTGTGGTTGTTGTAGAGAGGTTTTACTGTATTGCATTTTTGTTTTGTTTTTATTTTTATTGGGTTATATAGACAGGAGTTGGGATATTCATTTAGTCTTTGGCGAACAGTTCTAGTTAAGTAGTAATTGTGTACTTGAGCTCGCCTATGTATTACACTTACAACAATCTGTAGATCCAAAGGCTCCGACTTCAGGTGAGTTAGCAGACAAGCAATATGCACGTTGCATGACATAACAGACATGTATACGAGGTCATTTCATTTGAGCCACATCAAAGTAGAAAGTAACCTTAGACTTTGCAGACACTGTAGCCCCAGATGTAAGAAAGGTCTTAAACTTTTCAACACTGGATTTTCAGAGTGGAATAGCCTATCAGTGTTTAATTAACCCATTCCTCCATTGCCTATTTTTACACCCAACCTGATTGAGTAAATCTACCGAAAAGGAACATTTACTAGAGAAAAGGAAAATTTAGAATTCTGTAGTTTTGAAACCACTGTGATAAATAGAGCATTTGCTTCTGTAGGAGCAAATGCTCTATTTATCACAATGGTTTCAAAAGGTGACTTTTACAGAGGTGTAGAAAAGCATATTTATGGAGGAAAGGGTTAAAGAGTCCACTCGGTGTGAAAGGCTGAATTTGGTATTACAGACAGTGTATACCCTGATCAGATGGCTCCTCTAGGAGCCCTTTGATCTAGGTCAACACTGTTTGTCAGTGCATGTGTGAGCGGCAAAGAATGAAGGCATTGATCAGGACTGGTCTGGGTCTGTACTGTTTGCAATGTACGAGGACCTGTTAGTTGATGATGTGACTTATTGAAATCTTTAATCTCACACATGAGCATGCTAAAGAATGCCGACCATAAATAAAAGCCATTTTTGCACAATGCAGTATGAGACTGCACAGGGTTTTATCCCTTTACCTCGTGAATATTTATACAAGAATTCATGTCGCCATGAATATTTATTACCTAATTTTTTATAATGGTACATGTATATGAACACACAATGTTTTGGATGTGGCAGAAACTGTAGAATCAGATGTAACATAGTTACATAAGCAAAGAGAGCAGACCCTGATCAGATGACTCCTACAGGAGCCATCTGAACTGGGTCTACTCTGTTTGCTTATGGAATTATGTAGATATGATTCTACAGGTACTGCTATAGCAAAAAATTCATGTGTTAATATCCCATTTAAAAAAATAATCTAATTTATTAATAGTCCTGTTGTCATTTTTTCTAACATGAGTATTCATGGAGTTAAAGGGATAAGCCAGTACTAATGGTATGCCAGACAAATGCTTAAGTTCAGTGACTTATGTTAGTTGATGAAGATCCACTAGATATATGCTAATTCCTAATAAATCATGTGCTAGAACTTTTATATGTTTTTTATTTTCTTTCATTAAATTTTGTTACATGCTTTTATTTTCTGTTACATTATATATATCTTTCTTTTAGTTGTTATTTGCTTGAATTGTGTAATTGGTCAGTTAGGATCTTTATACAGTGATCTATGCTAATGCATTCCCAGAAAAGATTTATCTTTTTATTTCCATCATTAGCAGTTGCATAAACAGATTTAGGGTCAAAATTCACCTTGTTACAGTGGAAGCAGAGATTAATTGGTCGGTCACAAACAACTTGTTAACGCTTACTCCATAAATCCATCTCTCAATGCCTTTGCAAACAGTAGACCAAGGGTCTGCTGTTTGCTTATTCTTTCCCTGTTCTCTATTTAGGCCAATTTTCAGTACCTACTGAATATTCATTAACAAAATAGTTATAAAGAATTCTTGAAGGTGGAACATTGTAGACATTTTAGAAAGTAAAGAAACAGATCTATCAAATTTTATTAGCAAACAGAGCAGACCCTGATCAGACGGCTCCTCTAGGAGCCGTCTGATCTGGGTCTACTCTTTTTGCAAATGCATGAAAACACGTTTGTATGAGGGAAAGGGTTAAACGATGTGATTCTACAGTTTGTGCCCTAGTAAAAACTTCCTTGTTCATGATGCCATTATAAAGTTTCAGCTACTTATCAGAGCTACAGATAACGGTGCGTACTCAAATTCTAAAATCGTCATTTCTCCACCAAACCCTATGTTGTGACCACTTGAGACGATTCTAAAAAGTGGCCACAACATAGGGTTTGGTGGAGGAATAAAGAAGTTATACTTGAAAATTGTTTAATTTGCGCATCTTATATGGAGCTCTGTACTTAATATTCACGCATTCATTATTCTTAATGAATATTCATTGAATAAATATTTAAGCAGACTATTACCACAGCTTGAAATGCGTTGCAATGAAACTAAGAACATATTACCACTGTTAACCCTTTCCCTCATATAAATGCTTTTTCACTCATTTGCAAACAGAGTAGACCCAGATCAGATGGCTCCTATAGGAGCTGTCTGATCAGGGTCTGCTCTGTTTGTTAGTGGAATTTGATAGATCTGTTTCTTTACTTCCTAAAATGGCTACACTGTTCCACCTTCCATAATTTATTATAACTTTTGTGTCCATGAATATGCAGTAGGTATTGAACTTCGGAATAAACATAGAACAGGGAATGGGCTAAGTGACATAAGTGATGTGAAGTGGAAACTATCATTATCCCTTTACTGACTGAATTTTTATTCAAGACTCGGCTCATTGCTAATATTAATTTTTCTTGTTTTGAAAATGTAAAATAAAAAAAGGTTTTGCCATGACAAACAGTAGAGAATAAAATCTACAAATATAAACAACAAGAGTAGATCTTGATCTGACAACTTCTATAGGAGCCGTCTGATCTCGGTCTACACTTGGTCTATAAAGATGTAAAAAGGCAGAATTCTAATAAAGGGTTATTAATTTACCATTTGTAACGTTACAGTATTATATTCCCTGGGCCAAACAGTTTATGGCATCATAACTGGATCCCAATTGCAATGTCATTTTGCAGTATTTTTCTCCCTTGGACAGTATTGGGTAGCAAACCTCCAACATGATTGTTAGAGTTTCTAACAAACTACAGTAAAAACCTTTCTAAAATGGTATTCTAGTTGAGAAGAATTTAGATATGTTTAAGCAGGTGGCTGCTTAATGCAGGGTGAAAGTCCTAGAGAAGCTTTCTGCATGACTTTCACCCGGTATTAAGCTGCCACCTGTCTCTAATACTGATATTTATACTAAAATTGAACATCCGGTTTAGAGAGGTTTTACTGTTTTCCTCTACCTGTAATTAGCTGGAAGTCGTGATATGACTGAAATACTGTTAAAAAGATGTAAAACCTGTTAAAAACAAAACCAGACTAATGATCACCATAAAGTGTAGAAAATAATGACTTACTTGCCCAAGACATGTCATCTTCCACTTATCAATGTACAGTACATTCTGTCTATAGTGACCACTGGATGAATAAACACGGAGGTGTATAAGAGCCGTGGTAGCTTAATGCAAGATGAATGTTAAATAAAAATGATTCACTGGTTGGTTTGACCTAAAGTTTACAGTTAATTTTTATCATAAGTTCACATAGATACCTTAATATGAAAAAAAACCAAACTATTTTTTTGTTATTTTGTTTTATTTTTTTCCCTTAGAGCTAATTTTCTTGGTATTTTTTCGTACTTTGTTAATTTCCTTTGATGTAATCCAAATTTATGTTATGTTTGTTCTTGAATCTTTATTATCATGGTTGAATTATTTTTTTCCATCTAACATTTAACTGCCGTCTTTGTAAATTCTGTCTGTACCTCTGAATTTCCCTTGAGACCATAATTTTGTAATCATGTACATTGTAGTAAATACTATCTTGATATCATTCCTTTGTCACCTCCTTTTGTGGAGTTTCTCTTGTTTAACCCATTACCTCATAGGCTATTTTTAGATACAACCTCTTTAATTAAATCTACCGAAAAGGAACATTAACTAGAGAAAAGGAAATTTTTAGAATTTTGTAGTTTGAAACCATTGTGATAAATAGAGCATTTGCTCCTATAGGATGCTCTATTTATCACAATGGTTTCACAGTGACTTGTACAGAGTCGTCAAAAGTCGTCAATATGAGGGAATGGGTGAAGTCTAAATGGGTTCTGGTGCTCCAGACTGAATGAAAAGGAAAATTATGAAAGCATCATTCTGTTACATAGAAGAAAGTATTTCTCATGGAACTTTTGTGACATCTATAGATCAACTTATAGACAGGGACTTTATGTTTTACCCTCATCCGTTCTGTAAGTCCGTACGTCCGTCCTGTAAAATTTCGTCAAAGATTTCTTGGCTTGTGTATGCTGGAATTAATTGATATTGGGTCTGAAGCATACTCATGGTGAGTTGTACTATGTCTCCCTTTTTCAGGTCTGTCATTCAACTACGTCCTGTTTGCCACGAGGGCATCCTTACCAAACGCTAAAAATAAACTTAAAATTTTGAATTCTTTCATTTACTGAAGTCTGAAACAGATTTCCTTTCCCTCATTCGAATGCAAACCGAGTAGACCATAAATGCACCATATAACGCCTTTGCAAACATTAGACTCAGATCACATGGCCCTTGTAGAAGAAGTTGCAACTTTTGAGTAGTAGCCTGTCAAGGTCTTGCTTAGCGTTTGAAGGTCAATCTGGCTATTGTTTTCTGTCCAGCATTTGTTAGGGGAATAGAATTTTACAAACGTATCAAATCCTGCTGTATTTTATGTATCATACTACCAGTATATCTATCACTGTATATTTGTGATGGCATTTGCAAGCAGTATATGTTTCCAGTTTTGATGCAGAGTGACTTTGCATCTCATCAAGATTCAAACCATTTCATACTCATCATTTAACACATTATCCCCTAGTGATGCATTTTTGCGCATCTATAGAAGTCCCTTTTATGAAACCATTGTGATAAATAGAGCATTTGCTTCTGTAGGAGCAAATGCTCTATTCATGAATATTTATTCACTGAATCTTTATAATGGCACTATGAACAAAATAATTTTTATCATGGCAGTAGCGGTAGAAGCAGATATATATTGTACCATAAGCAAACAGAGCAGACCCTGATCAGACTGCTCCTATAAGAGCCGTCTGATCTGGGTCTTCTCTGTTTGCAAAGACGTAGAAAAGCGTATTTATGGAGTAAAGGGTTAAGTTGAAAGGGAATTATAGACATTTTCTTTTATACTAATTAAGCAAACTACAGTTTATTGCAGGTGGTTACAACCTGGCATATAATTGATTGACTAGAATGTTGAACAGTTTATGAGTTTTGATGTTGGTTTGTTTTCAGATGTGGATAGTGTTCTGCTCCGTATGACCATTATTGGAGTGCTTCTCTCATTTAGGAGTCTAGCTCAAGAGGCCTTGAATGATGTGAGTAAATTTACATTACCAGAGCTTCAGATAAGATGCGTATATTTTAACATTTTCAACAATAGCTCCTTTATTTCACCACCAAACCCTATACTGTGACCACTCTTTAGAATCGTCTCTTCGAGACGATTCTAAAGAGTGGTCACAGTATAGGGTTTGGTGGAGAAATGACAATTTTAGTATTTAGGTATGCGCCTTTATCTGTAGCCCTGCATTACAATACAATGTGCTAGCATGTAGGAGCTGTCTGATCAGGGTCTGCTCTGTTTGCTTATGAAATAATATAGATTTGATTCCATGTCCTCTGTCATGATAAAGAATTCCTTTGTTTATAGTGGCATTATAAGCTTTCAGTTTATTGAATTATTCATGATGTCATTATTTCCTCCATGCATATTCAGGGAGTGAAGGGTTCAGGTACTTACAGTTATGTAAGTTACTTTAACGCTTTACTCCATGTGTTTGACGCTCGGTCAATAGTTTCCTAACCCTTTACACCATAAATACGCCTTTATACGCCTTTGCAAACAGAGTAGACCCAGATCAGACAGCTCCTATAAGAGCCTTCTGATCAGGGTCTGCTGTTTGCTTATAATACAATATAGATCTGATTCTCAAGTTTCTGAAATTGCCAAAAATGTCTGTGTTTATAATGCCATTATAGGAACTTAACTCATTAATATTCATGACATTATTATTTCTTGCCTAAATATTTATGGAGTAAAGGGTTAATAGTTTTGTTCTTGACTTTGTGCATTAAAACACATTTCATATATTGAACATAGGAGTATTTAAAAGCAGGTAGTTGCTTAATGCAGTGCAGTAATGCAGAAAGCTCCTATAGGAACTTTCTGCATTTCTTTTGACCTGCATTAAGTTACCACCTGCCTTACAGACCCATAACTAGACATCTTTTTGATGGCTGATTAAGACAGGTTCTACTGTATTCATAAGAGCTTTAGAGCTTTTTATAAAAGGATGCTACAAAACAATAGTCTAGACATTATTCTAGTCTTAACACCCTAAAAATATAAGCTTTCATTTTTATTGCTTTCGGAGAATGCAATATAGCAGTCATATGCTTTTCATGCGTTTACAGCAAAGAGTGAGTTCACTATTTCTTGTAGTGAACATGCACAAGACAAAATAGTTTTCTTCAACTCTCCACAAGTTTGGTTGTAAAATGTTCATGTATTTATTTACTTTTTATGCATTTAATAATACTTCGCTATGTAAGATAACTACTACTAGTCTACACAAGATCAACTTGTTAATAACAAAATGCTGTCAGTCAAACTTTCAAGAATATATTGGAATATAAAAGTTGGGATTCATATTTTATGATCAGTGGAATTCAGGGTGGAGAATAAAACATCATGTGGATTATTAGTAATTATACTGCTCATTTGATATATATATTGTATGTAATGTGGTTGTTCATTATAACCAAGATTTGGGATTAATTTGTTTGTATGTGTGATGCATATATACCCCCCCCCCCCCCCCCCACACACAAAATTCAACTAAAAATGCATACTACATTGTCTAAATAGCAGTTAAAATTCTAGGCTTTGTAATTAATAACGAGGGTAGTGCTTTGATATACACAATTTATCAACTGCATTTAATATTGCTTTGATACGAATTGAAAGATGGACACTTTCACTCAGCATTGCATTTCTGACTTGTTGAGGTCAAGGACTGTCTCAGTGTCACTAATAACCGCTTTGCTTGTGGTTTGACTGTTGTTACAGTCTGTCATATATTTAGTAATACATTTATTTTTATACATATATTTAGTAATCATTTCCAAGACGTAAATAAGTGATTAACATGTGTATCAATTTCTTCCCTTACACTTAACATCCATATCAAACACTGAAGCAATTATGGCCTCTCAGGCCTTTGATTTTTACATGCACTATTTTTCTACGCATTCAAGGTGCTAGAGGATCGTGTTCCATTCCTGATGGCCTCCGTCACAGACCTGCATCACTATGTGCCAAGCACCATGGATTCTATGGTAACATTTATTAGCTTTTAATTCTTTAGCAACCATAAACCATTTGCTTAATTTCATTGACTTAACATTTTATCTAGTTTATTTACAGGTCGAGTGCAGTTTTTTTCTTCTGGCTCACTGCCCATTTATATCTTGCCTTTCTAGCTGACTGTCTCTTCATCTGTTCTTCTGTTTTTGTTGTGAAGCCTTTTCGTGTATCATGAAATTTCTAGTTTAGCCTCTGGTCTTGTCCATAATATTTTTACAACTACATGTAGTACATATATAGCATAAAGTATTTAATCCTTTCCCTGATATGGACGACTTTTGACACCTTTACAAACAGAGTAGACCAAAATCAGACAGCTCCTATAGGAGCTGTCTGAACAGGGTCTGCTCTGCTTGGTTTATATGGAATTATATATCTATTTGTTCAGCTTCTGAAATGGCAAAAAAAATAATTTTCATTGACCAATAAACAAATTCAAGTAATGAATATTTATGAAGGCACAAATTCTTGAATAAATATTCATGAGGGAAAGGGTTAAACTAACAGCAGATGAAAGGTTTCCATAGTGACAGTGATTTGCTTTTTTAACCATTTGCTCCATAAATACTCCTTTCTACGCCTTTGCAAACAGAGTAGACTCAGATCAGATGGCTCCTATAGGAGCCGTCTGATCAGGGTTTGCTCTGTTTGCTTATACTCTAACATACCGTAGATATGATTCTACAGTTTCTGCTTCAGCAAACATTTCATGTGTTTATGCAATTTTAAAAATTAATTTAATTTAGGTTCATGATGTCATCATTTTTTTCATGAATATTTATGGAGTAAAGGGTTAAAAATTTATTTATTTTAACTGTCAGCACACTATGGGGAACTCTCTCATTATCTTTTAATCTTTACAAGCGTTATGGACGAAATGCGTTGCGCAGTAATTCAGGATTTCATTAGGATCAAGACTGTTTAACCTTTTCACTTCCAATGTCACTAGAAAGCAACTCACAGAGCTTGCTGTGATGAGTGCAGAGAAGATATTGAAAGAAATTGCATTTGGAAACTTAAAGTGGATAACATTGTTTGCAGGCAAAAATTATTTGGGGCCAAAAGAGTCAACTCTAATGTTTTGTTTTAAAAACATCAGTGGAATTTGCTGCAGTAATAATTCAATCCTAGAGTGCTCATGATTGGATTCAATTTTACTATTTATTAGCATAGAGTAGTATTCTAAACACAGCCATTAAACACCACCCCCCCCCCCCCCCCCTCAAAAAAAAATAATAATAATAATAAAAATAAAAATAAATAATAAAATAAAAAAATAAACAAACATAAAAAAAACTTGTTTGAGGGGGTATACTGGAATCACTCTGTCTGGCGGGCGGGTAGTTGGTCAGGTGAGCAGTTGGTCTGTCTGTCCGCAATTGAACATGGGTTGCAGGGGTTGCAAACTCCTTCAGTTTTTAAGTTATTGACTTTATATTTGGTATACATAATAACCACAAATATTTGATGTGCAAAGATGCACTTTTTATGTGTTTACTGCTGCAGCTTGCAGAATTATCTCCCCTTGAACTTTGAGGGTTTTTTTTTCATTTTGGCTTGAAACATGGGTATTTTGATTTGCGACCAAGGCTGCTGTGTGTGGGTATTCCGTCGCCTTTAGTGATAGTTCTAGTTATTCCTGTAAATGAATATTGATCAGTTAAAGGGTTAAGCCAACTGCCATAATATGCTGGCATCGGTTTGTGATGCTCTTGCTCTCCCATTGTTATAGACAATATTGAGAATTTAGTGAAAAACTGTTATAGATATATGTACATTATGTACATTTTGTAATATTATAAGTTAAAAAATGAAATGTCTTAACTCTTTTGAAGTGTATATATATTCATGTACAAAAGAATGATAGCATGAATATTTATCAGCTGAATTTTTGTAATGGCATTTGTACATGGATTTATTGATATTGGTAGAAACTGTAGAGTTAGGTCTATTGTATAATTTCAAAAGCTAACAGAGCAGACCCTGATCAGACGGGTCCTACTGAAGCCGTCTGATCTGGGTCTACTCTGTTTGCAAAAGTGTGAAAAATCGTTTATATGAGGGAAAGGGTTAATAAATGTCTGTTAGATTATTTTTCTTTCATCTCTATTGTAAATCTCAAGCAGTGTCAAATAGTTTTGAAGCTGATGAAATATCAAGTTACTTGTTGCCTCATCTAGATACTAACTGTTTGCAAAGGTCATCATGACTGTGTCTCATAATTTGTATTTATAACCAGAGCTACAGATAAAGGTGCGTACCCAAATGCTAAAATCCTCATTTCTCCACCAAACAATATATTGTGACCATTCTTTAGAATCGTCTCGAAGAGACAATTCTAAAGAATGGTCACAGTATAGAGTTTGGTGGAGAATTAAGGAGCTATTCTTGAAAATGTTTCTGGATTTCTGTATAACAGTTTTTCACTAAGCCTTTGATGACAGACAGCTGAATCTGGATGAGATACCTTGTTGCTCATTTTGATCCTAGCTATTTACTGATGTTATTGTTAGAGCGCTTAACCTTCAGCACTTTCAGCAACTGTCGTCTGCATATATTGTCCTCTGCTTAACCCTTACAGTGCAGGAAACAAGTCACTAATGTCCTTTGCAAACAGTGTAGACCCAGATGAGAGGGCTCCTAGTGGAGCCCTCTCATCAGGGTCTGCACTGTTTGTCATGTTACACTTTTCTTTTGAAAAATCCCTAAATATTGACCATAAGCTTAACCGGTTTGAATTTTGGAATAGTCCATTTGAAAAAAAAATCAGCACTGTAAGGGTTGAATTCTAAAAGTATATTTTCCTCCCAGTTCTTTTTAAAATAAACAGTGGTAGAGTGACCAAAAATGTGGCTCCTGATGAGATGCTGAGTTACTCGGCATCTCATCTGGATCCAATCATTTTTGCCACAGTTATCACAAAGTCGCCTGTAGAGTGCAAAAGGTTAAATTCCATATGTTCATTACATCCTGTTTATGCACCAGCCAAGTAGCCTAGAGTTACCACCTAGCTTTGGGTTCACCTTAATAACAGGAATCTTTATCTATGATAGTTTGTAGTAGGAGTCTTCAACTGGTTTATTGTTTTTTAACAGCATTCCTCACTCCGACACAAGGTTAGCTTGATGTTCTGTGTTTGATTTTGTGGCGAGTTTCTAGTTGCTTTGTTAGAACTCTCTTCCCTTACATAGACTGCATTGTTGTTACTGCTCCAAAGTCCTGATACATCAGAACCTCTCTTAACCCGTTACCTCATAGGCTATTTTTAGATACAACCTCTTTGAATAAATCTACCGAAAAGGAGCATTAACTAGAGAAAAGGAAAATATTTAGAATTTTGTAGTTTGAAACCATTGTGATAAATAGAGCATTTGCTCCTATAGGATCAAATGCTCTATTTATCAAAATGGTTTCAAAATGTGAATTTTATAGATGTACAAAAATGCGTCACTAGGGGGTAATATGTTAACCCTTTCCTCCATAAATACACCTTTCTACACCTCTGTAAAATTATCTATTTATCACAATGGTTTCAACTACACAAATCTTAAATTTTCCTTTTCTGTTGTAAATGCTCCTTTTCGGTAGATTTATTCAAAGAGGTTGGGTCTAAAAATAGTCTATGAGGGAATGGGTTAAAGGAACGCTAAACACTTTACTTGGATATTCATGTAAGAAGAAATGACATCATAAATATATTTTTTATAATGGCATATGAATGCTGGGATATTATGCCATTGTAAAATCAGCTAGTGCATATCAACAATGCAGTCTTTCTTTTCTCTTCCCAATAGTTGTTGCATGTGTTGAATATTAGTCAGTTATATTGTGAACATGATAATACCCCTATCTTTTGTGTCAAATTTTACACCGGGGTTGGGTTCGTTTCAGATTTTTATTTTGTGTTACTGTTGCTACTTTATAGTTGCACACTTACTGTTTACATATTGTACAAACTCTAAGCCTCTCTTTGTTGAACTGTGGCAGTACAGTAAAGCCCCTCTAAACTGGACGTTCAATTTAGTGTAATTTTGGTCTTGGAGACAGGTGGCAGCTTAACACAGGGTGAAAGCCTCTAGGAGCTTTCTGCATGACTTTCACCCTGCATTTAGCAACCACCTGCCTAAAAGTATCTAAATTATTCTCTACTAGAATTCTGGTTTAGAGGGGTTTTACTGTATCTTATCTCTTGGCACGCTAGTGGCAAATTTTTGATAACTTGTCCAAACTGTTTGGATCCAGATAATATGGGTAGATATTTAGCATCTTATCAGGTTCCAGACTGACATTAAATTTTTGGAGAACAAGCAAGAGTTAGAGTACAGTAGAACCTGCTATAAACGCCCATTCATTTATTAAACATAGGGATCTTAACCCTTCGCTTGCTATTCACGTCAATATACGTACCTGTAAATAGTGAAGACCCAGATGAGACAGCTCCTGCAGGAGCTGTCTCATCAGGGTCTGCACTATTTACAAATTGATTGTGCAACCAATGCACTCCACAGCAGTGATTGCACAGCGAAATACTTGTACACAGTGAAGATATATGTAATTATACAACAGGGCATGGGCAAAGAAGGAGAAATGTATTTTAAAATTCAGCAAGCGAAGGGTTAAAAAGCAGGTGGTTGCTTAATGCAGGACAAAGCAATGCAGAAAGCTCCTATAGAAGCTTTCTGTGTTACTTTTGACCTGCATTAAGCTACCACCTGCCTTACAGACCCATAATTAGACCTCTTTTTGATGGCTGCTTATGACAGGTGTTACTGTACATCAATAACATCAATTACTTTGCATGAAAAGAGTTAAGCTAGTAAGCACCGAGCTATCTTTAAAGTGAAGCAAGAGACTGTGTTCTAAAACTGAGTCTTGTAGATTGGACTCTGAAACTATTAATTGCTTTTGTTACAGAGACTTGTTATTGTGCCTCTTAACCCCTTACTCCATAGATACACATTTAAGGCCTTTGGAAATGGAGCAGACCTAGATCAGATGGCTCCCGTAGGAGTCATCTGATCAGGGTCTACTCTATTTGCTTTTGAAATAATATAAATAATCTGATTCTGCTGTTTCTGCCATGATAAAAAAAAAATCCTGTCTTCATGTCATTATAAAAAGGCTAATTAATAATTTTCATGATATCATTGCTTCTTGCATTGAATATTGGAGTTAACAAAAGAGTAAACAATCTTTGACCTGAAAATGAAATTAAGAGTTGAAACTGAGACTTGTAAACACTAGGCTTTGCCATCCATATTTCTGTCCTTTGAGAAATAAATTGTTGAGCAAATAGTGCAGACAATGACCCCACCCTCTGATCTGGCTCTACACTGCTCTCTCATCAGTACGTCCCTCTTTAGGGACACAAGGCACATATGGGTTATGATTATGTTGTGTCTAATGTAATTAGCTGTCACTTTAACAGTCAAGCACCAGGAAACATTCCATTGAGTTATCCCTTTACTCCATAAATACCCCTTTCTACACCTTTGCAAACAGAGTATACCCAGATCAGACGGCTCCTATAGGAGCCGTCTGATCAGGGTTTGCTCTGTTTGCTTATGATCTAATATAGATATGATTCTACAGTTTCTGACATCACCAAAATATCCTGTGTCATTGTGCTATTATAACTATTAATCTTAATTAATATTCATGAGGTCATTATTTCATATATGAATATTCATGGAGTAAAGGATTATAAGAGATAACCAGTTAACATGTTATGTTTACACATTGAAAGGATTTCCATTATTAATGCTTTCCTTCATATGAATGACTTTGGGCACCTTTGCATACAGAGTAGATGCAGATCCTTTTGTAACCATCTGATCTCCTCTGTTTGCTTATGGAATGATAAAGATACGATTCTGCAGTTTCTGAGATGGCAAAAAAAAAAAATCATTTTTCATTGACTTGCATGTATATACAAAATAAGGTAATGAGTATTCATGAGGTCAGGAATTGTAGTATAAATATTCATGAAGGAAAGTGTAACACAGGTATGTGAATATCCGAATTACCTCAAGCATTTGGGAGGATGAATGGGCAAATAGTGTAGACCCTGATCAGACGGCTCCTGAAGGAGCCGTCTGATCAGGGTCTACGCTGTTTGCTTCTGTTTCAGTCTATTTTAAGGTTATCAGAATGGTACCATTTACAACCAAATTTAATTATTAAGCTTTGCACTAGTTGTGAGGGAAGAATGAGTTTCCAAATACTTACAGTAGTTAGGGTGATCTATGGGAGGGAACAGCATTATAACTGCCCTAAGTATGTAGACAGACAAACTTGGCAAGGGTCTACATTGTTTGTTTCTCTGTCAGTTTAGTTTAAAGTTATCAGAATAATACCAGATTTAATTATTCAGCTTTACAAATCAGTGGAAAGGGAAGACTGGGTGTATAAATACTTGGGGTAATTAGGGCAATCTAATACCCTCTCCAGCGCTCCAGATAAGATGCACAAATTAAAACATTTTCAAAAATAACTCCTTTATTTCTCCACCAAACCCTGTACTGTGACCACTCTTTAGACTTGTCTCGAAGAGACAATTCTAAAGAGTGGTCTCAGTATAGGGTTCGGTGGAGAAATGACGATTTTAGTACTTGAGTACGCACCCATATCTATAGCTTTGCCCTCTCTACATTAGGGCTGATTATGGGAGGGAGCTGGCATAATTTTACAATCAATGTTTTATTGAAGAACACCTTAACCCTGCACTCAATATAACGTATATGTGTTATTAGTTATTACTGCCTTAGCAAACAGAGTAGACCCAAATCAGGCAGCTCCTGTAGAAGCTCTCTGATCAGGGCCTGCTTTATCTGATACTACAATTTCTGCCATGGATAAAAAGTTTTCATATGCGCTTATAAAAATTCAGCTTTTCAATATTCATGATATTATTTCTTGCATGAATATTCATGGAGTAAAGGGCTTATTCCAAGAGGCCACTACATTTTAAGCTTTATGAATGTTCATTTATCCTTCCTTAACTTTATCCTGTTAAGTGTGACTTGGGTGGCATTTGTAAGTAGCTTGAATCCAGAAGAGACACCAAGTTACTTGTTTCATCTGGATTTTTTGGATTCAGCCGAGTAACTTTGTGTCTCACCAGGTTCCAAACTGTTTGTTACTTTAACTGTTTTTGAAACCAAAATGAAGAAAAATGATAGAAGAAAATTGTAGCAGACAACAAAGTTTGCATACGACAAAAGTTGGCAGCAGCGAAAGAATTAAACCTGTTATGGATTAAAGGGTTAAAAATTGTAGTTGGCAGGAGTTTGTGTTGATGTCATTTTTCTCAGCAGGATAAAAGTTAAGAAAGGTGATATTTGAACCCTACGACTACATAATCGGTATTTGTCTTACAGCCTGTGATGTAAGATATTTAGATGGATGGGTACACCTCTTACTGAGATGTAAGATATTTAGATTGATTAATACTCCTATTATTAGGTATCTACAGTATTCAGCGAGACAAACTTGCCTGTTTTGTTACATTGTTGGATGCTTCCAATCCAAACCCTCTTGCTTTACCTTCCCTGGGGTGCAGTCAAGTTACAAGGAGCCAATGGTGCATGTTTTGGTGTGAATGCTGATTTTGTCGTTTGTTTTTATTTCACTTGCAGATGTACTCTAGTTACCCTAAGTATTCAGAAAGACAAACTGAGACAAATAGTACAGACCCAGTCACTTCTTAACCCTTCCTTCATATTGGCAACTTTTGTCAACTCTGTAGAAGTCACTTTGTGAAACCATTGTGATAAATAGAGCATTTGCTCCTATAGGAGCAAATGCTCTATTTTCACAATGGTTTCAAACTACAACATTCTAAAATTTTCCTTTTTCTTTAGTTAATGCTCCTTTTCGGTAGATTTATTCAAAGTGGTTGTATCTAAAAATTAGCCTATGAGATAATGGGTTAACTCTTTCCCTCATATATTCAGGTTTTCGCACATTTGCAAATAGAGTAGACCCAGATCAGATGGCTCCTATAGGTCTGCTCTGTTTGTGAATGGAATTTGATAGATCTGTTTCTTTAGTTTCTAAAATGGCTACATTGTTCCACCTTCCATATTTCATTGTAACTTTTTTGTCCATGAATAGTCAATAGGTATTGAAATTTGGACTAAATATAGAACAGAGAAAGGGTTAAAATGCATTTTGATCTGGGTCTACACCAATTGCTGCTACTGTCTAGAGTTATCAAAATGGTGCCAAATTGTCATATTCTGTTTCACTAACTCATTGAGATGGGAGATAGGTTCTAAGGGTAATAAGTGTAAGTACCTTGAGCATACAATTGTTACTTCAAATAAGAGAGAGGATGAAAACTTCAAATAAGAGAGCGGATGAAAACTGAGTATAAAAAAAACCTTGTTCCACTGATTTTTTATTCTTTCAGCTTTAGTTTATATAGCAAGGATTTCCTGTTGGCATGCATGTATGCCTAAGATTATAATGTCTTATTTATTTACATATAGTAACCAGGGCTCCAGATAAGATGCGAAAATTAAAACATTTTCAAGATTAACTGTTTTATTTCTCCACCAATCCCTATACTGTGACCACTCTTTAGAATCGTCTCTTCTCAAGAGTGGTCACAGTATAAGGTTTGGTGGGAAAAGGACGATTTTGGTATTTGGGTTCGCACTTTTATCTGTAGATCTGAGAGTAACTACTCTAAATATTCGGCCAGACAAATTAGGCAGTAGTATAGAAGTAGCGGTTTGACTAGAATCTACAATATTTGTTAAATTGTCTGAATTAAAGTATTGCAGCCACGTTTTGTAGATGCACTTTTTAAAGCCAATGCAGACAGGGTAGACCCAGATCATATGGCTCTTGTAGGAGTGGTCTGATTGGAGTCTGCACAGTATGCTTGTATTACCATATAGATCTGCTTTTACAATTTCTGTCATGGCCACAATAATACTGTGTAACATTATAAAATGTCTGTTAATATATATATCCATGATGTCATTATTGCTTATATGAATATTGATTAAGTAATGGGCTAACCCTTTACTCCATATACACCTTCCTTTGCCTTTTGCAAATAGAGCAGACCCAGATCAGATGGCTCCTCTTATAGGAACTGTCTGATCTGGGTCCGCTCTGTTTGTTTATGGAATAATATAGATCTGGTTCTACAATTTCTGCTTTGGACAAAAATTAATGTGTTTATATTCATGATGTCATTATTTCTTTCATGAATATTCATTAGGTAAGGGGTTAAGATAGTGCAAGGCATATGTAGTGTTTGACCTGAAGAAGTAACATATACTTTCATACCTTCCTTTTAATGCAGGTTGTAGCTGAGTTAGCTTCTGCTGGAGGCCTTCCATCCAGTGTAGACCCGATACTGGTACAGGTGCTGAGGCAACAGAGAAATGGTATGTTCTTCATGTTAACGCATTCCTTCATATCGTCGCCTTTTCACGCCTCTGTTAAAGTATTTTTTGAAACCATTGTGATAAATAGAGCATTTGATCCTTAGGAACAAAATTGCTCTATTTATCACAATGGTTTCAAAAGTACACAGTTCTAAAAAATTCCTTTTCCCTGATAAATACTCATTTTCCGTAAATTTATTCAAAGAGGTTGTGCCTGAAAATAGCCTATGAGGGAATGGGTTAATGCTTTCAATACTATAAAGTAACTTTGTATTTAAAACTTGTCATCTGCTCTAATTCTAAAAGTACATTGTATGTCCTACTCAAGTGTCATAAGTGTCAAACATTAACCCATTCCCTCATACTGACGCCTTTTGACGACTCTGTAAAAGTCACTTTGTGAAACCATTGTGATAAATAGAGCATTTGCTCCAATAGGAGCAAATGCTCTATTTATCACAATGGTTTCAAACTTCAAAATTCTAAAAAAAAATCCTTTTCTCTAGTTAATGCTCCTTTTCGGTAGATTTATTCAAAGATGTTGGATCTAAAAATAGCCTATGAGGTAATGGGTTAATGATTCTGATTAGGCACAGACCCAAAATGGGTCTCGCATAGGTTTTCACAGATTTGCTACTAGCATGTAAAGAAAAAAAATGTCAACTCATGTGGTGTTTGAAATTTGATTTCTGTCTAACCTTATACGTGAACTATCATAGATAACAAGTAACCATTTCCTTCATATCTTTAGGCCTTTACAATCAGAGTAGACTCAGATCAGATATAGGAGTCATCTTATCAAGGTCATGTCTGCTTGCTTATGAACTTATAATAGGTCTGACTGTACAGTTTCTACAGATTCTAAAAGGTCCTGTATACATATGCCATTATTTATAAATAAAATCAGCTAATACAGTAAAACCTCTCTATAACGGCCACTGAATTACATTAAGTATTTGTGTTAAAGGCTGGTGGCTGCTTAAAGCAAGGTGAAAGTAAAGCAGAATGCCATTTCACTGTCACATTGATTTCCTCTGCTAAATAAAGTGATCATCTTCCTCGGGTTTCAACATTGAGGTATCTTTTTATAAGCATAGTTAGTGTGTCAAATAATTTGGATCCTGAAGATTTACAGATTTACCTGAAGTCTCATCTGGATCCAAACTGTTTACAAAAGTTATCACAGATTCACCTATGGCCATGAACGGGTTAAATGGATAAAACTGTTCCAAACTCCAAACCAACTTATGCAATGAATGCACCCCTGAACATATTTCTTCCATTTTGTTCCATTGTGTTCCAAACAGTTTTGATCATGATCAGACCCTCAGGTTTTTGGATGTTTCTTGACAGAAACTTCAGAATCAGGTCTATAGTATTCTATCTGCAAACAGAGCAGACCCTGATCAGACAGCTGCTACAGGAGCTGTCTGATCTGGGTCTACTCTGTTTGCAAAGATGCCAAAAGTCATGTTTATGAGGGAAATATATTATAATTTATTGCCCTTGTTAAAAAAAGGCACACAATTTAGTGTAATCTTTGTCCTGTGGATGCATTCTAGTCTCTATGGTTTTTGTTTTCAGAGCACTCTGAGACAGATTATGAGATTGCTTGCCTGCTGATGGTCTTTGTAGCTGTCTCCATTCCTAAGCTGGCACGTTTTGATCAGTCCTTCTTCAGGGCATCTATTGAAGGTGAGTAGAGGATATTTTAAGGTGTTACAAAACTGATAAGCAGGCATGAGGATGGGAGAGAGCTTCATTATTTCTTTGTTTAACCCTTTCCTCCATAAATACGCCTTTCTACACCTCTGTAATAGTCACTTTATGAAACCATTGTGATACATGTATATAGAGCATTTTCTCCTTAGGAGCAAATGCTCTATTTATCACAATGGTTTCAAATCTACACAATGTCGGAATTTTCCTTTTCTCTAATTAATGCTCCTTTTCGGTATATTTATTCAAAGAGGTAGGATCTAAAATCAGCCTATGAGGGAATAGGTTAACCCTTTCCTTCATATATGTGCATTTTCACACATTTGCAAACAGTGTAGACACAGATCAGATGGCTCCTATAGGCGCTGTCTGATCAGGGTCTGCTCTGTCTGCTAATGGAATTTAATAGATCTGTGTCTTTACTTTCTAAAATGGCTACAATGTTCCACCTTCCATATTTCTTTATAACTTTTTTGTCCATGAATATTCAGTAAGTACTGATGTTTGGAATAAACATAGAACAGGGAAAGGGTAAATGGTTATTATAAAGGGTTTTAGTTGTTCTATTGATCGTTAGTTTGTCCCCGAAAGTAAGGGGGCATTAATTACAGAGGGGGCATAAGATATGTGATCTGGTTCCATGCTTATAAAACTTTTAGTTGAGTCTGAGTTCGTTCTCAAGTTTTTGATTGGTCAGATTTGAGCCTTTGGCTCAAATCTGACCAATCAAAAGCTTGAGAACGAACTCAGACTCAACTAAAAAGCTTTATAAGCATGGACCCAGGCATTATTACTGATATTGTTCAGGTCACCTCAACAACAGTCACTGTCTGGCCAAGGCAATTAACCAACTGGCTGGTGCCCTGTTCCACATCCATGGTCCTGGGGATACAGAGCAGAGACTGCAAGAGTTCCTGGCGGTAAGCTATACTTAAAAGCTAATACAAAGTCCTGTCACAAAAACACCCAGAGCTATAGATATGAGACATATTTTGAATTTTATATCTCAGCCAAACCTTTCTTATTGGTGCCCATTAGAATGATCTCTCGTAGGCGATAAAATTCTTCTAATAAAGTGCTGACAAGATAGGATTCTGCTGAGAATAAAGATTTTCAGGTAACATTACACATCTCTTTTCTATTTATGGACTGAATCTGAGGGTACTCATTCAGGATACCATGATTATCGGTACTATAATCCTTTCCACATATAAACACGTTTTCATGCATTTGCAAACAGAATAGACCCTGATCAGACGGCTCCTTTTGGAGCCGTTTGATCAGGGTCTACTCTGTTGGCTAATGGAATTTGAAAATTCTGTTTGTTTACTTTCTAAAATGGCTACACTGTTCCACCTTCCATAATTCTGTTTTGCCCATGAATATTCAGTAGGTATAAAAATTTGGAATAAACACAGAACAGGGAAAGGGTTAATGATCTGAATTCAAACTGTTATCACATATTGGACCATAGAGTTTTGTCACAATCAGAAATGTAACACAGCTGTTTATGATATACTTGTAGCTTGCATCCTCCAGCCTCCTTAGACTGGGTCAGGAAAGTGAGAAAGATGCTGTGAAAAATAGAGAATCAGTCTATCTCTTACTGGATAAGGTAAGTGACTCCTATTGGAGCTATCTGATCAGAGTCTGTTCTATTTGCTTATGGACTGATTGTGATTCTATATTCATAGTTTTTTTAAATGGTCGAAAAACATTGTCTTTTATAAAAATCAGTCAATTAACACATTCCTTCATAGTGACGCATTTTGGCGCCTCTGTAATAGTGACATTTGAAACCATTGTAATAAATAGAGCATTTGCTACATAGGAGCAAATGCTCTATTTATTACAATGGTTTCAGAACTACACAATTCTAAAATTCTCCTTTTCTCTAGTTAATGCCCCTTTTTGGTAGATTAATTCAATAGAGGTTGGGTCTAAAAATAGTCTATGAGGGAATGAGTTAACAGTCATGATGTAATAAGGTAACAGGTTTGAAGGCATGCAATTTAATGGATTTTGATAAAGAACTGTTCAATTTGTACTTGATTCATCAAGATTATACATTCAAATCTGAGATAAAATTCCAGAAGTTTTGTTCTTATACTTATTGTTGAAATTGTTAGAATTGTTGAAGTTAGTTGATTTCTAAATTTGTGGATGGACCTTCTATCAAATCCCCACAAAAATGATTCATCATTGAATATAATATTATAATGAAATGATGGTACCCATATTGATTAGTTTTATTGTATTGCAGATTGTACAAGAGTCTCCGTTTTTAACGATGGATCTACTGGAGTCTTGCTTCCCCTACGCACTGCTTAGGAACGCCTACCATTCAGTGTACAAACATGCGGAAGCATAAACTTCATTCATCTGAAGCATGATCAACAAATTGTCATCAGCCACTGCTTAAAGTCTAAAAGTTTCTTCCATGTCTACAGTGTCAAGTAGCTGGTGTTTGATTCAACATCGTGTCTGGATCAAAACTGTGCAGGCTACTGCAAATTTGTAATTTATTAAATATTAACCCTCTATTCCATGGACATTCATGTAATAAATGATGATACCATGAATAAAGACTATTTTTATACATGTGTAATTGTAAATGAACAGAGGAAATTTTGGCAATGGCAGAAATTGTAGAATTAGATGTATATTATTTAATCCTTTCCCTCACATAAACGTGTTTTCACGCATTTGCAAACAGAGTAGACCCAGATCAGACGGCTCCTAGAGGAGCCGTCTGATCAGGGTCTACTCTGTTTACTAGTGGAATTTGAAAGATCTGTTTCTTTTATTTCTAAAATGTCTACAATGTTCCACCTTCCATGTTTCATTATAACTATTTTCTCCATGAATATTCAGTAGGTATTGAAATTAGGACTGAATATAGAACAGGGAAAGGGAGGGTTAATAAGCAAGCAAAGGAAACCCTTATCAGATGGCTCCTACATTATCTGTCTGATTTGAGTCTACTCTGTTTGCAAAAGCATTAAAAGGTGTGTCAATGGAGTAAAGGGTTAATAAACATAAGAATGTTGATCAACAAAACAACAGCGCTGATAGACATTCATCGGAACAAAACTTTTACGGGATCTGTGCATTTATTTTCTGGTTTCATTATTGTTGAACTTTTGTGTAAACTAGTTCTTATATCTCTACAACAGTGACCACTCAGTTTAGTGGACCAAACTTTTATTTTCATTTGCCCCTTCCTCATTTTTTGTTTACATAATATATACATGTATTGACCTTTTTTTTTTTAGACATTCAACTCTCTTTTGTTGCCAGTGTGGCTTCTGTAATTACCTCTGCAAACAGTTTGGATCCAGATGAGATGCCAAGGAACTCGTGTCTCATCAGGATACAAACTGTATAGTGAAATGACTATGTTAAACTCGTGTCTCATCAGGATACAAACTGTATAGTGAAATGACTATGTTAAAAGATAGTTGGCAGTGAGAGAGTTAAGTATTTTTCCATCAAAAACTTAAGGGTAATAAATTGTAGGAGTGTTATAGTATCAAGATTTTTATTGACCTATTATGTTTAAATTTTTATTTTTATCTTCTTGTAATCCCTTTTGGTTATATTATCAAATGCCCCATGTACTGTACAACCTCTGAGAAATACATGAACCCTTTGCATCATAGAGATGCCTTTTGGTACCTTTGCAAACAAAGTAGACTCAGATCAGTGTCCGTTCTGTTTGCGTATGAAATAATATGATGCCATCATAAATTTCAGCTAATTAATATTCATAGTTATTATTTCTGGCATGAATATTTGTGAAGTAAAGCTTTAAATGAATGAACACAAATGTGTTTAAAAGCGAGGGTTGCTTATGCAAGATGAAAGTAAAAGTAATGCAGGAATTTCTGCATAAATTTTCTTTTGCATTGCATTAACCCTTCACTACATAAATACGTCTTTCTACATCTTTGCAAACAGAGAAGACCCAGATCAGACAGCTGCTATAGGAGTCATCTGATCAGTGTCTGCTCTGTTTGCTATGATATACATGTAATATAGATATGATTCTGCAGGTTTTGCCATGTGTCCATGTGCTATAACAGTTGACTTTATTTTTTTGTCTTACATGATTATTCATTGAGTAAAGGGTTAAGCTACCACCTGCCTTTAAGACCAAGACTAAGGCTTCTTTGGTGGGGTTACTCTTTAGAGAGGTTATACAGTACATGTATGCACTAGACTCTCAGAGTTGAATAAATGGAAATAATCTGTAGATGTCATGGATTCAGGGTAGTTGAATCTGGACAAGCCTCAAGTGGTCAGTATGTTGGTTTTTCCATTGTTTTCTATGAATTGAGTTGTCGAATGTTTTTGTATGACAATAATAATGTTTAAATATTAAGTGAAAATGATGCAAATAAGTAAAAACACTTTTGCTTTCGTTAAATAGGCCCAAATTGTGAAAATGACTGAGTGTTATTCAGCATTTTAATATACAGTAAAACCTCTCTATAAAGGCCATTAAATTGTGTTAATTAGATGGTATATAGGGCAGGAGGCAGTTTAAAGCAAGGTGGAAGTAAAACAGAACGCTCCTATAGGAGCGTTCTGTTTTACTTTCACCTTGCTTTAAGCAGCCACCTGCCTTTGATACAAAATACTTGATGTAATTTAGTGGCCGTTATAGAGAGGTTTAACTGTAGTTGTGAAATGATGGTTTTGATGCTTGTTAACCTCTTACTCCATTTGAATGTTTTTGGAAACAGAGTAGAACCAGATCAGACAACTCTTGTAGAAAAAATCTGATTAGGGACTGGTCTGTTTATATTGGAAATAATCGAGATTGATCCAACACTGTCTGTATTCAGAAAATTCCTGTATTCATTTCGTGATAAATATTCAGCAATATTATATTCATGATGTCATTATTTCTTACATGAATATTCATGTAGTAAAGGTTTAAGTGCATAGTAAGAATTACTTAGTAGCTTCTGATAGCTATATTGATAATTCCAATACCTGTATATTATAATTTGTAAATACAAGAGATACCCAATGCTACCAAAGGCTTACCAGTATTTAATTTTTCTAAGCAAATGAAATATTTGAGTTTTCAATAATGTTGAAAATGTTTTGTATGAGTTAGTAAATTAGATAGTTTGCATGTCAGAAGATGTAGATCTGATGGTGTAGCTGGGCGTCTCATCCACATCCAAATATTGTACATATAAAGTCTTTAACAAGTGATTGTGTGTTAGTGTTTATAACCCATCTGCCTTGTATATTACCTGTGTATCCTGCCGCCAACACTAACTTTGTTGGGTAACACAGAGCAATAGATAAAGGTGTGTACTCAAATACTAAAATTGTCCTTTCTCCACCAAACCCAATTTTGTGACCACTCTTTAGAATTGTCTCTTGAAGAGGATTCTAAAAAGTGGTCACAACATAGGGTTTAGGGGTTATGCATCTTATCTGCCAATACCTGGAGCTCTGGTAACATTATATATAGTCCTTTGTACAAGATAACTATTGGAAGAAGGTATGAGCATTGAGCAGCATGTTAGGAATAGTGTACTCCGGTATCGCCAACAGTATAGACCAGATATATACAGTAAAATCCCTCTAAACCAGAATTCTAGTAGAGAACAATTTAGATTCTTTTAGGCAGGTGGCTACTTAATGCAGGGTGAAAGTCATGCAGAAAGCTCCTATAGGAGCTTTCTGCATGACTATCACCCTGCATTAAGCTGCCACCTGTCTCCAAGACCGATATTTATACTAAATTGAATGTCCAGTTTAGAGGGTTTTTTACTGTAGATCAAATCAGTTACCACATCTGAAAGTTAGTGTCAGATCAGCATCTACAGTGATTCTCAAGTCAACAGTATTTTTTCACTCATTATGGCAGAAGTACATGTTTTCAATGTGGCTACTGATCTAGCCCTACACTGTTTGCAATGTGTCAGTGCCCATTTCCTGTGACTCATATGTTTGTGTCTAGTCTTTGAGTATCTGTGAGAAGGTGTACTTCCAGATTATAAATCAAATTTAGCTGGTTTTATATCATTTTTATGGGTAACCCTTTACCTGATAGAGACACATTTGCAACCAGAGTACACCCAGATCAGGAACTGTCTGGTCAGGGTTTGCTCTGTTTGCTTATGAAATAATTTTAGAATTGATTTGACAGTTTCTGTCTTGGCTAAAATACATGTATCTCGCTTCCATATGCCATTAAATAATGATTATAAAAATTAATCAAATTTATATTCATGATGTCATTATTTTTTACATGAATATTTATCAGGTAAAGGGTTGATATATTGAGTGATCATGTAAATTTATATAGACTAACTATACATACTAAAATAAAGTTTTGCTTTTTAAGAGCTGTAGATTGCGTTTGTGTTGTTATTTAGATTCCAGGAAGTATAGTGAAAGACAGCTTCGGTACAGTAAAACCCCTACAAACCAGAATTTTAGTAGTCAATAATTTAGATACATTTAGGCAGGTGGCTGCTTAATGCAGGGTGAAATTCATGCAGAAAGCTCCCATAGGAGCTTTCTTCATGACTTCACCCTGCATTAAATGGCCATTTGTCTTAAAGACATTAGTGCCAATTTGAATGTCCAGTTTAGAGGCTGCTTAATGCAGGGTGAAGCGCAATCGCACATTCAAGCTTACTGCATGACTTTCATCCTGTATTAAGCAGCCACTTGTCTTAACCCTTTCCCTGTTCTGTCTGTTTCAGATTTCAACACCTACTGAATACTCGTGAACAAAATAGTTAAAATTATGTCTCCCCCCCATTTATGGGGAGACATTGTTTTTGCCAGAGTTGTCCGTCCGTCTGTCACAAACTTTTGTCGCGTGTTATGATCTGAAACCAGTAGGGATAGAGTCACCAAACTTCACAGGAATGTTCACCAGCATGAGTTGTGCACCTCAGGATTTTTTAATTGTCTTCCCCTGATAACTTTGGAGTTATTGCCCTTACTGACTTTAATTTAGACAAACTTTGTGTCGCGTGTATCTCTGAAGCTGCTAGGACAAGAGTAACCAAATTTCATAGGAATGTTGACCAGCATGAGTTGCTGTGCACCTGGTATTCTTGAATTGTCTAAAATCGCTAGGGCTAGGGTCACCAATCTTCATCATGAGTTATTCTGCACCTGATTTTTTAATTGTCTCCCCCTGATAATTGTTGAGTTATTGTCCCTGATATGATAACTTAAAAATAGAGAAACTTTGTATCTCTGAATGGTAGATCCAAATTGTTTAATCCTTTACATCATTACATTTCAAACGCATTTTCACACATTTGAAAACAGAGTAGACCCAGATCAGACGCATCCTATAGGAACCGTCTGATCAGGGTCTGCTCTGTTTGCTAATGTAATTTGATAGATACGTTTCATTGGTTTCTAAAATGACCACAATGTTCCACCTTCCATATTTCATTATAATCATTTTATCAATAAATATGTAGTAGGTATTGAAATTTTGAATAAATATAGATCATGGAAAAGGTTAACCCTTTACCTGTTATGAACGCCTTTCGAAGTACAGTAAAACCTCTCTATAACGGCCACTAAATTGTGTTAATTAGTTGGTATTTAGGACAGGTGGCCGCTTAAAGCAAGGTGGAAGTAGAACAGAACGCTCCTATAGGAGCGTTCTGTTTTACTTTCACCTTGTTTTAAGCAGCCACCTGCCTTTAACACAAAATACTTTATGTAATTTAGTGGCCGTTATAGGGAGGTTTTACTATATATGCAAACTAAGTAAACCCAGATCAGACGGTTCCTATAGGAGACGTCTGATCAGGGTATGCACTGTTTGTCTGCAAAATAATATAGATCTGATACTACTGCTTCTGTCATAGTCAAAAGTTCACTGTTTTCATAATGCCGCTATATAAATTGATATTCATGGCGTCATTATTTCTTATACACGTATAAATATTCATACGGTAAATATTTAAATAATCACTTTAGATGCTGACGCTATGCGTGTAAATACTTAGATCAACTCAGTCGTTATATAAAAAGCCAAACTGTTGACGTAGATAATCCAAACTTCGTCGTATCCGTGGAATGAGTTCACCCTTTACTCCATGAATCTTCATGTAAGAAATGATAACGTCATGAATATTAATTAGATTATTTTTTATAGTGATACATGAAAACAGGTGTATTTGGTCATGGCCGTAACTGTAGAATCATACCTATATTATTTCATAAACAAACAAAGCAGACCCTGATCAGACTGCTCTTCCAGGAGCCGTGAAGGAGGGTCTTACCTGTTTGCAAAGGCGTAGAAAGACGTATTTATGGAGTAATGTGTTAACCCATTCACTCATATTGACGACTTTTGACGAGTCTGTAAAAGTCACTTTGTGAAACCATTGTGATAAATAGAGCATTTGCTCCTATAGGAGCAAATGCTCTATTTATCACAATGGTTTCAAACTACAAAATTCTAAAAGTTTCCTTTTCTCTAGTTAATGCTCCTTTTCGGTAGACTTGTTCAAATAGGCTGTATCTAAAATAGCCTATGAGGTAATGGGTTAAAGTGACAGTCGGTCCTACCAGGCACGGATTTAGAGGGCACAGAGCCGGCGTACCCCACCCACTAAAATTGTTAAACTTTGTTTAGTAATTTTATTAAATCTAGATCTAATATAAAACAACAAAAAACAGTGATTTAATCTGAGTTTTATAGGCCTATTTCATTCCCTGTTCGCTCTATTTGCACTGTTCGGCTTAATTACTCTTCTCGCAGGCTACTTTACTCGTGTACTTTTACACCAAGTCTAACCCATTCTTTGCTCAACTTCGAAGGTAAGTAACTCCCATAATACAGGCATGAATCCAGTTAAAGGGAAACACCGGAAAATTTTCAAGGGTTATTTTTTTCGTTAATTAATCATCAATAACTTTTTTATCTGATTTGATAACTCATTTCTGACTTCACATCTGCACTCAGCATACCGAAATACATAAAATATGTGAATTTGAACAAAATTGGCGACAAATATTTTCCGTCCATGTATCATCAATAACTTTTTTATCCGATGTGGTAACTCAGTTCTGACTTCAGATCTGCACTCAGCACACCGAAATACATAACATATGTGAATTTGAACAAAATCGGAGACAATACGTTTTTTCCCGGGAAAAAACGCAAAGGGTGTAGTTCGAGGGTTTTTTTCCGAAAAAAATAATTTTGTCTCTGATTTTGTTCAAATTCACATATTTTATGGATTTCGGTATGCTGAGAGCAGATCTGAAGTCAGAATTGAGTTATCACATCAGATAAAAAAAGTTATTGGTGATTAATGGACGGGAAAATATTTTTTATTCGAAAAAATATTTTTGTCTCTGATTTTGTTCAAATTCACATTATTTATGTATTTTGGTATGCTGAGTGCAGATCTGAAGTCAGAACTGAGTTATCACGACAGATAGAAACATTATTGATGATTAATGGACGAACAAAAAAAACGGTGTGTCCCTTTAACTGGATTTATGCTTGTATTATGGGAGTAACGTACCTTTGAAATAGAGCAAAAAATATGAACGGAATATGACAACTTTTTATATTTATAGGTTTCTAATCTCTTACGGACACAAGAACACCCCCAGAACATTTGTGACACGTAGTGTAATTTGTATGAAACATGATTACACAAATAATTATCTATTATTTTTATTGTTATAATTATTGTTAATTATTATTATTATTATTATACATTATTATTATTGCTGCCATCTCTTATAACTACTTGGAAACTCATCCAAACTGGCGGATGTTCAGATTGTATAACGGAAGATATAGAAACTATTAGTCTATATAGCCTTTGTTTCAAAAGACAAAGCAGGCATATTTGAGCGGATGACAGTTTACCCAGCAGTTTAAAGTCCTAGCTATCGTATCGAGGGATAGGTGCAAAACTATTCTAAATCCTTCACTTTAGAATGGTTCTGCACCAAGCCATCGATATATGATCGAGTTAACCCTTAATTCATTATATTCATGTAAGAAACTGTATACATTGTAATCATATCTGTATTATATAATAAGCAAACAGAGCAGACCTTGATCAGACGGCTCCTGCAGGAGCCATTTGATCTGGGTCTACTCTGTTTGCAAAGGCGTAGAAAGGGGGTATTTATGGAGTATAGGATGAGCCCTTTTCGCCCATGTACATTCATTTAAAAATTATTACTGCATGGCTATTCATGAACTAATGTTTTTATAATAACACTTTAACATTTTCGGCTGTGACAGAAACCAGAATCAGATCTATATTATTAGCAAACAGAACAGACTCTGAACAGTTGTCTGATCCGGGTCTACTCTAGTTGCATATGTACTTACAGTCGTCTGTATGGAGATCTTTAAACCCCAACAGGAGTTCTTCAGTAGTTTGCGGGGCCTCTCCACAAATTCCTCACCGCTATGGTTCGAATCCCAGTCTAGACATTTGGATTTATCATGTGACGAAGCCTTCCGGTAGGTCGGTGGTTCTACCCGAGTGATCTCCGGTGCACTAATAAAATGAATTAGTTGAGTGTCGAACAGCTATGATCCCGATGAAACACCAAGTTAAATTGCGTCTTATCTGGATCCAAACTATTTGAAGCGGATATCGCATATGGGTGGGAAATATTTATCCCATTTCTTCATGTGAACGCCTTTTCGCGCATTTGCAAACAGAGTAGACCCAGATCAGACGGCTCCTATATGAGCCGTCTGATAAAGGTTTGCTTTGTTTGCTAACTGAATGTGATATGTTTCTTTAGTTTCTGAAATGGCTACAACGTGTGTCCTTTCATATTTCATTATAATTACAGTAGAACCCCTCTAATGCAACCACTTAATGAATAAATATGGATGACTTTATAAGCAGGTGGTTGCTTAATGCAGGACAAAAGTAATACAGAAATCTCCTCTAGGAGCTTTCTGCATTACTTTTGTCCTGCATTAAGCTACCACCTGCCTCTAGCACCCAGACTAATACATTTTTTAGGTGGTCGCATTAGCGGGACTTAACTGTATTTTGTCCATGAATATTTGGACTAAATATAGAACAGGGAAATGGTTAAATGCGTTCATAATGGTACGGCGACGCGCGAAAGACTCGAATTATGAAGTAAAACCTCTTTAATGCGAACTTTTTGTAAAACAGTATTGAGAACTATTTAGACAGGTGGCTACATTATGCAGGGCGAATGCCACGCAGAAAACTTTCAGAGGAACTTCTGCAAAACGTCCACCTTGCATAAAGCTTCCATCTGCCTTATCCTTTCCCTATTTAATATTCATGTAAGTAATAAAGACAGCAAGCTTATTTATTAGCTGAAGTTTTATAATGGCAAATGCACATTGAAGGTTTTGCGTTGGGAGAAACCAAAGAGTCAGATATATAATTTCTTAACCCTTTCCCTCATATAAACGTGTTTTCACGCATTTGCAAACAGAGTAGATCCATAACAGACGGCTCCTAGAGGAGCCGTCTGACCAGGGTCTGCTCTGTTTGCTAATAGAATTTGATAGCTCTGTTTCTTTGCTTTCTAAAATCTTTCATATTTCTTTATAATTATTTTATTAATGAATATTCAATAATTATAGAACAGGGAATATTGCAATAATTATAGAACAGGGAAATGGTTACGCAAACAAAGCAGACCCTGATCAGACGGCTTCTCTAAGATCCGTATGATCTGGGTCTACTATGTTTACAAACGCATAATTAAGTGTTTGTATGAGGGGAAGGATGGAAGACCCCTGATATGATACGTGTACTTATCAGAGTGGTCGAATTAAAGAGTTTTTATCCTCTAAATCCTCGGATATTGTAACACCGCACCGCATCGCACCGGTAGCAAGACAAAAAACACCGCACGTTAATTCATTATTACATCCATTTATGAGGAGACATATTGTTTTTGCCAGAGTTGTCTGTCTGTCTGTCAGTCTTTTTGTCACAAATTTGTGTCGAGCGTATCTCTGAAACCAGTAGGCATTGAGTCACCAAACTTTACAGGTATGTTGACCAGCATGAGTAGTTGTGCACCTATGTTTATTTTAATTTTCTCCCCTGATAACTTTGGAGTTATTGTTCCTGATGACTGAAATTTAGACAAACTTTGCGTCGCGCGTATCTCAAAAGCCGCTAGGGCTAGAGTCACTAAACTTCACAGGTGTTTGACCAGCATGATTGTTGTGTACCTGGTGTTTTTGAATTATCTCTCACTTATAATTGTTGAGTAATTGCCCCTGATATGATAACTTAAAAATAAAGAAACTTTATATCTCTGAAAACAGTAGGGCTAGGGTCACCAAACTTCACAGGAATGTTGACCTGCATGAGTTGTTGTGTATCTGTTTTTTTTAATTGTTTCCCATGGATAACTTTGGAGTTATCACCCTTACTTAAAATTACATGGTTTTGCACGTATCTCTGAAACAACAACTCATACTCGTGAACATTCTGTAAAGTTTGGTGGCTCTAGCTCAAGCAGTTTCAGAGATACGCGTGACACCATATAATTTTAAGTTATCAAGGGCAATAGCTCTTGCATATATATACAGAGATTACACGTGTGTATCGGAAAGAATATAAATGGATGGAAGGTGAGACATCTGTTTTTGTGACAAAAACAAACCTCTAGTGAAATATGGAAGGTGGAATATTGTAGTCATTAACAGATCTATCAAATTCCATCAGCAAACAGAGCAGATCCTGACTCCTATAGGAGCAGTCTGATCTTGGTCTGCTCTGTTTGCAAATGCGTGAAAACACGTTTATATGAGGGAAAGGGGTTAAAGACATGAGTGCCAGTTTGAACATCCGGTTTAAAGGCTGCTTAATGCAGGAGCTTTCTGCTTGACTTTCACCCTGCATTAAGCTGCCACATGTCTTAAAGACATCAGTGTCAATTTAAATGTCCGGTTTATAGGTTGCTTAATGCAGGGTGAAAGTTAATCGGACATCCAATCTCCTTTGAGAGCTTACTGCATTACTTTCATCCTGCATTAAGCTGTCACCTGTCTCAAAGACATTAGTGCCAATTTGAACATCTGGTTTAGAGGCTGCTTGATGCATGGTGAATGTCATGCAGAAAGCTCCGTTGAGCTTATAGGAATATTTTGCTATGACAAAAACTGTAGAATCAGATCTGTATCATGTCATAAGCAAACAAAGCAGACCCTGGTCTATTTGCATTTGTCTATCAATATAAACAAGGGACCAAACAGTTATTGTAATTTAATACACTTCTAGATGACCTTTTTGCTCAAATGACCAAAACTCCCATGATTATTTATCCCTTCCCTCCATGAATATTCATGTAAGAAATAATGACATCATGAATATTAACCCTTTCCCTCATATAAACGTGTTTTCACGCATTTGCAAACAGAGAAGACCCAGATCAGACGGCTCCTATAGGAGCCGTCTGATCAGGGTCTGCTCTTTTTGCTAGTGGAATTTGAAAGATATGTTTCTTTACGTTCTACAAAGGCTACAATATACTACCTTCCATATTTTATTATGACTATTTTGTCCATGAATATTCAGTAGCTATTGAAATCTTTAATAAACATAGAACAGGGAAAGGGTTAATTAAGATTGATTTGCTATAATAACACATGGACACATGCATTTTTTGGCAAAGGCAGAAACTGTAGAATCTGATCTATATTATATCATAAGCAAACAGAGCAGACCCTGATCAGACGGCTCCTATAGGAGATGTCTGATCTGGGTCTACTCTGTTTGCAAAGGCGTAGAAAGGCATATTTATGGAGTAAAGGGTTAAATGAACGTTTACCAGATACATACTGACTTACCGGTAGTTAAGTCATGACATTCGGAGCTGCTGCTTAGATTGTTCTATGAAGAACTTGTCAATCTCCATTTATGTTTTTATAATTACTACTGAGTTAGTTAAGAAAGGGAAAGTGGAAGGCAGGGAGTAATAACTATTCAAAGAGTAGGCGATTCCAATTATGAAAATAAAATGTATAAACCATGAAAAAAAATACCAAAAATACAAAATCTTTATTAGCTGCGAACAATACTAATTCATACCATGACAGCAACAACCAGGTTAAAAGGGGGATAACTTTATTTGACTAAAATAAGTATATGTCAACTTGCAAGAGAACAACCAAAAACAAAAACCCTTTCAGGAGTATATGTACATGTATATAAAATTATAAACTTTTCAGATATAATGTCAGTAATATCATATGATTATTCAATCACCTTAACAATCTGCATATCAAAATGTAAGAACAATAGTATCTATAATCTATGAGAGGTCTTCATCAAGACCAAACTCTTGTTAGATAATCTGATTATGAACATCAATCCAGCAAAGAGCTCTTTTACTCCATGAATATTTATGTAAGAAACAATGACATAAGGAATATGAATTAGATTAATATTTAAATTGGAATATTAACACATGCAATTTTTGCTAAAGCAGAAATTGAAGAATTAGATCTGTATTCTTCCAATCCATAAGCAAACTGAGTAGACCCTGATCAGATGGCTCCTACAGGAGCCATCTGATCTGGGTCTACTCTGTTTGCAAAGGCATAGGAAGGCGTATTTATGGAGTAAAGGGTAAAAAGCTTCTTTGCAACAGCGGTTTTGCAACTCTTCTAGCACCATGGATCAATTTTTTATAACATGTGCAAACAGTTTGGACCAAAATCAGATGCCATAACTAATCCTGTAGGAACCACTTGATCGGGGTCTGCTCTGTTTGCTTAACCCATTCCCTCATATTAACGCCTTTTGACGCCTCTGCAAAAGTCACTTTATGAAACCATTGTGATAAATAGAGCATTTGCTCCTATAGGAGCAAATGCTCTATTTCTCACAATGGTTTCAAACTAAAAATTCTAAAAAAATCCTTTTCTCTAGTTAATGCTCCTTTTCAGTCGATTCATTCAAAGAGGTTGGGTTTAAAAATAGCCAATGAGGTAATGGGTTAAGGGATAATGTAGATCTGATTCTACAGGTTTCACCAAGGCCAAAATCATATCTTATGTGACCTTTGACGTTAAGAATCTATACAGATAACTAGCTATTGCGTAGAAATCGTTCTCGACCAACAGACCCACTCACGAACGCGCTCATGATCAAGACGGACAGGGTAACATTTTATACCCTGCCACCATTCTTCTAATAGCTGGGGCACAGTTATTCAAAATAAGATGTGTTTTTGAAAACTACATGCTCCTAACATGTTCTTTATAAACATATAATGTCTTCTACTAGGCATTTCCAACCTATCCCGATGACGATGTGTACTCCAGATGACGACGTTTTCAAAGGTTTGACAAGGGGGCATCTCAAGCGTGTTGATTATTGGCGAATTGTGACTGGTTGACCCTAAATGAATTTATAGAAATAACAAAAGTAACCTTAAAATAACCCTTAAGTAATTGCTTACTTAACATGTTCATTTATAAAGTGTATTTTAATGTTTGTAGTTCTATGAAAGTTTCTGGCATTTCCCCTGTTATCTGGTAAGATTGGTATCTGTTTCTAACAAGCACAGTGAAAACATCCCATGTGTATACATGTTCGTCTTCTGCAAAGTTTCTAAATCCTGTGTTGGTGGCTGAGGATGGTGGATTGTTGACCATTTAAGCAGGAAGTTAAAGGCGCCCGTTTAATGGTCGGTATGATCTGGAGGGGTGGGATGGAGCGGGGGACACAATGGCTGAAAGTAGAGCCATTAACAGTTAGCTTCTCTGTTGGTCCATATCTAGTAAATAAATAGGCGCATTTGCTATTCCTGTCCTACTGAATATTCATTAAAGGTTATTTCATTGTAACGTATAGGAACACATGTGTCGCCTGCTGAAAAGTTCATCGCAAGAGTTATGACGTACGACTCGTAGGAGTTATAGTACAGTTTAACCTTTCTACACAGGCAAAAGATGGAACGTTTTCTTAGGGTGGGACGGACGACCAGGCAGGCAAACCGACATGCGAAGATTTGATCTGCCTCCATACTTTCTGCATTATCATTGTTTTGCATTTAACAACTAGCTGTCCTAAAATCTCTAAGCGTGTAAACCAAGTGAATGCTTTAGAGAGGATATACTGTAATATATATGTTACGGTGTTATCAATAGTTTTCACGCGACAGATTTGTACAAGGCTTCAAATATTACAAATTGCATTTCACTTTTTATGCACCCTTGGGTGCATTTTTTTCAAGAAGCAATATAACGTATGTATATTAAATATACAGAGCAGAAAATTGAATACAATGGTACTAACTTGTTTAATAAAATTATCTATATACATTGTACATGTATGCTTCACCAGCAGTTGCATAAAAGGCCGATAAACGGCAAGTGTCCACGTGTATCTCGGGCGTTACTCGTATTTGCTCGTTTAGGCCAAATAGAAAGGAAAAAGTCGGTTTATATGCAGGCCTATCACTTCTGTGGATTTCCCTTCATATTTTTATTCTTAGAAAAAATCTAAAATAAATACAGATACGGTTTAAACGTCCCGGATTCAACGGTAAGTTTACTTTCGGTATTACACTGTCCATTTAACTCATTTACTATTTTGGCAATTATGCGCATGCGCAATAAATCGTTTGCTTTATTTTTGAAATTTAAATAGAAAAGAGGAAAACAGTTTTCACTGAGTGCCTAGCAGTTTGGATCTGGGTGAGATGCCCAAGTACTCTCATCGGGATCAAAGCTGATGCGTATGTCACTACGGTTGGGAGCAGATAATGAAAATGTTAATCAAAGACAGGTCAAAAGTAAATTGGAAGGTCAAAGGTAAAATGGTGACAATATTGTTGGGCAAGAACACCGGCTTGCAACCAAGCACAGCCTCGCCAATGGGAGCAGGACGTTAATGGTAACAATATTGTATAGACCCAAAATGATGCATCTCTAGTCGCTGACTACCTGACCTTATTACATAAAAACAGATGAACTATATAATGATTTAATACGAAATAATATTCCTCGGATTTTAAGACGATTTGATTTGGATGATTAATGTCACATTAAAGCAGCATAATTAATGCCATTTGTTTCTTTTCTATGAGAAACACAACATTATATTTTGTTGGCCTGACAGCCTTGCTCTGATTATGTTGAGATGTCCCCTTGTTAAACAGCGGTTTATCTCGGCATCCGACATCCAAATCGTCATCGGGATAGGTTGGAAATGCCTAATAATAGCCAGTCTATTAGATTGACCTAGAACTTGAATTTTGAGCTTGATCATAACATGACACCACTCAAAAGTTGCACCTTCATGAGATGACTATACATGCCAAGCTTTCCCAGTTAAATATTCTGGTAAGGAAATAATAACATTATGAATATTTATAATGGCATATTGAAACTGGATTTTTTGGTATTACAGTAAAACCTCTCTATAACGGCTGGTATTTAGGGCAGGTGGCTGCTTAAAGCAAGGTGAAAGTAAAACAGAACGCTCCTATAGGAGCATTGTTTTACTTTCACCTTGCTTTAAGAAGCCACCTGCATTTAACACAAACTACTTGATGTAATTTAGTGGCCGTTAGAGAGAGATTTTACTGTAGTAGAAACTGTAGAATCTGATCTATTATAATTTCATAAGCAAACAGAGCAGACCCTGATCAGACAGCTCCTATAGGAGCCATCTGATCTGAGTCTACCCTGTGTGTGAAGGCATGAAAAGGCATTTTAGGAAATGGTTAAACTTTCAACCTGACAAACAAACAGACAGACAGGCCAAAAAATAATCTGCCCCTGATCTAGCATAGAAATTTAACATAAAACTTTTAGAAAATACAAATTATGTAAATATATACAAACTGTAAATATGTATACAACAACATCCCACAATCCATATATTGTGCTTATAATGTTATAACACGTTACTAGTATAATATGCACCAAATCAAACTAGAACTATCACCAAAGGTGATGGAATACCCCCGCTCAGCTGCCTTGATCGCAAAGGTTGTGCCACGGACACAGATACAGACCAACCGACCGACCAAAACACTGACTCCTATATATACCCCCTCTCAAACTTTGTTTGCAGGGGTATACCAATTTACATATTACATGAGGCACTGGAGTTTTGAAAGAGTTTTGTGGTCAACCTTTAACCTGCTAGGAAAATATTCCGCTGTATAGCATCTATTTAAATTCAGAACGAATAACTATACATGTACGGATGCTAACATATTGTCTTCTGCAAAATTTATAGTCTACTACAAATGCTTAACCATTACCTTCATGAATATTCATGTAAAAAATGATCATGTCAGGAATATTAATTAGATTAATTGGTTATAATAGCACATGGAAACAGGAATTTTAGTCCATGGCAGAAACTATAGAATCATATTTATATCATATCATAAGCAAAAAGAAGAGACCCTGATCAGACTGCTCCTATAAAAGCCATCTGATAGGGGTCTATTTAATTTGAAAAGGAATAGAAAGGCGTATTTATGGAATAAAGGGTTAATCCTTTACTCTATATATGTGCCTTTTAACGCCTTTGCAAATTGAGTAGACCCAGATCAGACGACTTCTGTAGCAGTTGTCTAAACAGGTTCTGCTGTTTGCTAATAGAATAACACAGATCTTATTCTACAGTGACTGCAGAGACAAGACAATCATATGTTCATATTCATATACCATGATAAAAATTATACTACTTAACCCTTTACCCATGAATATTCCCGAAGAATAATGACATCATGAATATTCATTAGATTAATTATTATACCAGCACATGCACTTAGGAATTTTTGGCCATAGCATAAACTGTAGAATCATACCTATATTATATCATAAGAAAAACAGCAGACCCTGATCAGACGGCCTCCTACAGAAGTCATCTAAACTGGGGCTACTCTGTTTGCAAAGGTATACAGTAAAACCTCTCTATAAAGGCCACTAAATTGTGTTATTTAGTTGATATTTAAGGCAGGTGGCTGCTTCAAGCAAGGTGAAAGTAAAACAGAACGCTCCTATAGGAGCATTCTGTTTTACTTTCACCTTACTTTAAGCAGCCACCTGCCTTTAACACAAAATACTTGATGTAATTTAGTGGTTGTTATAGAGAGGTTTTACTGTATATTATATCGTAAGAAAAACAGCCGACCCTGATCAGACGGCCTCCTACAGAAGCCATCTAAACTGGGGCTACTCTGTATGCAAAGGTATATTTATTGAGTAAAGGGTATATATTCGTGCTGTCATTATTTCTTACATACATGTAAATATCAACCCATTTGCTCCCACGATCCCATACATGGGACGTAGGCAAACAATGTAGACTCTGATCAGACGCCGCATAATGTGGCGTCTGATCAGAGTCTACACTGTTTACTGATAAGAAATTCAATATAAAACAAAAATGAAAATTTAGACCAGACATCCCTTAGATAAAAGATAGACTAATGCAATATATAAGCATGGAAGAATCCACTGGGAGCAAATGGGTTAATAGAGAAAAGGGATAAAATGGCTTTTTTAATATTTTTTCAAAATTCATTGTCAGAGAGACAAACAAATTGGGACCCTAATGAGATGTGAAGTTGTTCTTCATCTAATCTGTATCCAACATGTTTGCAAAGGTAATCATGATTTTGCCTCTAGCATGTGGAGCAAACAGAGTAGACCCGTGTCAGATGGCTCCTAAAAGAGCCATCTGATCAGGGTCTGCTCTGTTTCCTTATGAAATCATGAAAGATCTGACTCTACCGTTTCTACTAAGACATCCAGTGTACATAATTATGACATGATAATAATTCAGCTAATCAGCAAAGGCAATCACGAGTTTGCCTCTAGCATGTAGAATGTTAACCCTTTCCCTCATATAAATGCCTTTTCACACGTTTGCAACCAGAGTAGACCCAGATCAGATGGCTCCTAAAGGAGCCATCTGATCAGGGTCTGCTCTGTTTGCTTATGAAATCATGAAAGATCTGACTCTACAGTTTCTACTAATACCAAAACGTCCTATGTGCATATGCCATTATAATAATTCAGCTAATAAATATTGATGAATGATAATTTAGCAGGAGTATTGAACAGGGAAAGGGTTAACCCTTTCCTTCATATAAACATGTTTTCACACTTTTGCAAACAGAGTAGACCCAGATCTGATGGCTCATATAGGAGCCATCTGATAAGGGTCTGCTCTGTTTGCTTGTGGCATATGATATATCTCTTTTCTAAAATGGCTACAATGTTCCACCTTCCATATTTCATTATAACTATTTTGTTGATAAATAAGTAGTAGGTATTGAAAATTGGAATTAATAAAGAACAGGGAAAGGGTAATCTACAACTCTTGACTGACCATTAGCCATTAGTCTGATAACTTCAACTTGATCATATGCAAATTTACTTGACATATGATCTAGATTCAAGCTCTTTGCACTTAACCCTTTCCTTCATATAAACACCTTTTCACACATTTACAAACAGAGGAGACCAAGATCAGACAGCTCCTATAGGTGTCTGATCAAGGTCTGCCCTGTTTACCTATGGTATTATATAGATCTGATTCTACAATTACGGCCTGAGCCAAAATATCCTATATTCATATGCCATTAATTATCAAAATTAATCAAATAATTATTCATGATATCATTGTTTCTAACATGAATATGCAACAGGGTAAGGGTCACCATACTGTGACTAGCAGGTTACAGATCAATACACTAGTACATGAAAAATCCTTTACAGTAACAAGGGTCATCTGTAGAAGTGTGATTACACACTTAATAAAAAAATAATAAGATGTGATAAAAAAAGCCATGAAAGACAGACATGGACAGACAAATGAAAGAAAAATGATGGCCAAGTGTCAAACTGCTAACGCAGGTGACACAAAAACAATTTACTGATTAAACACAGGGATTATCAAATGCAGGTGAATGCTTAATGCAAGGCAAATGTAATGAAGAATGCTACTTTGTAAGCTTTCCATTCTACTTTTGTCCAGGAGTAAGCATTCACTGGCCTTGAAACCCAAGAATAGTCTAATAGAACAGGTTTTAATGTACACCCATACAAATTGCATAGATAATTTAAGCACCAAAAGTCTGCCATTTGGTGGCAAACAAACTTGTTCACATGGGATGTGCTCAGTAAATAATGTATGCACTGGTAGTTTTTATGTATATAATCATACTGCACAGTATCAATACCTACATTTCAATACCTACTGAATATTCAAGGACAAAATAGTTATAATAAAATATGGAAGGCGGAACATTTAAGCTATTTTAGAAAGTAAAGAAATAGATCTTTCGAATTCCATTAGCAAACTGAGCAGACCCTGATCAGACGGGTCCGTCTGATCTAGGTCTACTCTGTTTGCAAATGTGTGAAAACATGTTTATATGAAGGAAAGGGTTGAAACCAGTTTGTGTAAAGCAAAAACTACCAACAAATCACAGCATACTATTTTCTGAGCACCCCTCAGTAAAAATGCTTTTCACATTCTTTACCACCACTATGAGATCAAAGTGTATGCATGAAGTTGTACAGATAGTAAATATCATGATGACTAGATAAGACAAAAGTTACAATAGAAATTTTCAAATAAATGTATATCTGAAAATGAAATTATCTAAAAAGTGTAAAATTGAAAGAAAAAATCCCACCATAAATGGAATATTAAACATTTCATAAAAAAATATGTTGAACTAAAGTAAAATTTGTTCTAAAGGAAAATTGAATGTTATACCATGTAAATCTGTGCAAAAAACCCCACAAATAAATGACACAAACTTTTGTAATTAAATGTATAAAAGTAAACAGATACATGTATATCAACAAGAGCACCGCAAGCGGGTGCGAACGCTCGTCTGTTATCATGTTGGTATGTGTGGATAGGCCTTGTCAAGATGAACATGCATACCAAAAATGAAGGTTGTAAATGAAAACTGAAGTTATGGTCAATGTTAAGATTTCGGACGACGACGACGACGCGAACGCCGGAGTTACGACAATAGCTCGTGATTTCATCGAAACAGATGAGCTAATAATGAATACAAAATAAACGAAATGGTCTTAAACTGCTCACCTGAATTAACAGGTAATTGTGCTGAGCAGAATATTACAATTTGTTTTTTAAATTTTCATTCCAGTACTATAGGACCACAACCTTGCCCCCGACATCTCAACCTTACTCCTAATTAAACTATCAAAATGAAAATAATTTCATGGAAACTCATAGATGATCCGTTATGGAACACTTCTGTAAAAGTTTTAAATTAGAAGTTTCTGAGAATATTATTTAACCCTTTACTCAATAAATACGCCTTTCTACACCTTTGCAAACAGAGTAGACCCAGATCAGACGGCTCCTATAGGAGCTATCTGATGAGGGTCTGTTCTGTTTGCTTATGCTTTAATATTGATTTGATTCTACAACTTCTGCCATGACCAAACAATCTTGTCTCCATGTGCTGTTATAACAGTTAATCTAATACATATCTATGATATCATTATTTCTTACATGAACATTCATGGAGTAAAGGGTTAACACTTTACTTCATGAATATTCATGTAAGAAGTAATAACTGTATGAATATTAACCCTTTACTCCATGAATATTCATGTAAGAAGTAATAACTGTATGAATATTAACCCTTTACTCCATGAATATTCATGTAAGAAGTAATAACTGTATGACTATTAACCCTTTACTCCAGGAATATTCATGTAAGAAGTAATAACTGTAAACAAATGTGCCTATTATATAAACAACCTTTGTCAAGATTTCTCATATACAAGTACATGTACTTAACCCTTTACTCCAAAGATATGCCTTTCTGCGTCTTTCCAACAGAGTAGACAAAGATCAGATGGCCAACTGATCATGGTTTGCTGTTTGTTTAAAGTAAAGGGGTAAGAGCACAGAATATGGCATATAAAAATAAGACCTTTGTTACAATACCTGCTGCAGTTTGAAATACATGTATACATTACACTATTACACCATATACATGTACCTCTGAATTCTAGTTTCAATATATATGTGCCAATCAGGAATACGCAATATATCTTGTATATAATATTTTCAAAAGGGAAAATAGAAAGATGCACATGGTTAAAACATGCTTATGTATATACATGTGTATAAGGCATTCAAATTTCGTATCAACCTCCACAGCCACCACAACCACCCCCACCACCATCCCCTCCTCCACCTCCATCTCCACCCCCTCCCCCATCACCCCACCCACCACCACCACCACCTCCATCACTAAAGCCCCCTCCACCACCCGTATCTCCCCATCCACCACCACTATCTCCTCCCATGTCAAAAGCTCCACCACCTCCATCAAATGCTCCACCGCTATCAAATGCACCTCCACCCCAGGCTCCTCCTCCACCATCTGCATCACCGCCTCCTCCACCAGAGTTTCCTCCCCATGCCCCACCTCCATCAAAAGCTCCTCCTCCACATCCACCACAACCTCCACCATCCCCATCATCAAATCCTGAACCAAATAGTCCACCCTCTGTTCCATCCTTGCCATCAGAGAGAGTGTTTCCAAACCCATCATCTGTACTAAAGGCATTAAAGTCTTCACCATAAATATCTGTTTCATACCTATCATACATTTCATATCTGTCATCCATACTGTCTTTAGGCTCAGAATTGTCTCTTCCAAAGAAACTTCCACTTTCTTCTACATCATCACCGTACAACATATCAATCAAAGTGGCTCCACTTTCTGTCTGCCCCTCATTACCAGACTGATCTTGATCCCCAAGCAAATTTGTGAATATATCTTCAGGTTTTGTTTCTTCATTTCTGTCCCCATCTCCAAACAAATTCCCTCCTCTGTCGTCATCATCACCACGACTATCTTGTTGAGATTCTTGCCTCTCAGTGTGAAGAAGTCCTCCCATACCAAAGCCCTTCTCTTTCATTTTACTACTTATATGGAAGTTTGAGGGTGTGGCAATAAGCAGTCCTGCAGCTAACACTAACCCCATTTTCTCTGATTTCACATATCTCACTGGTTTCCCACCTCTGCGGTTCACAGCTGGTTCTAGTGTTTCACCTGGCTGCCAGTCTGCTGGTCTAGGTTGTAAAAATACATGCAGCAGGGACACAGAGAAAGCCAGGGCTAGGTGTTCTGATATTTCCCTCTCTCCTTTGATGCTTATTTTACCTATTTTCATGTCCACCTTGGCATCCCCCAGTGTGAAGCAAAAGTCCTCTGCTCCGAACTGTTCCTCCAAGGATACCAGCTCCCATTTCTGAGTGGCTATTTTGTAAAGGAGTAAAACTAGATATCCTGGTTCCCCAGGTCTGCCTGGTTGCCGGGAACCCCCTGGAAACAGACACAATATCATGCATGTAAACAATTCATGTTAAAAGTAGTTTATTGAATGGGACTTGATACAAGTATGTTGTTATAGCAGAAATCATAAAATTTGGTAGAATCATGGGAAAAGTGTATACTTTAATACATAGGTCACTTTTCTTGTGACTCAACCAAATTTAACAGTAACAGTATATACTATGGACTGATTTGCTTAAAATAAGAGACAAATTAAATTTAACCCATTACCTCATTGACTATTTTTAACTCCAACCTCTTTGAATGAAAATCTACAGAAAAGGAGTACTTATTAGAAAAATTGAAAAATTAAGAATTGTATAGTTTTGAAACCACTGTGACAAATAGAGCATTTGCTCCTATGGAGCAAAAGCTCTATTTATCACAATGGTTTCAAAATGTGACAGAGGTGTCAGAAGGCACCAATATGAGGGAATGGGTTAATACATAGTAGACTGTACTAATATGAAGTATGCATGGAAGGATATTGAAATGACTTGGCAGAAATGTTCTTCTAGAGAAGATGGCATGTCAGTAGCTGAAAGTTCAAAGGTCAAAAACATGTTATTTTTTGCTTGTCCGGGCTTTAACCCTTTCCCTGTTCTATTTTTATTCCAAATGTCAATACCTACTGAATATTCATGGACAAAATAGTTATAATTAAATATGGAAGGTGGAACATTGTAGCAATTTTAGAAAGTTAACAAACAGATTTTTCGCATTTCACTAGCATACAGAGCAGACCCTGAACAGACGGCTCCTACAGGAGCCGTCTGATCTGGGTCTTCTCTGTTTGCAAATTCATGAAAGCACGTTTGTATGAGGGAAAGGGTTAACTCAGAGTTGCATGGAAAGATTTTAAAATGACTTGGCATAAATGTTCTTCTAGATAGGATGGCATGTCGTGTGTAAGAATCAAGTCAGTAGCTGAAATGTAAAGGTCACACATCAAGGTCAAAGGTAAAAAACGTGTACTTTTTTGCTTGTCCAGGCTTTAACTCAGTTTCATGGAAAGATTTTGAAGTGACTTGAGAATAATGTTCTAGAAAGGATGGTGTGTTGCATGCAAGAACCAGGTCAGTGGCTGAAAGATCAAGGTCATATTTGGAGGTCAAAGCTAAAAAACCATGTACTTTTTTGCTTGACCGGGCTGGTTCTCAGAGAATGGGTAGATTTTAAATGACTTGGCAGAAATGTCCTTCTAGTAAGGATAGTGTGTTGCTTGCAAGAATCAGGTCCATAGCTTAAAAGTCAAAGATAAACTAGAGCGTTCTGCGGACAGCGCAATCCACTGCTGGATAGTGTAGTGGAAGTCTAAAGTCAGAAAGGGGAGATAACTATAGCAAAACTAATTTAATGGTTACCTGCCCTTGTGAAATGGGTTCCCCTTGTTATAGTTAACATGCATACCAAATTTGAACCAAATATCTTGGACAGTTTCTGAGACATGGACCATAACATAAAACTTAACCAACAATTAAAATGAAAAGTCGAAAAAGGGGCATAATTATGGCAAAATAATTTTAGAGTTACCTTCCCTTGTGATAGTTAATTAACATGTATTACAAATGTGAACCAAATATCTTTGATGGTTTCTGAGAAATGGACCTTAAGAAAAAGGTTAACAAACACTGAAGCCGACGAGAGGGTCAAGACAATAGCTACACCTTTTGAAAAAGTGCAGCTAAAAACATTATGTTTGTCTGGGCTCTAACTCAAGAGTTTTGTAATGACTTAGTAGAAAGGTTCTTCTACAAATGATGGTGTGCTGCAAGCAAGAGCAGAGTCAGTAGCTGAAAGGTCAAGGTCACACTTGGAGGTCAACAGTAAAAAACATGTACTTAATTGATTGTTTGGACTCTTGTCACACACAATATCCAGCGGGCTCGACATGTTTCCCTTGGGCAACTTTAAGTCTAGTTTATAACATGGACACACAAACTTTTGGCCATTGCAGAAACTGTAGAATCATATAAATACTAGGTCATAATCAAACAGAGCAGATCCTATAGGAGGCATCTGATCTGGGTCTACTCTGTTTGCAAAGGTGTAGCAAGGCAAACTGATGGAGTAAGGGGTTAATAACTAGAACTGTCTTCCAAAAGCTACTGAATGCTGCCGACGGTTCCTTAAATTCATATACATGTACTGTGAACTGCTTTCATTTTTAATGGCCTTCTTTGCATGAAATTTTATTTTGACAAGTTTTCAACTAGTCCATCCCTCAAGAAGGGACGTGGCACCACCATTTAAACATGGATTTTTGTGACCATGGCATTGACTGGAAACTGTTTTGTAATTCCAGATGCCCAAATGCATTCCCAACCAATCTATACATGACATAAACTATATGCACACCAAGGTTGGTCACAAAATGTCTTTCCTTTATTGCTTCGAAACCAGTTTTCTATTTTTTGGTAATGTGACCTTGACCTGACTCCTGACCTCCTAAAGCGATTCCAACTTGTCTTCATACAAGCAATCCTTACATTAACGTTTCTTCATAAAACAATAAACAGAGGGTCAAACAGATTTACCCAATGCCTAATTTATATCCAAACTGTTTGCATATGATATCATAGTCCTATCTTCAAGGTTATAGTTACTATATAGTGACTGCAGGGGAATGAAAATACAAGAGCCGCGTGCTGCGCCAACTCTCGTCTGATTTGGTGCTTGTCCATTAAAAGAGTAAAGGGCCATAACTCCAAATTCTTTTAAATCAAAGTCAAGGTTCTTATGTAGGGGCCTTCTCCTCAATGAGATCTACCCACCTATGAAGTTTCATGTTGATACCTCTTACTGTTTTTGAGTAATCAGCTGCATTAAAACTTTTGCACAACGACACCTACATCTACAACTACGACAATGCCTACGACCCAGTGATCACAATAGTTCGACTTTTCTTCGAAACAGACTACCTAAAGAATCACATTTTTTACATGAAAAAATTAATAGTACTTATGGAATATTATGTACTTACCTCTCCTAGGTGGGATTCCTCGGCGGTACCCATCCCATCTGCCAACCAGAATTCCCCAGTCACAGTTACCATTCTTGATCAATAATGCTCTTTCTCCTTTTGAAGAATCCAGGCTCACACTTTTACCCATATCTGCAAGCTTAAACAACATGCAAAATTCAGTATTACCCCTCTTTTCCAAAAATACACAATTCTATGCCTTTGCAAAACAGAGTAGACCAAGATGAGATGGCTCCTGTAGGAGCCATCTCATCTGGGTCTGCACTCTCTGTTTACGATATAATATAGATGTAATTCAACATTTTCTGCCATGTAAAACAAAATCATGTGTTCATGTGCTACTATAACAATTAATCTAATTAATATACATGCTGTCATTATTTTTATACTTGAATATTCATGGAGTAAAGGGTTAACATATTAACCCTTCGCTTGCTATTCACGTCAATATACCTACCTGTAAATAGTGAAGACCCAGATGAGACAGCTCCTGCAGGAGCTGTCTCATCAGGGTCTGCACTATTTACAAGTTGATTGTACAACCAGTGCACTCCACAGCAGTGATTGCAAAGCGAAATACTTGTACACAGTGAAGATACATGTATATGTAATTATACAACAGGGCATGGGTAAAGAAGGAGAAATGTATTTTAAATTTCAACAAGTGAAGGGTTAACACTTTACTTGATGAATATTCATGAAAGAAATATTAAACAACTTTATAAATATTTATTAGCTGAATTTATTTAATAACATAAGAACCCCAGAAAAGTTGGCCATGGCAGAACTTATAGAATTAGTTCTTTATTATTACATATTAAAGCAAATAGCACAGTCTCTGATCAAAAACTTAATAAAGGAGTTGTCTGACCTGGGTCCACTGTTTGGAAAAACATACAAATGTAGGATTATAAAGTAAAGGGGTTGAGGAAACTGTTGTAAAAATGACATCTGAGCTACAGATAAGGGTGTGTACCCAACTACTAAAATTGCAATTTCTCCACCAAATCCTATACTGTACCCTATACTGTGACCACTCTTTAGAATCGTCTCTTCGAGACGATTCTAAAGAGTGGTCACAGTACAGGGTTTGGTGAAAAAATAAAGGGGTTAATATTTCTTGAAAATGTTGGAATTTACTCACCTTATCTGGAACTCTGTGATATTAAGGGCTCTAAAAACACAAGTAAGAAGTTTTGTAGATGTCAAACAGTGTTTTCTTTTGTCCTGCATTAAGCAGTTATCTGCTTTTAAAGACACTCATGTTTATTTTTATTAACCCTTTCCCTAATGCAAATGCTTTTTCATGCCTTTGCAAGTTTGCAAACAGAGTGGACACTTCATGTATGTGGATGAATATAACACATGTTAACATGACATAGTTTATCTAGATATCACAACAATTCTTGCTTACATCTTTGGGCTTTGGCAGCTGGTCCAGTCCTATCACATGGGCAACAGCCGTCATGTTGTCATGGTGGAAGACCTGGACGGCTGACATCATCAACGGCAAGCTGTGCACGATACGGCAAGTGAACACCACCTGACCCTTGTAGTTCTTTAATCTGTGGATAATATACATATACAGAGGCCCAGATAAGATGCGTAAGTTGGAACATTTTCAAAAATAATTCCTTTATTTCTCCATCAAACCATATGTTGTGACCTCTCTTTAGAATCGTCTCAAAGAGACGATTCTAAAGAGGGGTCACACCATAGGGTCTGGTGGAGAAATTATGATTTTAGTATCTGAGTGTGCACATTTATCTGAGATATTTATCTGAGTGTGCACATTTATCTGAGATATTTATCTGAGTGTGCACATTTATCTGAGTGTGCACATTTATCCATTTATCTGAGTGTGCACATTTATCTGAGTGTGCACATTTTTATCTCTTGTTTGTACATGTACAGGCCTGGAAAATTCCACTCGTCTGCTCGCCATGACGAGTAACTTTCTTGCAGGACGAGTAGAATTTCAGAAATTTTAACAATGAATTTTAAGTAAAAAAGGACATAAGCAGCTGGCAGGACGAGTAAAAGTTATAGGATTTTTCCAGCCCTGATGTATAAAACTCATGTGCATTTTGAATCATTCCATTAACCCTTTAACAGTTAACTGTTGAAAATATGTGTAATAAATAATCACATCATGAATATTTATTAGCAGAAATTTTAAAATGTAAAATTTTCATTGGAAGTTTTGCTTGGACAAAAAATGTTGAATCAAGATCTATATCATGTCACAAGCAAACAGAGCAGATCCTGATCAGACAGCTCCTACAGGAGCCCTCTGATCTGGGTCTTTTATGTTTGCAAAGGTGTGAAAAAGCATTTAGATAAGGGAGAGAGTTAATAAATTGTAAGATTTGTCAGCATCAGATGTTTGACTTCAGTATTTTACCATGGCAGAAGATTCAGAAATAGATCTAAAATAGTTCATCAGCAAACAGAACAGACTCTCACAAGATGGTTCCAGGAGTAGTGTGATCTGAATCTACTCTGTTTACAAAGGTGATGAAAAGTGTCTGTATGGAGTAATGAAATATGGGAAAGAATCTATATATGCTTCCCATTCTTTTACATACCTGTGAGAGGCCACAGAACATTTGTTGTCTACGCCAGGTGGTAATTTTGTCAGAGGCACTGGTCCCCACATCTCCTCTGTCTCTGGCATCACACATTCTTCAAAAGTACCAGGTACCAGCCATAGTTCACAGCTGCCAACCCTCTTCAATGTCAAGGTCATATCTAATGTCACATGCATGTCTTCATCTAGATCCAGTGTAGTTGTCTCCCTTACCTGTTCTTTGAGATCAGTAAATTTACTTGCATAAAAATCAAGATCCAACATTGCTTCTCCTTCAACTGCTGCTCCACCAGAACAACACATTAATGACTGCACTTTTGCTATTTTAATGCAAATGTTGTCAGCATCAATGTGGTGAAGGTATTTATTTATAGATCCTGGATTTTCCCATGAAGACTCTGGACCTTTCATTGTCAACAGTTTTTCAGAAATATCAACAAGTTCTTTCCCTCCTCCATAATGGTTTGACATGACAAGATGATCTTTCTCCATTACATGGAGCTTAAATTTTCCAACAGAATTCAAAGCATGACCCTCTAAACTGACTTTGTTGAAGTTTATGTTTGTATACTTTGAAACCATCTTAAACCCATCCTCTCTACTCAAAACTTTCAGTTTGCCATGTGGAGATTCCCCTCGATACATACCACCACATGATGAGAAATTCTCATTATATTCTGCCTTCCAAAGAAGTCGAGTCTTTGTATTAGATGTGTCCAACTTGGATCCCTCTGTGCGATCATTGACACTGTCATCATGGTTAAATATATTTCCTAGCAATTTCTCTGTTACCTGTTTATAGTTATGAGGAAAGTTCATGTGTGTGTGCCAGATCAAATCCATGTCATAACAAGGCACTAGGAACATATTGGGATTTTTCTGCTTCAGATAAAGAAGTTTGGAGAATCTTTCTAAACCTTTCGTCAGAAACTTCTCATCTCTGTAGTGAGGTAATGAAACCTGATAGTAGAAAGCCTTCTGTCTTCCTGCTGCTGCCTCAATGTTATAGGTAAATGTAAACGAAGCTGGCTTTCTTCCCTCAGTGACCACAGCTCCGTGTGTCATATCAACCGTAAATGGCTCATCCGGATACTTCTCTTTCCAATACTTTTCAGAGTAGACCAGTGCCTCTCTATATTCAGTCTTGCTCAAGACTTTGTGGGCAACAACCTGCTGGTAATTAGTGAGGCAGTCTTGCTGGTAGGCCACAGGACACAGCATGTGACAATGCCATACCCATTCTATATCTAGTGGTGCAGCCAGGGTCTGAAATATTGCAAATGCCATATTTGACCAAATTTTAACGAATAACATACAAATTATTCAGCTTAACTAGCAATACTGACTCTAACCCTTTCCCTATGCCATTGAACCATAGATACACATGTTAAAGCCTTTGCAAACAGAGAAGACCCTGATCAGATGGCTCCTGTAGGAGTCTGCTTATGGAACAATATAGATCCTATTCTACAGTTTCTGGCTTCTGCATATGGCAAAAAAAATCCAGTGTTAATAAGTTATTTTGAAAATATATCTAATTAATATTCATGATATCATTATTTCTTACATGTATGAATAGTCATGGAGTAAAGGGTTAAGCACTTCAGTTTAGGAAAACATTATGTAGGTTCAGTTTGCTTAGAATGGAAAACTCAAACACAAGGCTGCAATTACTCAGGAATTATCAATCCAATACATGATATATTTCATTAACCCTTTCCCTGTTCTATATTATTCCAAATCTCAATGCCTACTGAATATTCATTAACAAAATAGTTATAATGAAATATGGAAAGTGGAACATTGTAGACATTTTAGAAAGCAAAGAGACAGATCTATCAAATTCTATTAGCAAACAGAGCAGACCCTGATCAGACGGCTCCTCTAGGAGCCGTCTGATCTGGGTCTACTCTGTTTGCACATGCGTGAAAACACGTTTATATGAGGGAAAGAGTTAAGAGGTTCTACAATAGTGTACAACTGATACATTTTGTACTCTTATTTAACCCTTTATCTATTCAATCCAATATTCATGTAAGAAATAATGACACCATGAATATTTATTCACTGGATTTTTACCATGGTACATGAACACATGATTTTTTTTACCTAAGCAGAAACTGTAAAATCACATAGCTGTCTGATCTGGGTCTACTCTGTTTGCAAAGGTGTGAAAATGTGCTTACATGTACAGTAAAACCTCTCTATGACGGCCACTAAATTATATCAAGAATTTTGGTTAAAGACAGGTGGCTGCTTATGGCAAGGTGAAAGTAAAACAGAACGCTCCTATAGGAGCGTTCTGTTTTACATTCACCTTGATTTAAGCTGCCACCTGCCCTAAATACCAACTAATTAACACAATTTAGTGGCCGTTATAGAGAGGTTTTACTGTATATGAGGGAAAGGGAGGCAAATACATGTGACCCTTTACTTATTGAATATTCATGTAAGAAATTATGATGGTCAAATTTAATTACGGCAGATTTAATTTTAATAGCATATGAATCCAGGAAACTTTGGCCAAGGCAGAAGCTGTATAATCATTTTAAATGTATTCTATAACCAAACTGAGCACACCCTGATCAGACAGATCGTATAGGAGCTGTATGATCTGTGTCTAGGTCTACTCAGTTTGCAAATGTGTGAAAAAGCATTTCTATGAAGGAAAGTGTTAATATGAAGGAAAGTGTTTGTATGAAGGAAGGTGTTAATAAATTTTGAAATACATGTAATCGTAATATTTAATAATCAAACAAGGTGCATGTGCATTTTGGCTCTGAAAATCTGCTTTACAAGTGAAGTTTACATGCCATGTATATCATGACATAAATTGTGAAAAATAGAGTTAAACAGGAAGACAAATAAAATCCTTACCTCTTCATTATGTTCCGCTGCTAATGGTAGCCAGAGCTGCCCATACCGCCATATGGCCTGCTGTAGCAACAGTCCAGAGTAAAGCACTGGGGTTTGATCCACAGTCTGCAGGAAGTCTAGATGGTGCACTGCAGCACCTGGTAGGTCCAGGTCAGTTTCAATGATAGACATGGTAAATTCACATAACAGTCACCATATCACTACTGTTCACCTTAAAAAGAAATACACTTATTATTAATAGCGATTTCATCCATATGCTGCAAACCCTCATTAATCTGTACCAGGGTTTTCATTTTCAGTCATTAACAACTGATTAATTTCTGGACATAGCAGATTGCACCTGGAGGGGGTGGGGGTGGGTGGGGGGTGGGGGGGGGGGGGGGGGGCATATTCATAAAGACTTTTCGCAAGATTTATGGAAAAACAACCAATGCAAAACTGACTTCAGCTGATGGTTTCAATTGGAAGTCAGTTGAAAATGAAAACCCTGTGTCCACTCAAATACGTATCAATATTGGTATTTAAGCTAGGTGGCAGTTCAATGCAGGGTGAAAATTAGTTACTCAGGAACTTCCGAAGTGTCTCTGGGAGTTTTCATTTTTCAACAATACTTTTATCTTACATTAACCCTTTACTCCATAAATATGCAAACAGAGTAGACCCAGATCTATAGGAGCCATCTGATCAAGGTCTGCTCTGTTTAATTATGGAATACTACAGATCAGATAATGATTCTATAGTTTCTGCTTTGGCAAAAATTTCTTGTGTTAATTATTGCATTTTAGAAATCAATCTAACTATAAATATTCATGGTGTTATTATTTCTTACATTCACACGGATTTCCAAATAATAAATTTACTTCTTTTGACTTCGAAAGGTAAACTCTGATTTTAACAAGAGCTGTCTGCAGACAGCGCGCTCCACTTTCTTTAGTGCTGGATAGTGTAGTGGAAGTCTAAGTCAGAAAGGGGAGATAACAACAGCAAAATTAATTTTAGGGTTACCTGCCCTTGTGAAATGGGTCCCCCTTGTAATAGTTAATATGTATACCAAACATGAACCAAATATCTTGGACAGTTTCTGAGACATGGACCTGAACATAAAACTTAACCAACAATGAAAATTCCTAGTCGTAAAAGGGGCATAACTATGGCAAAATTAATTTTAGGGTTACCTACCCTTATGAAATGGGTTCCCCTTGTGATAGTAAACATACGTACCAAATATGAACCAAATATATTTGATGGTTTCTGAGAAAAAGACCTTAACAAAAAGGTTAACCAACGCCGACGCCGACTCCAACAAGAGGGTCATGACAATAGCTCCACTTTTTGAAAATGTGGAGCTAAAAAGCAAATATCTCTACAGTACATTGTATCATACTTAATTCTTAAAACTTTATATGTGTATCATACTTATTTCTTTACTGAGGTCCAGATAAGATGTGTAAATTGAAACATTTTCAAGAATAACTTTTTTTTTATTTCTCCACCAAATCCTATGTTGTAACCACTCTTTAGAATTGTTTCTTCGAGAGGCTTTGGTGGAGAAATGACGATTTTAGTACTTGAGTATGCACGTTTATCTGTTGCTCTGCTTTATCTGATACATCTTTTGACACCTTTGCAAACAGCATAGACCCCAAAATCTGATGGCTCCAACTATTGTCTGGTGGAAGGTAAAATATCTGTGTACAATATCCTTTCAATACTTCTGATCAATATGGGTTTTAATTTATTTATCTAAAACTATTTAATATCCCAAGTGCATGATACAGCCAATTTAACGGTTGTCAGACGTTTCGCTACCCATACCATTTCGCTACAGTCATTTCGCTACCCACCGAGAAGTCATTTCGCTACCCTGACCATTTCGCTACCTGTACGTTTCGCTACCTATCGAATTTAATAGGAAAACCAATATTGTTGCGGGGTGGTTAGTGATTTGAGAGTCGAATTTATTAACATATAATAAATATTTATATTCAGATACCAAAAAGAATTATAGGAATATTCGAAAATAAAGTGTTATGTCAGAGGATGAATGATGTGTCTTTTAGAAATACAGACCCTGTATAAATGTCATATAAAAAATGTCTTAAAATTAATATAATTAACTATATCGATTATACTGATGTATTGTTTGTCAAACAAACAATCATTAATTACAAACAATTATGACGTCGTTGTTTCTCACATTACTCGCTTCTCGAACTTGTCATCACATACTCATGGACAAACAAACAAGTAACATGTGTACCAGCTAGGTCAGTTACAAGAAGACAACAAGCTCTACGCTGCAACTGTCGGCAACTGCAGCATAGAACATGCAACACAGGTATGGAACATTTTAATACTGTAATAACTGTAAAAGTAAACACATAAAACTTTAAAAAAAAACTTTTAAAAAAAATAATAGGCGTATTATTATCGATGTCCCTTTTAGACTTAATGCTGATTTATGTAAGGCAACCAATGTTTACGTATTTACACGTGTCAATATTGTCCACTCTGAGATCACAGGTACCGCCTATAAGCCAATTAGATATGTGTATTGGTATGTGACACTGATTGAATTAACATGGACACGTGATACATTCATTTTTTGCTTATTGCATTTTTGCTCTTGTTCCATTGATATATAATATGACACTTGCATTACGATCAAATGAAAATACAATTTACTTTTTAACCCTTTCCCACATATAAACATGTTTTAACTCATTTACCAACAGAGAAGATCCAGATCAGACGGCTCCTATATAGGATCAGCGTCTCTGTTTGCTAATATAATAAGTTCTGATTCTTTACTATTTGAAATGGCTACAATGTTTCCACCATTTCTTTATATCGATTTTGTCAAAAAATATTAAGTAGGTATTAGTGAAAGTTGAAATTTTTATTACATGCAGATTGGAACTAGAAGATCTCACACAATTATAATTATGTGTAAACAGTCAACTAAGTTTTGGATATTACACATAGAACAGTCCTAATTGTTAGTTTTGTGATATACTTACGTTGAACATATTTCCGAACAGCTATATCTTATATGCGAATTAACTAATTTACTGTGAAAGTTTCATTCGGATCCAAACTGTTTGCCTATGCTGCTACGCTTGGTATTTCAAATTGGTAAAGGTATCTTTTTCATCTGTTAAACTGTTATCGTCCAGATAAATTAAATCTGTGAATAATTATAATCAGTTGGGTGAGAGGGTAGCGAAATGACTTCCCGTAAGGGTGCGAAATGACTGTAGCGAAATGGTCAGGGTAGCGAAATGGTCAGGGTAGCGAAACGCTGTGTAGCGAAATGTCCGTAAACCATTTGAATGCGGGAAACTTAGTTAGCTACCACTTGCAAACACTGTATCGGCTCCTAGAGGATCTCTTTGATCAGGGTCTATACTGTATGTCATAACCAAATCCTGTCACATAAATTAAACCATTCCATTCTGAATGAAATCTACCTTTAAATAAAGGGGTGGACTATTCCACTTTGAAATTAAACATTAGCATGGTCTCACCGTCTATCGAACCTCTTAACCTTTGACCAGGAACAGAAAACGTTTACCGTGAATATTAAAGAAAAAAATAAATCTTTCAAAATAATCTTTTATACATACCTTGAAACAATTAAGTAATTTTATTCTCATCTATTAATCCCCAAACAATCCAGTGTTCCCCACCACCCGCATAACAAAAACAAAAATGGCTGCCAGAAAAATATCACCTGCTTATCGAACCTTTATTTTAGAAACTGTTTACTGTAACATAATACTCATAGTCACGTGATTTCATCATGGGCATGCGACCTTTGCATAAGCTGAAGGGGTCAGAGCTGTCAAACATTTTCAATGTGGTACACTTTTCAATTTATGTTGATATTCTATAACGTATTAGAGACATGTAATATAGGTCTCTGAACGTATTAAGAGTTTTCTCATGTTTAGCATAGTTGAAGGAAAAATAATCTGTATTGACCGGTTTATGAAGTATATTTCGTTTTTAAAGCTACAAGGCGTTGTTTACAGACAAAGCAACGATACTCATGATTTTATGACGTAGTATGCACTTGTACATGCGTAAAAACACCAAAAAATGAAAGGTTCGATAAACAGGTGAGGTTCGATAGAAGGTGAGTCTACGATAAAAGGGTTGCTGAAATTAACTTACTGACACAGTTGACTGCTTAACTTTCCTAAAGAAAAAAAACAACAAAAGCACACAGAAACTGATGGAGAAGTCGCCTGAAAGTATTATAAGTTATAAAACATACATTCTTTTATGTGAATGGTTCATGGTGAAGTACGACTGTAATAAAGTCAAAGAAATGTCAAACGTAAGTGCGCAAATGGAGTACTCTTGAACAAGGGAAGCAACTCGTCGCTTCAGTTCTACAACTTCAATTTGGTTTCCCGCTATATATATATATCGCCTTTGTTTGTGAACTTATATATTTTTATTGTATATTTTTATATATTTATTGTATATTTTATATATTTATTGTATAAAATATATATTTATTGTATAAAATATATATTTATTCAATATACATTAAATATATAAACTTATACAATAAACATATATTTTAAACAATAAATATATAAAATGTACAATAAATATATAAAATTATACAATAAAAATATATTTTATACAATATTGCAACGCCTGACACACCATATTATTGTATATTTTATATATTTATTGTATATCTTAAATATTTATTGTATAAAATACATATTTATTGTATAAGATATATATTTATTGTATAAAATATATATTTATTGAATAAAATATATATTTATTCAATGTACAATAAATATATAAAATTATACAATAAATATATATTTCATACACTAAATATATAAAATATACAATACATATATAAAATTATACAATAAAAATATATTTTATACAATATTGCAACTACGGAACCCCCTTATATGCAATAATATGGTTAAAAACTAAAGGAGTTACGTATCTTTAATATATTTAAGATATCGTTTTCTGTATAGTTAAAAAAAGAATAATACTTATTTGAACCGAATTTGTTTTATTTAACATATGTGTAATATATGTAAGCTTATGTTTTCTGTGCATTTACATGAAAGTTAATATTTATGTAAATATTTTTTTTATGAATTATAAATATGCAATAAGATATATATTTGTAAAAAGTACATAGTTTATATTAAACAAAATATAAAAAATATATGTGTAAAAAATCTCGTAGTTATATGATATGGAAATGCTTTAAAACGATACCGTTATAAGTTAGACATAACAGAACATGTAGATTTTGACTGTCTTATATTAAGCCTTGGAATATGAATAGTTCATATTTCTTGAAATATATTAAAACTAATTATATTTGTTACGTAAAAGGTACAACATTTATTTAACACAACCCTCTAATTTCAAAGGGATATATTTCGTAAAAATATATTCAGCAATATAGTCATTAAGTATATAAAATACTTACTTAAGTAGTATGTAAAAGGAACTTTATTCTAGTTAAAATAAAATGTGTTCTTTTCAGTACTTTACATTAATTATAACTTAAAAAATCACAAATAGATATATTTTGTTTAATATAAACCATCTGCCTTTTACAAACATATATCTTATTGCATATTTATATTTCATAGAAACGTCTTTACATACATATTAGTTTTCATGTAAATGCACAGAAAACATTAGCTTACATATATTACAGATACGTTAAATTAAAAGATTCAGTTCAACTACGTAACTCTTTAAGTTTTTAGCCATATTATTGCATACAAGGGGGGGGGGGGGGGTCCGTTTAAGCTTCCGTACATAAGAAATCGGCTTATGTTGTCTAATTAATATCAAATTAGACTTAATTAGCTTTGAAAACTATCCAAAAATTGTTTGCCTTTCATAAGAGAGCGGGCTGATCCCCAGAGACGAACACGCTATTACATATTTTCATTCTTTCCTTGAGCAATTTATGGCTGGATCAGTCTTTTCCAAGATATCGTACTTCTTCCAAACATTGGACAGTTAAATGTTCAGTGGCCACTCTCTTCGCAGTGAGATAGAGCCTGTGGAGGGTTAACCATTTACAGGTACTTGTTCAATATTTATGTAAGAAATGATGACATCATGAAGATTTATTAGCTGAACTCTTTAATAATGGCAGAGACATACATACATGCAGAGGTCCAGATAAGATGCGTAAATTTAAACATGTTCAAGCTTAAGTAGCTCCTTTATTTCTCCACCAAACCCTATACGGTAACCACTCTTTAGAATCGTCTCGAAGAGAAGATTCTAAAGAGTCGTCACAGTATAGAGTTTGATGGAGAAATGACGATTCTATTATTTGGCTCCGCACCTTTATCTGCAGCTCTGCATACATTAATGCATGTTTAAAAAAATTAATTTTACTCGACAGACACTGTAGGATCAAATCTGGGTCTACTCTGTTGCAAAGGCGTGACAATTAGGAGTTTATATGAAGGACAGGGTTAAGATTGTTTCCCAAGATTAGTGGCAGCGGTTGGGGGTAAATTGAATTTTAATATGTGTTTGTTGCTATGCATGCACATATATATATATATATATATATATATATATATATATATATATATATATATATATATATATATATATATATATCTCCATAAAGTTTATTCAAAGTTGGTCGCATCCTGGTCATTTTCAACCTGGTTGACTCTATATATCTCTATATAAAGTTTATTTGAAATGAAGCAAAAACTGTATATATATTGACCACCAAAATCAGCCTATTCTGCATATATAGCAGCGTTAACGTTCCTCTCTTAGGTCGTATCTAAAGATTCATTCTAGGTCGCTATTACAAAACTGGTTATGATGCGAAAACGTTATTACAATTGGTGGTCAACCTGAATTGTAATAACAACCTGAAGTGTAATAAAATAATTTTGTGTCTGTATTTGTGTGTCTATGTGAGTATGAATGTGCGCACGTGCTAGTATGTTGATAGTATGTGTATGCGTGTAGTTTGTATGGGAGGGGCGCATGCGTGTGCGTGCATGTGTACATGTATGAAGTAATACATCAGATATTCTAGATGATAGTACAACGACTTAGAAATTTTTATTACAAAACTGGTTATGATGCAAAAAAAATATTACAATTGGTGGTCAACCTGAATTGTAATAACAACCTGAAGTGTAATAAAACAATTTTGTGTCTGTATTTGTGTGTCTATGTGAGTATGAATGTGCGCACGTGCTAGTATGTTGATAGTATGTGTATGCGTGTAGTTTGTATGGGAGGGGCGCATGCGTGTGCGCGCATGTGTACATGTATGAAGTAATACATCAGATGTTCTAGATGATAGTACAACGACTTATAAGTTTTTATTACAAAACTGGTTATGATGCTAAAACGTTATTACAATTGGTGGTCAACCTGAATTGTAATAACAACATGAAGTGTAATAAAATAATTGTGTGACTGTATTTGTGTGTCTATGTGAGTATGAATGTGCGCACGTGCTAGTATGTTGATAGTATGTGTATGCGTGTAGTTTGTATGGGAGGGGCGCATGCGTGTGCGCGCATGTGTACATGTATGAAGTAATACACCAGATATTCTAGATGATAGTACAACAACTTAGAAATTTTTATTACAAAACTGGTTATGATGCGAAAACATTATTACAATCGATGGTCAACCTGAATTGTAATAATAACCTGAATTGTAATTAAACAATTTTGTATTTGTATTTTTCTGTGTATGTATGTGCGCACGTGTTTGTATGTGTATGCGTGTAGGTTGTAGGGGAGGGGCGCAAGCGTGTGTGCACATGTGTACATGTATGAAGTAGAACATGAGTTATTCTAGATGATAATATAAAGACTTAGAAGTATTTATTTCAAAACTGATATAGCAGCGACAATAGTATTACAATTGTAATAACATGTTTTGTGTCTGTATATGTGTGTCTGTTGTGTGTGTATGACTGTTGGCTTTTGATAGGGGACTTGTGCGAGTTCGTGTGCGCATGTATATGTTTAAAGTAGATCTAATACATAAATAATTCTAGATGATAGTAAACAGACTGTATTAGACAAATGAATTATAAATCCAGTTAAGTTTCGAAAATATTACTACAAATGGTTGTAAACTTGAATTGATTACAACAACTTGAATTGTAATAAAAAAGTTTTCTTTGTGTGTGTTTTTGTGTGGGGGTGGCTTTAGCGTATGTCTACATGAACTAACACACAAATTATTCCAGATGATAGTATACAGACAGTAGTAGAATACGATTTTTCGATGGTTTTGATAAAATGAAGAGGAAATTTGATAGACAATATATCTTATAATATACCCAGAGTTTCTTACAGTTCCGGTTGACTAAGTGATGTAAACGATTTTGCAGAACTTTTAACGAAATGTATTACAAACCTGGTTAAGATGCGAACATATTATTACAATTGGTGGCCAACTTGAATTGTAATGATAACAAATTGTGTGCGTGCGTTCGTGCGTGCGTGCGTATGTTTGTGTGTGTGCGTATGTTTGTGTGTGTGTGTGTGTGTGTGTGTGTGTGTGTGTGTGTGTGTGTGTGTGCGTGCGTGCGTGCGTGCGTGCGTGCGTGCGTGCGTGCGTGCGTGCGTGTGTGCGCGTGTGTGTGTGTGTGTGTGTGTGTGTGTGTGTGCGCGCGCGGGGTATTTGGTCCGGAAACATAGTAGAGCGGAATTTTGCTACTTTTAGGCAAGTGGCTGTTTAATGCAATGTGAAAGTCATACAGAAAGCTCCTAGAGGACTGTCACCCTGCATTAAGCTGCCACCGGTCTCCAAGACCGATGTTTATACTAAATTGAAATTCCGGTTTAGAGAGGTTTTACTGTATAGTATGTATATAGCATGTATCGACAAACGATAATAAATATTTCAAGTTCTACTTTTGTGCTAAATCCTGGTACAGTAACCCCCCCGCTAATGCGACCACCTAAACAGGTTTAATTCTGGGTGCTAGATGCAGGTGGTAGCTTAATGTCCTGCATTAAGCAACCACCTGCTTATACAGACACTCATGTTTATTCATTAAGTGGTCGCATTAGAGGGGTTCTACTGTATATTATTCTTACGCGTACAGGGATGCTTAGAATTGCAAACAGAGATGACCCAGACCATAAGTCCCCTGTTTGTCATTTAGAGCTAAGAGATAGAAATGGATTTGTATACATACGAAAAACCCTTTTGATTTCCCCGACTCTGATTCGCGTATCATAGTTTGTTCTTTACCATTCATTTGAATGTTGAATTTTCAAAATGAAACGGTCCATTATTGTGTAATGAGAGACAGTAAAGTCCCTCTAAACCAGACGTTAATCGGTCTTAGAGACAGATTACAGATTAAGGCAGGATGAAAGTAAATGCAGAAAGATCCTCTAGGAGTTTTCTACATGACTTTCACTCTGCAAGTCTACAAATATCTAAATTCTTCTCTACTAGATATTAATATGTGGTGTACAATATATACAGTAAACCCCCTCTTTACAGGGCGTTACATTTACTACAAATATATGTCTTTGAAACACGTGGCAGTTGAATGCAGGGCTTTAGAAGCTTTCTTATACATTTACTCTGCATTAAGCATCCGCCTGCCTAAAAGCATCAAAGATCTTCTCAACTAGGCATATAATGTACACTACCGGTATATACAGTAAAACTTCTCTAAACAGGGTGTTATTGTTAAGTACAAATATCGGTCTTTGTGACAGATGGTAGCTTAATGCAGGGTGAAAGAGTCATGCAGAAATCTCCTAGGGGACATTTACCCTGCATTAAGCAGCCACCTACCTATTAGCATCTAAATTCGTCTGTGTTATGTGTGTAATATAAACAATTAAATTCCTTTAAACGCACGTGACGTTTAATGCAGGGTGAAGTCAATGCAGAAATATCCTCTAGGAGTTTTCTACAAGACTTTCGACCTACATTAAGCAGCTTCCTATCTTAATGTATCTACATTCTTCTGGCTAAGCATGTAGTGTAGAATATACATGTATACAGTAGACCCACTCTGAACCGGGCGTTAAATTTAGTACAAATACCATTATTTTGGAGCTTTCTTTATGACTTCCAATCTGCATTAAGCAGCCACCTACCTAAAAGTATCTCAATTTTCTCTACATTATACAATGTACACTAAAAACAGTAAAATCTCTCTAAAACGGGCGTGAAATTTAGCAAAACTATCGGTCTTATCGAAAGATTGCGGCTCAATGCAGGGTTTTAGGAACAATCTGCATAAAGTTTACCCTGCATTAAGCAACCACCTGCCCCAAAATATCTATGTTTCGCTGCTATGCATGTGGTGTACAATATATACAGTGAAACCCCTCTAAACCGGACATTAAGTTTAGTACAAATATCAGTATTGGGGACAGGTGGCAGCTTAATGCAGAGTGAAAGACATCTGATTAAAGTTCATAGAGGAGCTTTCTGCATGATATTCATCCAGCATTAAGTATCCACTTGTCAAAATTATACGGTTTAGAGGGAGTTTAATGCACATATAGCCCATTCAGTATGAAAGGGTAGAATTCGAGAGAGGGTTTTTTGATTGACAGACAGTACGGACTCTGGTCAGAGGGCTCCTCTCGGATCACTCTGATCTGGGTTTACACTGTTTGCAAATGCCATTAGACTCATGTAACACATTCAAAGGTGTGATTCGCAGAATGTGGTGCATTATTAAATTTTATACGGTATTTAGCAAAATAATTTTTATTATTATTGTTTTTCACACATATTGTTTATCTTTCCACGAGATTATATCGAATCAGTTAATATGGTGATATGACCGAAGGAAATAATGGTTCATTTCAGGTACATTTCTAAATAAACACGTGATGTTACTTTTTGCAAATATGCGGTACAGCGTATATTGTGGAATGAAATATAGAATATGATGTATATTCTTTTAACCATTTGCTCTAATAATATCCATGTAAGAAACATGAGACACTGTAGAATCGCATCTATATCATAAACAAACAGCAGACCCTGGTCAGATCGCACATACAGGAGACGGCTGAACCGGGTCTACTTTGTTCGCAAAGGTGTAGAAATGCGTATTTATGCAGTAAAGGCTGATGATATGGTACATACATGCACGCGCTAGAGAGAGAATAGAGGAAGAGAGGAGAGAGAGAGAGAGAGAGACAGAGAGAGAGACAGAGAGAGAGAGACAGAGAGAGAGACAGGGAGAGAGACAGAGAGACAGACAGAGAGAGACAGAGGGAGACAGAGACAGAGAGACAGACAGAGACAAAGAGACAGAGACAGAGAGGCAGACAGACAGAGAGACAGACAGACAGACAAACAGACAGACAGAGGCAGAGACAGAGACAGAGAGTGAGACAGAGAGATAGAGAGAGAGAGACAGACATACATACAGAGAGGAGAGACAGAGAGACAGAGAGAGAGACAGAGAGAGACAGAGAGTCACAGAGTCACAGAGAGTGGAGAGCGAGAGCCACGGATTTTGCTTGTTTGCTTGTATCGGTTTAACATCGCTTTACAGTATTTCAGTCATAATGCGACGTCCAGGTATTTACATCACCATGGTAATTACCATTACTTATGAACAGTAATCATTTTCTTTATAGTATTAAACGAAACAAGTGATTCGATAAGTATGCCAAATAGTATAGATACCGTTATCTATAAGCACTTAGAGCAGACTCTGACCTGACGGATCCTATATCAGTCATCCGATCTGGGTCCTATCAGTTTGAAAATGTGTCAAAAGCTATATCTTTGGAGTACAGGGTTAATGATAGTACTGTATCATTTCATTCATTCATTCGTTTCATTATCATCACAATTATTTCACATCTTTAACATGGACACTTACATGGACTGTGAATTGATTTTGGTTTTATTATTGTACCATGCATCTCAACAGACGGATCCTATAGGAGCCATCTGAGCTGGGTCTTATCTGTTTGAAAATGTGTAACATTTGAAAAATGTGTAAAAAATTGAAAATGTGTAAAAATCCATGGTCCATGCTTATAAATTATTTAGTCGAGTCTGAGTTCGTTCTCAAAGGCTCAAATCTGACCAATCAAAAGCTTGAGAACTCAAATCTGACCAATCAAAAGCTTGAGACTCAACTAAAAAGCTTTATAAGCATGGACCCTTATTTATGGAGTAAATGGTCAATGATAGTACTGTATCATTTCATTCATTCATCGTTTCATTATCATCACAATTATATGGACATTACATGGACTTTGGTTTGATTTGTTAAAAAAGAAAACTAATCTGATACACTCTTTTGGTGATTTGGTGTAAGTCTTAGAAGCCTTCAGTTATGCTGAGCAAATGCCAGGGCATTGGTTTCCTGCATTTAAATGATTATTATTATATACAGTAGAACCCCCTCTAATGCGTCGACTTAAAGAATAATCATAGCTGTCTTTATAAGCAGGTGGTTGCTTAATACAGGACGAACGTTGAGCAGAAAGCTCCTATAGGAGCCTTTGTATTAACATTCTCCCTGCATTAAGCTACCACCTGCATATACCACCCAGAAGTGTGTCGATTTTGGTGATCACATTAGAGGGGTTTTACTGTATCACTGATTTCATTCAACCTAATTTATTTCTTATTTACCCTTTACTTGATGAACAGCAATGTAGCTATGGATATTTTAGCATGGCATAATTTCTAATTACATGTATTCAGATAGACAAACGTGGGCAAGTGATGGAGACCCAGAACAAACTGGTCCGGAATACCTTTTATCAAGATCCACATTATTTGACAGTACAACAGCACACCTTTAAACGGGACGTTCAATTCAGTATAAATATCTGTATTGAATATTCAGTAAACCCCTCTAAACCGGACGCTCAATTTAGTATAAATATCGGTCTTAGTGACAGGTGGCAGCTTAATGCAGGGTGAAAGTCATGCAGAAAGTTCCCCTAGGAGCTTTCTGCATGACTTTCACCCTGCATTAAGCAGCCACCTACCTAAAAGTACCTAAATTATTTTCTTTCAGAATTCCGGTTTAGAGAGGTTTTACTGGATATGAATACACATGTACATGGATAGTGACTAAGTCTATTTATTCCACAAGCAATCAGAGCAGAACCTGATCAGACACTTCATACAGAAGCTCTATTATCTGGATAGACTCCGTGTGTTTGCAGTTGTTTTACAACTCGTGTAAGAGAATGGTTGGTGTGGCACTAAATATGAATAAAGACAAATTGTTGTTGAACATACAGCAAAACTCTCGATTATTCGAACACTAAAATACATACTATTATCGATCTTTAAGCATAATGCATATGCTTAATGCATAGTGAAAGTCATGCAGAAAGCTACTCTAGGAGCTTTCTGAATGACTTTCAACATGCATTAAGCCGCCACCTGCCTAAGAGGGTCTAAATTCGTCTATACAGAAAATTCGAATAATCGAGATTTTATTGTACTTGCTTTAGTTTGAAGGCTGAAAATAGAGGACAAACGTGTTATGCTGAATCTATTGTTCTTTATTTTGCTTAATACAAATATGTTAACAACATCAAATTAAAATATATTTAACACACCCACATGAGTGAATACCTATGCAAACAGTTTGGATCCACATGAGACTCCGAGATACTAACGAGGATCCAAACTGTTTGACACCCTGGCTGCATTTTGGCAGACAAATTGATTATAGCATGAATTTTGAAAATTTGGGTGAAAAATTCTGTAAAAATAATTTAATTTTCTCAGCAGGCTAAAGGTTAAAGAAATCATAAATCTCTATAAATGAGTATTACATGTATCTTGACACTAGTCTTCTTTATACTAGATGAGTCGATACAAATTTGACTTCAACTGAACTTATCGTCATAGGGATGACTCAAAGGAGTGTGGTTAATATATGAACTCATTATAGATCTGATTGTAGTTTCTACAATACAAACTGTTCTGTGTGTGTATGCCGTTATATAGCGTCATTATTTTTTTACATGAATATTCAAATCAGAACTATTACAGTGGTTAAACTGAATATAATAAAAAATCATAATTATAATAATTCATCAATGCTTAGCAGTATACAGTGAATCCCTCTGATACGACCATTTAACCCTTCTCTTGCTGAATTTTAAAATACATTTCTCCTCCTTTACCCATGCCCTCTTGTATAATTACATATCTTCACTGTGTACAAGTATTTCGCAGTGCAACCACTGCTGTGGAGTGCACTGGTTGCACAATCAATTTGTAAATAGTGCAGACCCTGATGAGACAGCTCCTGCAGAAGCTGTCTCATCTGGGTCTTCACTATTTACAGGTAGGTATATTGACGAGAATTGCAAGCGAAGGGTTAAAATGATATATTAATGAGGGCCAAAACAGAAAGTTCCATCAATTTATGTTATTCCTGCACGCATTAAGCAACGACCTGCTTTTAAAGACTGAGTAAATACAGTAGAGCATGTCTTAAACGGCCAACATATAGGTATAATTATGGGTCTGTGGTAGTTTAATGCAAGTCTAAAGCAATGCAGAAAGCTCATATAGGAGCTTTCTGCAATACTTTTGCCTGTATTTAGCAACTACTTGCTTTTTATGTTCAATAAATGAATGACCAGATAAGATAGGTTATATTGTAATTCATCCAAAAAGCAGGTTCTTCCTCGAAGTTTGATATCACGATTTACCATTTTCCTGATAAACAAACCTTTTATCATAACATATTAGACCCCGATAAAACGGCTCCTGTATAGAAGTCGTCTGATTAGGGCCTTTTCTGCTTATTGGATTATATAGATTTGAATACAGTTTCTGCCTTGGACAAATATACTATGTTCATATGCCACTATAAAAATACTAACCAATATTCATGATGTCATTATTTCTTACATGAGTATTCATCAGATAATGACAATGATAACAATGATATTATCTACACATTTCTTGGAAACCTATTCCGCAAGTTATTTTCGTTCTGAATTAACCCATTTGCGCCCAGTGGATTCTTCCATGTTTATATACATACATGTATTGGATTAGTTCATTTTTTTATCTAAGGGATACCTGGCCTAAATTTTCCATTTCGTTTTTTATATTGAAATTCCTATCAGCAAACAGTGCAGACTGATCAGACGCCGAATTATGCGGCGTATGACCCGAGTCTATACTGTTTGCCTATGTCCCATATATGAGATCGTATGCACAAGTAGGTTAAGCTACCACATATCAGGAATTAACCATTTACTCCATACAATTATACGCCTCTGTAAGCAGAAAATACCTAAATCTGACATCTATTGTAGGAGCTGTTGATCAGGGTATGCCTCATTTCCTTATGGAATAAGGTATATCAATCCTATTCTATTTTGTCAGGGCCAAAACATTTAACACAATAATCATTCACATTCAGTTAATATTAAGAAATTATTTCTTAAATGAATACTCGTCAAATTAAGATCGATTGGTCATTTAAGACAGTGTTATCTGTACTATCCCTTCACTTGTCGAACATCCATGTATCGACCCATATATCAATTGACCATTTCCCTGCAGAATATTCATGTATGGAGTGAGTGAGTGAGTGAGTTGGTGTGGAATAATCACACCATTGGTGTTAATTAGCTGAGTTTTTATGGGTGGCATATGCACACAGGATGTTTTGGTATTGGAAGAAACTGTAGTGTCAGATCTAAAAATTATTTCACAAACAGACAGAGCAGATGTTGATCAGACGGCTTCTGTATACAGAAACCGTAAGACATAGGTCTACTCGGTTTGCAAATGCTTGAAGTGTTATACAAAATCTTTATCAATTTAACCCTTTCATTGATGACTATTTATGTAACAAATAATACCTGTATGAAACTTCATTCATAGTACAATTATTAGAGAGTGTGGTTATAAGAGATTACGTATGCACAATGGTTTGGCATAACATGAATTTGATTCAACTCGAAAATTCTGCTTTCAAATGTAATCGCATTTGTTGAACCTGCCAATACACCTTCCTTTTAGTTCTTGCCAAAGGGAATACTTCTTGCTGAATAAACAAAAATATCCCCAATTGCAATTAAGCCCCATAACCGCGTCAAGGTAGGAGGTAAATATGGGGTGGCCACTTTTCCTTTTTCTAAAAAAAGAACACAATCAGAAAATTTACAGAAAAAAAGTGTTGCCCGAAGGGAAAAGATATCAAGAACCCATTAAATGGGTGACTTGTCAAATCGCTTGATCCTCTCTGAAACTACATGTACATGTCTAAATGCCAAAACGTCTATCTACAGCTGAGAGATGAAGCAATAGCCTTATGCATCTGTCCATTAAAGAAGTTTTAAATACAGTCAAATAAAAATGCAAGCGCCCTGTGAGCTTGCCAGATCAGTCAATTGCCCTTAATATAAGCTCTCTGAGCATTTGACGGTTCAGAAAAGTATCCCCTGGCAGAGATCAAATAATGAAGTTTGCTATCTACTAAAAGAGGACTCAGTTCCAGGACAGGCTGTGGTGGTTGAAATTCCGGGTTGCAGTTTGCTTCTTGCTCACAGACGGTTAAATCATGACAGACTAAGGTGTTTATAGTTCAGTTTGCTACTCAAGTAACGTAAGAGAAGTAAAATGAGGCAAAACGTACACCAGCAATATCGAGGTAAAAGAAAATTGATTCCTAGTAGTCCCTAATGTCCTATATGAAATCCTAACGCTGAGCAAGCAACCTCAAAAGTGCTGGTACACGAATGCCTAGAATACAGATAAGCTGTATTTATTTTATGTCAAAGATGCAGTTTCATTTGTACTGTAGACCCACCAAGACACCTGAAGAAATCTACCAAAATACTAAACTAGCAAGACTACAAAACGATATATGAAAGTCCGAACCAAAAATGTAACATCACTGACTTGTCTATGATGTCACATTGGACCGAGAAACGACCAAAGCACCTATAAGGTGCTTGGTGGGATATAAATATATACATGTATATATGAAAACAACGTTAAACTTTAAACCAGAACAAAACTACTGCACTATAATAACTATAGACTGCTGAAATTAAAACCACCTATGAGCAAAAAGTAGACTGCATCCCAGGACATCAAACACTGTAGTATGTCCGGAAATCGAACCCTCTGCCAGTAGATGTAAAACACGGACGGTAGGCTAAGAAATACTCATTGAGCTGTAACCTTAACCCAATCTAAACGTGCATGCAAGTAGGACGATATTAGAAACAGACATTTTTATGATATCGGTCCCACATTAGACCATGACACACACTGTACCAATAAAACATAAATTCCATTGACTGATCGGGATGAGAATAAATATGTACAGATGCTTTCAATATCTCAAACCTTAGGCCAACAAAACTAGCGAAGTAGTTATAAACGTAAAATTGTTCGCAGAAAAAGGAAAATTGGCCATTAGAATGAACGTATCGTGCATTTCTAACTATTTGGTGACAGTATAGACCCAGAACAAATTCCTCACTGTTCTAAGTGAGGCATTTGGATTGGATCGCCACTGCCTGAACAAAACGTCACAGCATCCTCGAGTCATTGCAGCTTTCTCGTCCCATTATCTTCCTTTTCGCCCCTTCGTCGCCAATGTTATTCCGCTAAGTCGCGGTTGGTTCCTCCGTCGTCTTGTGGTTGCTGGCCTCTTCATTCGTCCTTGATGTTCCAATGCAGCTACCCTACTTCTTCGGACCCGCCCACTCGGCCCAATGGGAACTATCCGTGAAGATAGTCGTCGTGGAAGACTCTATAACGCCTTGCAGCCAGTCAGGGGTTGGGGACTTCGACGTCATAGAGCTGAATAGTCTGCCTTGGTCCACCGTCGTCTCGTCATCTGGTCTCTCTGGTGTCATCGTGGTCCTGTCATCTTGGGTTCCATCTGTTCTGCAAAAAACTAAATACAAAAGAAGGTCAAGGCTGAAAAGAATTTATGGATTAGAACATATATAACAACACTAACAACAATACATATACAAGAACATTCAAAATACAATTGCAAAACAAAACTAGCTATACAAATACTAATAACTACCATACATGTAATTAGAAAAAAACCGAGTTGACGATCAACTTCTAAACGCGCGCGATGTGGTACCGCAAACAAAAAATAAACATATCAAACACTCTAAACCCATATATATCAGTAAACTAAGAAGGTCAAGGCTGAAAAGAATTGATGGATTAGAACATATATAACAACAATACATATACAAGAACACTCAAAATACGAATATTAATAATATCACAACAAAACTAAACTAGCAATACAAATATTAACAATCACGACGAGAAAAAAACCCCGAGCTGGTCGATCAGCTTCTAAACGCGCGCGATTCGGTATCACATACAAACATATCAAACAATCTTAATCTATCAACAGCTAAAAATGATTGGGGTTAGAACAAATATAACAACATCAACATTATTACAAATACAAGAATACTCAAAATACAATGAAAACAACGATAACAATATTAATAATATCACAACAAAACTAAACTAGCAATACAAATATTAACAATCACGACGAAAAACAAACCCCGAGCTGGTCGATCAGCGTCTAAACGCGCGCGATTCGGTATAACATACAAACATATCAAACAATCTTAATATATCACCAAGAAAACTATAAACAAACCTAATTAACCTGAACCCTGTGTGCACACTTCAAACCTAAACCCTGTTGTTCTCCTGTGTAGTTGTGGCCTCATGTCGTCGCAGCTCCCGGTGTTGGTCCTTGTCGTAGTTCCTCTTCGTCACCCGCCATGGCGACCCATAAGGGTCCCATACAACACTAGTACCACGCCGTAGATGCTAAATATGAATAAAAACAATAACATGAAAATATATATCTCTATACCAATGTATATTGGGCGAAAACCAAAGAAAAAAATTCAGTGAAGCAACATAGTTCGTCTGGCTAATTTATGCCAAGTGTTTAGATACAGATTACAGGCATCTTTTCCCTTTATTGGATCGTTGTTAGCTTTAAATTAACCGAACGTGTTTTATCCTGATAACCGGGAAATGGAATTAACAAACAGTTTGATCTAGATCAGATGCTCGGTGTGTAGTCAATGGCCAAGTTGTTTGTCACAAGGTCAATAAAGTAAATCCTCGCTATAGCGACACCATAATATTATGAATAAATATAAGAATCTATAAGACTGCGGTAGTTTAATGCGGAGCGAAAGCAGTGAAGACAGTGGCTGAGGGAGATTTCTGCATGTCTTTCATCCTGCGCTAAACTAAATCCAGATTTAAACATATTTTGAACCATTTTGAAGAGGTTTTGCTGTTGTTTAAACCATTACATCATAGGTTTTTTAAGATATAGCATCTTTGAATAAATCTACCGAAAAGGAGAATTAAATAGAATAAATGAAAATTTTAGAAGTTTGAAACCATTGTGATAAATAGAACATTTGCTCCAATAGGAGCAAATGCTATATTTATCACAACAGTTTCATAAAGTGACTTTTACAGAGTCGCCCAAACCGTCAATATGAGGGAATGGGTTAAATGCATTGGGTATTTGGTTAAAAAAATAGCGGAACAGCAATTTTTCACAATATAATGATGCTAGCATTTAAAACATGGTGGCTTACCCAGAAGCCCAATACATAATGCCATGGACTCCAATCTCCAGCATTCTGTCATTCAACCCGGAGGAGTCAGACTGTTCATACCTAAAACAAAGAAAAAGATGGATATTACAACTGGAATCCAACCCTGCAATATGTAATATACATCACAAAATTTGGGTCTTAAAATTGGCGAACAATTGTTTAAAACTATAACGGTTAGGCTACTGTTAACCTTTTCACTGTTCTATGTTTATTCCAAATTGTGATACCTACTGATTATTCATGGCCAAAATAGTTAAAATAAAATATGGGAGGTTGAAGGTTGTGGCCATTTTAGTAAGTAAATGGACAGGCATTTCAAATTCCATTAGTAAACGGAGCAGACGCTGATCAGACGGCTCATCTAGGATCCGTCTGATCTGGGTCTACTTTGCTTGCATAAGCGCGAAAACGCGTTTATATGAAGGAAAGGGTTAACTGAACAGTTTGAGTGCTAAACGGTATGGATCCTGACCAGTCGCCAAATAATTCGGTCTCCAATCGGAATTTGCATATGTATATACATGTACATCACTTGATATCAAACTTTATTTTGTTACATGTAAACGCTACTTTATGCTATCAATTTTGTTTTCTTTTCACTCTCATACTTTAACCCTTCTCTTGCTGAATTTTAAAATACATTTCCCCTTCTTTACCCATGCACTGTTGTATAATTACATATATATATTCACGGTGTACACGTATTTCGCTGTGCAATTACTGCTGTGGAGTGCACTGGTTTGCACAATCAACTTGTAAATAGTGCAGACCCCTGATGGGACAGCTCCTGCAGGAGCTGTCTCATCTGGGTCTTCACAATTTACAGGTAGGTATATTGACGTGAATAGCAAGCGAAGGTTTAATAACGTATCAAGTCACGACTAAGCACTGACTTGCCGAGGACTTTACACACGACGATGTATGAACAATTTGTCTTTGACTCCTGTTCTACCAGGAGGGGCCAGGTTGTGCCCAAAGGTGCCCGACGCATGCTTGGACTAATCCATGGACACCCCCCCCCCCCCCAAAAAAAAAAAAAAAAAAAAAAAAAAATTGTGATCGAAGTATGTTCAACTGGCCTAAAACTATCTATTTGAACCTTAAACCACTCCGAAAAACGAGAAAAACACAACCCGGAAAAAAATTCCTATCGGGTCTATATATGTATCAATACATATATAGACCCGACAGGAAATTTTTTCCGGGTCGTGTTTTTCTTGTTTTTCGGAGTGGTTTAAGGTTCAAATAGATAGTTTTAGGCTAGTTTAACATACTTCGATCACATTTTTTTTTTATTTTTTTTGGGGGGGGGGGGGGGGGGGTTGTTTCCATGGATGAGTCCAAGCATGCGTCGAGCACCTTTGGTTGTGCCCATACCTAGAATAAAAACGTGAAAGTTGTAAAATATCCGTAATAGTAGTTTAATTATACATGCACTTCGCGGTTACATCATCGGTGTCAAACAGTTTGTGTCGTATTGAGAATATGCGTCTCTATCTAGATTCAAATGCCTTTCAAAAGTAATTATGAATGTCCGGACATTGTGCTTAGTATTGATCAGTAGCCAGTTTTAGCATTTAGATATTTTCACTGTAGACAGTATATCCGGTTAACTTAATTAAATAAACATGAAACAATGGTATGTATGGATAAACTTATCACTTACGACACATTTTTCATTCAATGGCGAGACCATTTTTTTATGTATTTATAATACATATGCATTTTCAATTTATCGATTAAAAGTTTCCATAGGTAGCGACATCGAACCGGTTGTGTGATACACATGTGTATACAAATGCTGAAAAGCACGCAGGACCAAGCCGAGTTGAAAACATTAGTATTAAGCACTTTATAAAATAAATCTACAGCATTTCATATTCGGAAATAAATATTCATGTGCCTGATATGATAACAGTAAAACCATTTAAATAAGTGAAAACTAAACACATCAGATATTCTCCTTAAACAATTTTCAAAACTTTTTTGTTTCAGTTCAGCAGATTTCACGTGTATATACAGTGAAACCTCTCTAAACAGGACGTTAAAATTTGTATAAATATCAGTCTTGGTGGTAGCTTTATGCAGGGTGAAAGCAATGCAGAAAGCTTCTGTTGGAGCTTTCTGCATGACTCACACTGCATTAAGCAGCCATCTGCTTAAAAGTATCTAAATTCTGCTTTACTAGAATTCCGGTTTAGAGGGGTTTTACTGTACTTCGCAAAGTAAGTTCGATACCGCTACCTACATGTGTATTAATAGTTCGATACCGATTCCTATGTATTTATCTGCAAAGTTTTACGTCCATCACAATGAAGCTCTGTATTTCAAGGACTATGTTATCACGTTTTAACCCTTTCCTTCATGAATATGCATGTAAGATGTAAGAAATAATGGTACTATGGATATGAATCCGAAGAATTTCTATACGTGTATATAGTGGCATACAAACGCAGGACAATTTGGTCATGACAGAAACTGTAGCATGTGAGATCTATATAATTCCATAAGTAAACGGAACAGACACTGGTCAGACGGTCCCTAGAGCTTGACTTCTTGTACAATGTATCATCTACCTTTGACCGGAGGTCTATAATTTTTACTCGTTTATACACATGTAAATTGTAAAGGTTCAACCTAGTTACAGAAATCATGGGTAAACCGAATAACAGAGGACGTATTTATCCTTTACTTAATAAAGACGCGTGTTTACGTATATTCCACCAGGAAGCTGTCTATCAGGGTCTGTTCAAGTTGCTAATGGAATATGAATTAGAAGAATGTCTATATCTCTAACGGCATACAATTGCAGGCAATTTTGATCATGACAGAAACTAGTAATTCCATAAGCAAACAGAGCAGGCCCTGATAAGAAAGCTCCTACAGGGACCGTCTGATCCGTGTATACTTTGTTTCCAAAGATGCCAAATGCATGATCTCTATGATGTAAAGGATGACACGAATCATCTTACATCTAACGCGTATTCAAATCTTAACCCTTCGCTTGCTATTCACGTCAATATACCTACCTGTAAATAGTGAAGACCTAGATGAGACAGCTCCTGCAGGAGCCGTCTCATCAGGGTTTGCACTATTTACAAATTGATTGTGCAACCAGTGCACTCCACAGCAGTGATTGCACAGCGGAATATGTGTACACAGTGAAGATATATGTAATTATACAACAGGGCATGGGTAAAGAAGGAGAAATGTATTTTTAAAATTCAGCAAGAGAAGGGTTCATATAAAATATGCATTCCTTGAATATTTATGTAAGAAGTAATGGCATCAATAATATTAATTAAGATACATTTGTTACCAGGTGTTCTTATACAGAAACATACACGCTCAGACCCGGGATCGAACCCGGGTCGCCAGGTTCTTAGTCATACACTCTACCACGTCGCCATAAAAACGTGCTTGTACAGCAAGGGCGTGCAAATTATGATAAACCTACACACCGTGACACATTTTTATACCGGCATGTGCACACAGAAAGTTTTGACAAAGGCAGAAACTGTAGAATCATATCAATATTACATAATCAAACAGTAGATCCTGATAACTCCTACTGGAACCATCTGGTCACGGTCTACTCTGTTTACAAAGGCGTTAAAGACGTAACTAATGGATTGAAGCCATAATACTCACATTGGACACATGCAAACAAATTATAAATCTGAAGTGATTGACACGAAGCCTATGGAGCAAATGCTCTAATTATCACAAGGGTTTCTAAATGCGACTTTTACAGAGACGCCAAAATGCGTCACAAGGTGTAATGTCTTAACTGGATGAAGATTAATCCTTTACATCAGAGACAAACATTTGACACCTTCATACACAGGGTAGACACTCCAGCAGGAGCCGCCTGTTCGTGTTAGCTTATCCAGTAATATAGTTTTTACAGTTTTTTAAAAACAATGTGATGACAATATCCTGGGATACAGGATACACGCACGCACGCACGCACGCACGCACGCGCGCACGCACGCGCGCACGCACGCGCGCACGCGCGCACGCACGCGCGCGCCTCCACTGTTATTTCAATATTCCGGAATTAATATATATATATAAATACAAAATTTTATGGAGGAAGAAGCAAAGGTAATTACATTATTTTTTTAATTGTTCATTATATAACCAACAAAGAGTGAAGTTATTCAACAAAACAAGATCTGTGCATCCACTTAATGTAGAAAAATTACTATTTGGTAGCAAAAACTACAGCTTGGAAGAAAATGTCCAAATTTTTGATGCAGTTCACATGTACATTTGTGAAACAAAGCGTTTTGATAATACATCTAAAGCATGATTCTAAGTGTATATGTATCAGTACAGAGCAGGTCAATTCTATTGAAGGAAAATCTCTACCCATTTGAATTACCCACCTACTGTTGGCATCTACCGCAAGCATTCACTGTATTTCATTGATGTTGTATACTTGTTTATTTTTTTTGGTTTACTTTTGTTTTTTTGTTTATTTGTTTGTTGTTTTTTTTTACCTGGGAGGGGGGGGGGTAGGTTTCTGAAAGGGGGAGGGGGTAGGTTATTTTAAGGGTTTTGTCTTATATGTGGATCATGGTGGGGGAGGGTGACCTAATGATGATGAAATTACTCTGTAGACCCAGATTGGATACATTTTAAAATTGGAGTCAACAATATTGAAAAAGATTTAACATGCCTCTTTGGTCAGTATTACTAATCTGCAGTAAATCTGGGTCTACAGTGTACGGTATGAGTTATTGTAATAAGTGATGTTATCTTGCATTGGGACAATCTTTCTCTTACTTCGGTCCACATATCTGAAATTTGCAAGATCTTATGAATGTGCACTTAGACGGACTCGATTATTAAATAAACTTGACTACATTTATATACATGTACTAGTATATGCAAAATGGTGAGTCGGTTTGAGTGCAGAATTCACACTTGCAACATGAGAAGTATATTCACCTTAGCCCTTTACCTGATAGATAGGACGTATCATATCTTTAAGGCAGAGTAGACCCTGATCAGACAGCTCCTCTAGGAGTCCTGAACATGGTCTATTATATTGACTTAATTACAGAATAATTTATATATTTCTGCATGTCCTGCCATGCTAAATAATAATTAGTCCATGTACCATTATAAACTGTAAGCTAATGGAAGTTCAATAAAGTCATTTTTATTTAAGATGGTGATATATCGGGTAGAGGGCTGAGAATAGTTGATGCATTCTTTGTTTCACGTGTTTTGTTTCATGTGACACACTTACTGTAGAAAGCTGTAAAGGGGAGGGCCGTAACTAATGTTGGTCGAACTTGTGGCCCGACCCTTTTTCATGAAATGATAAATGAAATAAAATATGTTTATACTAGGTAATCCGATTCATTCCATAAAAGACGGATGGAGAGATTTGGTCACTATTCCTTGATATTGCCGTCTTGAGTTCATATGCCATTAATATTTAGGTCGACATTATTTCTTAACCCTTTACTCCATAAATACGCCTTTTTACGCCTTGGCAAGAAGAGTAGACCTCATTCAGACGGTTCCTATAGGAACCGTCTGATTAGGGTCTGCTCTGTTTGCTTGTGATATAAATAAAATATTCTACAGTTTCTGTCATGGCCAAATTTTCACGTACTATTACATGTTTAACAATTAATCTAATGAATATTCATGCTGTCAACTTATTACATGAATAGGCATGGATTAATAAATATCCAAGGAGTAAAGGACCAAGTAAATCACAAAAACCAAAACCTAAAAACACTGCAAACTCCACCATTGAGCAAACTCCTAGACCACAGTTAGTTGTCAAACAATGTGAAAAGAAACAGGTAACGAATGATAATACTCACTGGCCTGTGTACTCTAGCCAGACTCCTCAATTTCACAAACATAGCCAGACTCCTCAATTTCACAAACACTGGCCTGTGTACTCTAGCCAGACTCCTCAATTTCACAAACATAGCCAGACTCCTCAATTTCACAAACACAGAAACACTTGCAGCAGTCATCTATGAAGTTTGGTGAACGAATGATTTCGTTGTAGTTTTCTTTTGTCATTATCCACACCTGTGAGATATTTGCTGGAAAGCGTGCAAATACGAGTTGAATAGCCAACAACTCGCGATATTTTCGATTCAGCCAATGATTGAAGTTCAATTGGACCATGTATAAATCTAATCTTAGAAAATTGCTCCCCATATGATAGATCTCAAATAAGATGATCACTGAAACGTTTGTATCCAGATCATAAGTGTACTTCAAATTCAGTATTTTAAACATTGAGTTTAACAAATCTACTTGAATATGTAGATCGATGCTACTATTTGAATAGATAATTTGATTATGATAAATCAGGTGTTTGATTAGGATCAAACCCGTTTTTACTCCGGATCAAAACCGCTTTGTACTCTATTTGAGTTTAGCTCCAGTCTAACAGCATAGCATGTGTGTTTCAATCATTGTACCCTGGCGAAGAAATGCGAAGAGTGTTTGGATCCAGATAGGATCATCAGGATCCAATGCATGTTAACTGAAGAGAAGAAAAGTTAATCTTGAGAATTGTAGCAGACGATAATTCTCAGACAACACAATTAATTATCGTAAGCGAGTTAATAGTTATATTTATATATTTCAAGAAACCATTGTCTATTCCAGCTTGCAAATACATGTGCTATATATTTACTACTTTCGAGGAAAATGAAAGCGCATTATCTGAATCCAAAATAGTCTCTCTCTCTCTCTCTCTCTCTCTCTCTCTCTCTCTCTCTCACTGTCTCTCACCGTGTATGTCTGTTTGTATCTCTCCTCCCCTCTCTCTCTCTTTCCATCTCTCTCTCTCTCTCTTCCATTAGACAATCAATGATTTCTCAATGCTCTCTCGTCCACATTTCCACTATTGCATCAACTCTGTAATGTTATTATTCAGTACATGTACTTTCTTTCCCAATAACATGCAGAACATATATATTTTCATATCTCCACCTAACCCGTAACTCATTAAAATTGTCACTTTTTTAGACAACTCCGGGCGTGGTGGAAACACGAGAGAAATGTTTTGTTAACGCGTTTTATATGTAGACGTTAAATTGTCCATCTATCATTTTAGTCAAACTGTAATACAGTAGAATCCGCCTTAAGCGGTCATTCATTTATTGAACACAAGAGTCTCAAAACTCAGGTGGTTGCTTTATGTAGGACAAACGTATTGCAGACAGCTCCTGTAGGAATTTTCTGCATTACTTTTCACCTGCATTAAGTTACCACATACCTTACAGACCCATAAATAGACCTCTTTTTGATGGCGGCTTAAGGCAAATTCTACTGTACTGGTCAAAGTCGTACATACAGGGAGTCAGCTGGATTATCCCCGATATAGAGATCAGACATAGTTTGTCAAAGTCGTACATGCAGGTTGTCAGCTGGATATAGGGATAACATGTTATATATCAAGATTAACTATTTCCTTCATATAAACGTTTTTTCACACATTTACAAACAGAGTAGACCCAGACCAGACGGCTCCTGTAGGATCGGTATCTGATCTGTTTGCTGATTGAATTTGTACGGTTTGTTTACTTTCTAAATTGGCTTCAGTGTTCTACCTATATTATTTGTTATAGTGTCACCCCTACTAAAAGGGCCGGCCAGTTTGACTAATGAAACACCTTATTTTCTTTCGCAACACCTCCTAAGTCTTCACCTTAATGTTAGGTACCAGGCAGACAGGCAATCGTTATCATTCTTTTCTTAGATAGCGGATATATCTAAACAAACCCTTGTCGGGGCTCTTAGTCGACCACCTAAATACATGTACTAGTATCTAGGTGGATGCCACGGATATTTGTGTGTGTGTGTGTGTGTGTGTGTGTGTGTGTGTGTGTGTGTGCTTGCTTGTGCGTGTGTGTGTTTAATATCCTATGATATAGTACTATCATCTAGAATAACTCATGTATTACTTCATACATGTACACATGCGCGCTCACGCATGCGCACATCACCTACACATTACACGCATACACATACTAGCACTTGCGCACATTCATACGAACACAGACACACAAATACAGACACAAAAATATCTTATTACACTTCAGGTTGTTATTACAATTCAGGTTGACCACCAATTGTAATAATGTTTTCGCATGATAACCAGTTTTGTAATAAAAATTTCTAAGTCGTTGTACTATCATCTAGAATATCTGATGTATTACTTCATGCATGTACACATGCGCGCACACGCATGCGCCCATCACCTACACACTACACGCATACACATACTAGCACTTGCGCACATTCATACACACACAGATACACAAATACAGACACAAAAATATTTTATTACACTTCAGGTTGTTATTACAATCCAGGTTGACCACCAATTGTAATAATGTTTTCGCAAAATAACCAGTTTGTAATAAAATTTTCTAAGTCGTTGTACTACGAGGGGTGTACGAGAATACCTAATTTTCTCTGGTATCAATTGTTCAATCTTAATTATTTTTTCACTGTCCCTCAAAGTATTCTTCTTCTCTCTCTATGCACAGTTTGAGCCTTCTGATCCATTTCTCAAATGCTGCGCGATACTCTTTCCTTTGGTATACCCCGTAGTTCTAAATTTACTGCTTTAGATAGGTCCTGAACACGAGTAAATTTGTTTCCTGCTAAAATTTCCTTCAGTTTAGGAAATAACCAAAAGTCACAAGGTGCTAAGTCAGGGCTGTAGGCAGGATGGGGAAGAGTTGCAATCCGGTTTTATTTCAGGTAGTGAGTTACGGCCCCTGTTTTGTGGGCACTGGCATTGTCATGGAGAATCATTATTCTTGAGGTTCCAGTGATTGGACGACAATCATTTAATTTAGAAATCATTTTTGGAAGTACATTTTCTCTGTAATATTTGCCAGTCATTGTTGCTTTTTCTGGTAAAACATCTACTACCACTGGGCCTTCATGGTTGATAAAAATTGTAAAAAGCCTCTTTCGACTTTGAAAACCAGGCCTACAAACCACGGGTCGGGGGTCTTCTTTTGTCAGCCGCATCATATTCGAACGTTTGTTGGGGATCCATTAAAAGTACATGTATATCCAAGTTTCATCTCCCGTGACTACATCTGAAATTCGTTTAGGACCATTAGGCTCAAACATCTCCAAAAGTTGTCTGGCACAAGAAACCCTATTTTTCTTCAGTTCAGGAGTCAACACGTGGGGTACCCATCGTGCGGATATTTTTCACAGTCCCAATTCTTCATGTAGCACTTTATGAACTGTGCCAATGGAAACATCCAAGTCTGAACTTATCTCACGTATAGATACATTTGGGTCATCGTCTATTTAGAATTTCACATTTGCTACCAAAGTCTCGTTCATCTTGGATTTTGGCGCCCCAGACCTAGGCTTGTCAGAAAGAAGCTTTCTTCCATCTTTAAATTCCCTGACCCACCTGGCACATGTGTTATATGGTACAGCTAAGTCTGAGTAAACTCTGAATAAATCATCATGCATTTTCTTTGTGTCATCTCCAAGCTGAAGCCTTGTGTAAATGTAGAATCTTTGATTCTCTCAACTAGCCTCCATTTTGAACTAAACAGGTAGTGACGTCATGTTATGACGACGTCATCATTACACGACGTCATGACGACGTCACATGCTTTGGCGACAAAACCGTCAAGAAATAATGGTATTTGGTGTTGCTATAGTTTCAGGAAAATACCTATAGAGGTTATTTTTCTCGATGACTGTTTTCATTATTTACTGAACACCCCTCGTATCATCTAGAATAACTCATGTATTACTTCATACATGTACACATGCGCGCACAGGTATGCGTCCCTCACTTACACACTACACGCATTCACACACTAGCACTTTCGCACATTCATACACACACAGACACACAACTCCAGGCACAAAATTATTTTATTACACTTCAGGTTATTATTCCAATTCAGGTTGACCACCAATTGTAATAATGTTTTCGCATTATAACCAGTTTTGTAATAAAATTTCTAAGTCGTTGTACTATCATCTAGAATAACTCATGTATTACTTCATACATGTACACATGCGCACACAGGTATGCGCTCATCACCTACACACTATACTAGCACTTGCGCACATCCATACACACACAGATATACAAATATAGACATAAAATTATTTTATTACACTTCAGGTTGACCACCAATTGTAATAATGTTTTCGTATCATAACCAGTTTTGTAATAAAAAATTCTAAGTCGTTGTACTATCATCTAGAATATCTGATGTTTTACTTCATACATGTACACATGCGCGCACACGCATGCGCCCCTCCCATACAAACTACACGCATTCACATACTATCAACATACTAGCACATGCGCATATTCATACTCACATAGACACACAAATACAGACACAAAATTTAATTCATACACGTACACATGCTCGCACATGCAAGCGCCCCTCCCCTACAAACCACACGCATACACATACTTGCACGTGCGCAAATTCATACACACACAGACACACAAATACAGACACAAAATTATTTTATTACACTTCAGGTTGTTATTACAATTCAGGTTAACGACCAATTGTAATAATGTTTTCGCATCATAACCAGTTTTGTAATAAATAATTCTAAGTCGTTGTACTATCATCTAGAATAACTCAAGTATTACTTCATACATGTACATGTACACATGCATGCACACGCATGCGCCCATCTTCTACAAACTACACCCATACACACACTAGAACGTGGGCACATCCATATACACACAGACACATAAATACAGACACAAACATTGTTTTATTACACTTCAGGTTGTTATTACAATTCAGGTTGACCACCAATTATAATAATATTTTCGCATCATAACCAGTATTGTAATAAATATTTCTAAGTATTTGTACCATCATCTAGAATAACTGAAGTCAAACTTCATACATGTACATGTACATTTGCACGCATGCGCTCCGCCCATACAAACTACACGCATACAAATACTAGCACGTACGCACATTCATATACACACACATACACACAAATACAGACACAACATTATTTTATTACACTTCAGGTTGTTATTACAATTCCGGTTGACCACCAATTGAAATAACGTTTTCGCGTCATGACCGGTTTTGTAATAAAAAATTCTAAGTCGTTGTACTATCATTTAGAATATCTGATGTATTGCTTCATACATGTACACATGCGCGCACACGCATGCACCCCTCCCATACAAACTACACGCATACACATACTATCAACATACTAGCACGTGCGCACATTCATACTCACAAAGACACACAAATACAGACACAAAATTATTTTATTACACTTCAGGTTGTTATTACAATTCAGGTTGACCACCAATTGTAATAATGTTTTTGAATCATAACCAGTTTTGTAATAAAAAATTCTAAGTCGTTGTACTATCATCTAGAATATCTGATGTTTTACTTCATACATGTACACATGCGCGCACACGCATGCGCCCCTCCCATACAAAATACACGCATACACATACTATCAACATACTTAGCACGTGCGCACATTCATACTCACATAGACACACAAGTTCAGACACAAAATTATTTTATTACACTTCAGGTTGTTATTACTATTCAGGTTGACCACCAATTGTAATAACGTTTTTCGAATCATAACCAGTTTTGTAATAAATTTTATTACAATTCCGGTTGTTATTACAGTTCAGGTTGCAACAATGCTGTATTCAATGTCAGCTAGTAATTACGAGCGTATAAAATTATTTCCATGTCAGACAGTTTTGGTCTATTGTAACATAATATACACATACCGTTAAGCTCGTTTGATATATTTCTTTAAAATAAAATACCTCTTAAGTACACCTCAATCACCACCTAGATTAAAATTGTAAGGCAGGTTTTAATGTTGACCTTCACAGGGCACATTGACCTAAAACGAATTCGATCTTAAAGTTTAAACCAGTATACAATTCAAAATAATATCATACACATACAAAACATGGTAGATTCTATACCTAACGTTTATCTGATCGCTCGTTTTAGACTCAACTTGGTCAGCAACCCCGATATCAAATATTTGGTTTAGGTCACGCGGTGCTAGTGAAGAGTTCGATCCACGCAAACATTTAACTCTTTCCTCCATAGGCTATTTTTAGATCTAACCTCTTTGGATGCATCCCCCGAAAAGGAGCATTAACTAAAGAAAAGGATTTTTTTTTAGAATTTTGTAATTTGAAACCAGTGTGATAAATAGAGCATTAATTTGCTCCTATAGGAGCAAATGCTATAAAATATCACAATGGTTTCATAAAGTGACTGTTACAGAGGCGTAGAAAGGCGTAGAAATGGAGGAAAGGGTTAAAAGTTGGACAAAGTCCAGTGAGGTTTATCAGATATAACAACGTAACTAATCTATAACCAGTTTCAGTTGGGTTTGCTGCTGTTTTCACTGTTTGATGGAGAAACAAGTCTTGTGGAGAAAAATAGTTTATCAGCAAGTCTCGAGTTCGAATACAGTGACGCTCGTAAGTCAGTTAAGTAGATATTGGCAACAGTACAAGAAACTTTGTTCAGTATTTAATAATCCTATTAGATCAACATTCCATGAATTCAATCTTTTCAACATTAGCCCTTTTCTCCATAGATACGCCTTTGACACCTTTGCAAATAAAGTCGACCAAAATCCCGTACGTATGATCGAGCTGTCTTAGATCGGGGTCTGCTCTGGCTGTATAAGGATTCATGAAGTAAACTACAACAGCGGCATGGAAATCTATTTTTACAGTTTATGCTGTAGTAAAAAATCCCCTTCTCATGATCCCATTAAAATTATATTCTACATGTAGATCTAAATCAAAATACAAAAAAAATCTTTAGAATCATCATTTCTAATGTGAATATTGGTTAATTAAGTAACTTTCGCCTGCAAAGAAAAAATAAAACAATAAAACTATATGTACATCTCTCTTTAGTATAGTTCTGTGGAACCGTCAAGTTAGATCATGTTTAGTAGTGTCGATTAATTTAAAAGAGAGAGAGAGAGAGAGAGAGAGAGAGAGAGAGAGAGAGAGAGAGAGAGAGAGAGAGAGAGAGAGAGAAAACTTTGCAATGGTTGGGTGTCTGTCAAAAATTGAATATATCTATAGATCTAATTATGCATATTAACACCGGTGAAACACTTATCGTTGTACGTAAGAAAAAAAATAGTTTGGGTCCACATTGCCACACGATAATTCAGCGAGCTTATTTTTACCGTTCAAATTTCCTACTGCGACACTGGGAAAATTGGATTTATTTCAACCCTTTGCACGCTTATTATTTTTTCATCCGCTTGCTTCAATTTATCTCATTTTATAGTCATGTGTGAAACAGTTTGGACCCTAATGAATTGAGCATTTTGCGGCATCTCATCTGGAGCAGAACTGTTTAACAGATAAGGGAAATCATGACTCCACCGTTTGTGTGCAAAGAGAAGACCTGTGAGAGTTGATGTAGAGGTGAAGAGCGCGTTGTCAAAGAACGAGCACTCTTTCTGTTGCATAAGTCAGCCTGACCTAGTTACGTGGACCAAATCGGTCATTAGGTCGAGCCACACACTTTCGTCCAATCAGAAGCGAGATAACGTGGGGGCGCGGCGTACGTCACTAGTGTGTGTGTGTCTCGATAGCAAAGGTTGAAGTTTGTTTACATTTATTGTAAACCAGAACTCGATTCAGAATTGAAACTATTCGGTACAGAAAGTGGTGTATTGGATAATCCAGGACATACTTTATCCTATTACAACCCAGGGTGGTTATTCAATTTTTGTTTTGGAGTACTAAAGAATGAATTTTTCATTCGCTGGTTGTGGATTTCTCGGAATTTATCATGTCGGTGTGGGTAGTTGTCTTCGTCAACATGCCCCTCACCTGCTACAGGACTGCCAATTTGCCGGGGCAAGTGCTGGGGCGATGGTAGCTTGCTGTCTTATGTGTGGATGCTGCCTAGGTAAGTTAGTCCATGTTCATTTAGTCCTTTTGATTCCTTTAGATCTATGACGTGTTCTAAATCTGAACGTTACTTTTCGTAAGGTCCGGTTTAGTCATTGTTGGACTATGTACAGAGTACAGTTTGACCAATGTCAGTGAGGCCGAGGCGCTATTGCATGAGTTCAAAATTCCCTCGACGAAGTGACATTTGTTTTATCAGCATCTCCTTTGTTTTGTACTGTAATATAAATCAATAATAAATCACATTCAGACACTGACTCCCACACCATCTATTGTATGACCATCGATTGACAGGTGTTAAAACCATTATCTGGGGACACCTGTCAAAATGCCTAATCCAGCCCTGGGTTTACCAACCATGAAACAAATTATGCAGTCTGCTTAAACTCTTGATTGTGTTGTATAATGTATATTATATAAAAACATGTTTTAAACAGGTCTGCTATCTGCTTGTGCTAACAGTTTGGATCCAGTTAAGAATGTTTGGCTTGTGTTTGATCTGGGCCCATTCTATTTTCAGCTGACATTCTTTTCATAACAGGTTAAGGGTTCAGAATCAGTAGCTGCAAGACTGGTCAAACTTTCAAAGACTTGTCATTGCGGTAACATTTGAGTCATAATGTTATTGTGCAAATACTGCCATAATGATGCCTTTGCCCTACATACACAATTTCAAATTAGGAACGTATAACAATATTTCTCCATAAATGCACCTTTCTACACCTTTGCAAACAGAGTAGACCTTGATCAGATAGCTCCTAATAGGAACCATTTGAGATTAGGGTCTGCTCTGTTTGCTTATAGAACATATAATATAGCTCAGATTCTACAGTTTCCACTAGGGATGGAGAATCGGACCCAAATCATAATCTATTATTGAATGGAATCAAACATTTATTATCGATCAAAAATCGATAATTTATTGAAAAAGATACTTTCAGAGATTCTGTGCATGTAAAGCTTGATGTAACAAGCTAATACCTAAGGTGTTTGTGTCAACCAAACAGTATGCTGTGACCATTCATTAGAATCGTCTAATGAATGGTCGCAGAATACATGTACAGCTTGGTAGAGGCTTATTATGAGGGTAAAATACTTTATACAGCTATATTCCCCTTAAAACGCCTATGAAAGTCACTGATGCTGCTGTACAGATTAAACAGTCGGCAATCGATTATGGCAAAATTACTATCGATAGTAGATCGAAAATGCTTTTTCGATCAATCATCGATATATAATTGATTATCAGAACAACACTAGTTTCCACTATGGCTAAACTTTAAAAATTCCTCTGCTAATGTGCTACAGTAACAAAATTAATCCATTTAATATTCATGATGTCATTATTTATTACATGAATATTCATGGAGGAAAGGGTTAGTTTAACACACAGTGACAGGGGACCGTCACAATGAAGTCTGAACCTCAACACATATATATATATCTAGTGTTCGGACGTTTTTTTCTGTTGAGGTTCAGGCTTCATGTGACTGTCCTGCATGTTTTAAGTGTTTTGAAATGTGTAGACCCAGACTTATAAATATCATGCACTATGATTTCATTTGTAGACCCATCTAATAAAATGACATTAGACTTTCAGTGAACTTGTCAAACAACTTTTTACCTTAAGTACTGAGTGAACAAGAGGCGGTTTTTCATAGTCTTAAAGTAAAACCTTTGTCAAACTAGGTACTTATTATTATAGCAATGAGCAGAACTCGTATGTTTGACAGACACCATGGTTGAAAAAATTCAAACAGTTGTCAGAGATGAGGACTAGAGAGCAGATAAATACCATTTTCCCTGTTGAATATTCGTGTTAGAAATATCTGAAATAATGACATCTTGATTATTTGTTAGCTGAATTTCTATAATGTTATAAGTATGTATACATGTATATGATATATTTGTATTGATAGAGACTGAAAAGTCAGATATATAATTTCATCAGCAAACAGAGCAGACACTAACCAGACAGCTCATGCAGGGTCTGTGTCTGCTGTTTTTTTGGGAGTTAACCCTTCCCCCCCATAGGCTATTTTTAGATCCAACCACTTCGAATAAATCTACCGAAAAGGCGCATTTACTAGAGAAAAGGAAAATGTTAGATTTTTGTAATTTGATACCATTGTGATAAATAGAGCATTTGCTCCTATAGGAGCGAATGCTCTATTTATCACAATGGTTTCATTAAGTGACTTTTACAGAGACGTAGAAAGGCGTATTTATGGAGTAAAGGGTTAAAAGGATTATCTACATGTATGAACTGAAGGGTTAATAACCGATGGGCCATTCCACATTCCCCTGGTTTGTCTACCTTCACTGTGCAGACCTCAATTTGAGGTCCAGATAAGAAGCGTAAATGTAAACATTTTCAATAACAGCTCCCTTATTTTCCCACCAAACCCTATACTGTGACTACTCTTTAGAATCGTCTTCTAGTTAGAGTTTGGTGGAGAAATGACGATTTTAGTATTTGGATACATGTATATGTACTTAAGTAGGCATCTTTATCAGTAGCTCTATGCATGGTACATGAATATTCATGGTGTATAGGGTTAATTATGCAGCTTTACACATACATTGTAGATGGGGGAGGGGATGATTGGGTGTCTGAATACTTGAAGGATACATGTAATTATAAAGGTTAACTAGCCCTTTGTTATTCAATACCAATGTACAGTAATTCCCCTTTAGTTTTCAATCAGATAAACTAAGGTAAATAGTGCATACCCAGATCAAATGTCTTCTCAGTGAGTCATTTGTTTTAAGGTCTACACTGTGTGTTTCTATATAACCCCTTCATGAAAGAAATGATGAATATTAATTAGATTTATTTTTAAACTGGCATATTATTAACATGTGAAATTTTTGCTGAAGCAGAAACTGTAGAATCATATCTATATTATGCTAAAACCAAACAGAGCAGACCCTGATCAGACGGCTCCTACAGGAGCCGTCTGATCTGGGTCTACTCCGAGTGCAAATGTGTAGAAACGCATATTTATGGAGGAAAGGGTTAAATAAATAATATCATTTAATTAAGTTCTCTAAATGGTGCCATATTGACTTACTCAGCTGTACAAACCAGCGGAGAGGGCAGATTGGGTGTCTGATAAGTTTGGGTAACTAGGGTGTGTAACAATGATATATTCATGTTAATGCACTGCTGTGTGCACTAATGAGGAAGGGAAACTGTGACATTGTCAGCAGGAAGCTGCCATACACTAGTGACACAAGTGTGAAATACACCAATTAGGACTTTGGATAAAGACATCTCCATGTATACCCAAAGATTGTTATCTAAGTTCTTTACCTTATATAAAAACTCTTTTTTCAAGCATTTTTCATGAAAATTCACAAACCTCCTAAATTATTAACTTTTTACTCCATAAATACGCCTTTCTGCGCCTTGGCAAATAGAGAAGACCCAGATCGGGGTCAGCTCTGTTTGCTGATGATATAATATAGATATGATTCTACAGTTTCTGCCATTGCCAAAATTTCCTATGTTCATGCGACATTATAAAAAATAATCTACATGTAATAATTTCATTAATATTCATGGAGGAAAGGGTTAAATTAATGATATGCATCATGTAATGTACATGTAGGTGACTGATTATGTTCAGATCAAATAAATGTACCTTAACCCTTTCCTCCATAAATACACCTTTCTACGCCTCTGTAAAACTCACCCGTTGAAACCATTGTGATAAATAGAGCATTTTCCCCTATAGGAGCAAATGCTCTATTTATCATAATGGTTTCAAACTACAAAATTCTAAAAAAAATTCCTTTTGTCTAGTTAATGCTCCTTTTCAGTAGATTCATTCAACGAGGTTGGGTCTAAAAACAGCCTATGAGGAAAAGGGTTAACTCTTTGCATACTAGGTGGTCATACTGTGATACATTTACCTATATATGCAAACAGTTTTGACCTAGAGGAGATGCTGCATCGTACGGCGTATCATCAGAATCCCAACTGTACGATACTTTGACCATATATTTTTTGCGAAGAAATGAGAGAATTTATCTTAACCCATTCCCGCATATTGACGCCTTCTGACGCTTCTGTAAAAGTCACTTTGTGAAACTATTGTGATAAATAGAGCATTTGCTCCTACAGGAGCAAATGCTCTATTCATCACAGTGGTTTCAAACTACATTTTGTACAAAATTTTAAAATTTTCCTTTTCTCTAGTTTATGCTCCTTTTTCGGTAGATTTATTCGAAGAGGTTGGTTCTAGAAATAGCCTAAATGGGAATGGGTTAAGACTTAAGAATTGAAGCAGACAACAATTGTTAGAGACAAAATATGCAAAGAGTGAAGAAACTGATGTTATGATGTATGTACTGTAGAAATTAGATATTATCTTAAATACAAATCATATAATTAACTGTTTCCCTGAACATTCTATATTTATTCCAAATTTCCACACCTACTGAATATTCATGGACAAAATAGTTATATAACTATAATATAGTTATACATGTACATATAGTAATATAAGTAATGAAATATGGAAGGTGGAACATTGTACATGTATGTGGCATTTTAGAAATTGAAGAAACAGATCTATCAAATTCCATTAGCAAACAGAACAGACCCTGATCAGACGGTTCTTATAGTAGCCCTCTGATCTGGGTCTACTCGGATTGCATTCATATGAAGGAAGGGGGTTAAAAAAATTAATAAAATTAATAAGTCTATAATTTATAAATATATAAACAGCTTGTATCATGTCAGGATTATTTTCTCTTTTTTAGGAGACTGTACCACTTTTACATTACGTCTTGCGACTAAAGCTCGCTCCTTTTCTCTTGGACCTCTACATCCAAGCTTCAAGATAACCAAAATTTTACGAGAGGCTTTACGAGAAGTATTACCTGCCAATGCTCATGAAATTGCCACTGGGAGACTGTTCATTTCCTTCACAAGAGTCAAAGACCGAGCCAATGTGGTTGTATCAGAGTACAGCTCCAAAGAGGAGCTCATTCAGGTAAGGAGAGAAAGTGAAGTAGAGCAATATATAAATGTGCATATTTAAATACTTAAATCTTCATTTTGCTTACCAAACCCTATGTTGTGACCACTGACCACTCTGTTGAATCGTCTTGAAGAGATGATTCAATTGAGTGGTCGCAGCATGGGGTTTGGTGGAGAAATAAAGGAACTATTCTTGAAAATGTTTTACACATCGTATTTGGATCTCTGTGAAGTATCAGTACTAGGCGACACAAAATACCCCATATATTCCGGAATTCACTTTTCAAGTTGATATAACTTTTGTCTAAATAATTATTTGGCAAACACCAGTAGACCAAGATCGGACAGCCCCTATAGGAGCTGTTTGATCAGAGATTGATTTGTTTGTCCATGGAATAACATAATTGTATCAGATCACTCAACAGTTTCTGCCAAGGTATTATTTTGTTCATAGAATCATACTTTATTAATTGCATGTATATAAATGGATATCCATTATATAGTACCTATTTCATTTTAAATAAACATGACTATTTGGTAGCTGAATTTGTAAAATGGCATATGAACACATTTGTTTGCCATGGTAGAAAATGTAGAATTAAATAAATATTATTCCATAAACAAACAAACAAACAGAGCAGACCCTAGGTTTACTCTGTTTGTAAAGGTGTGAAAAGGAGTTTCTAATCAGGAAAATGTAGAGAATGGTGTAACTATTGTGCTTGCTGTCATCCATTAACCCTTTCCCTGTTCTATGTTTATTCCAAATTTCAATACCTATTGAATATTCATTTACGTAATAGTTACAAATAAATATGGAAGGTGGAACATTATAGACATTTTAGAAGGCAAAGAAACAGATTTATCAAATTCTATTAGCAAACAGAGCAGACCCTGATCAGACGGCTCCTCTAGGAGCCGTCTGATCTGGGTCTACTCTGTTTGCAAATGCGTGAAAACACGTTTGTATGAGGGAAATGGTTAATACAATTTTTACTTATACGTGTACATGTATATTAATGTTGCAGGCCCTCATGTGTAGTGCCCATGTGCCCCTGTACTCGGGCCTGGTCCCACCAATCTTTAGAGGAGTGGTAAGTGATCAAGGCATAAACACTTCTATCTCAGAACTGTAGATAACCCATTGCATCATAGGCTATTTTTAGATCCAGCCTCTTTGAATAAAACTATACTGAAAAAGAGCATTTACTAGACTAAAGAAAAAAATAGAACTGTGTAGTTTTGAAATCATTGTGATAAATAGAGCATTTGCTCCATAGGAGCAAATGCTCTATTTATCACAATGGTTCCAAAGAGTGACTTATACAGATGTGTCAATATGAGGAAATGGGTTAAGAGGTGTCTATGAGGAAATGGGTTAAGAGGTGTATTGTGGGAATCTAAGCAGAATGTATTTTGCATTTCTCTGCCAAACCCTATCTTGCTACTACTCATTAGAATCTCCAGGTAGAGATAGGGTATGGCTGAGAAATAACAGATTTTGATAGGTCAGTATGAATCTTCTCTACAGCCCTGGAGTATCAGATTTCTTACTAAATTCTCCTGTATCTAACTTTTATTGACACACATGTGAAAGCGTTGACAAAACTAACCTCTTTGTCTAACAGCAAGAAAATGTTAATTTCTAAGCAAATATCTGAACTTCATGTCTATTGCATTTACATGTATGATGTATACTAAAAAAGACTTAATTCTTTTTGAATTTAACATTCCCATGTTGCTTTTCTTACTTTGCAGTATCTGCAATAAAACATTATTCAGATGACTTAACCCATTCCCTCATATTGACACCCTTTGACGCCTCTGTTAAAACACACTTTCTGAAGCTATTGTGATAAATAAAGCATTTGCTCCTATGAAGCAAATGCTCCATTTATCACAATGGTTTAAAAACTACACACATCTTAACTTTTCCTTTTATCTAGTAAATGCTCCTTTTGAAGTCCACTTCCCTCTTATCGAACCTCACCTTGCATTCGAACCTTTCAATGTTTTGGGTTTTATGCGCATACGGTAGTGCGCACAACGTCATCAATTCGTGTGTACCGGTGCTATATATTGATAACAACACGCAATAACTTTGAACGGGAAATATGCGACAAATGCGTAATTACAGTCTATTTTATCTGCAGCTACGCTAAAAATGATAAAATACTTAATACTTTATTCAATCAAATCAGAAAAATATAGTATATCAACATAAATTTAGAAGTTTACCGACACTGAAAAATGTTTTGACAGCTCTCCTCTTCGGCTGCTGCAAAGGTCACGTGACCATGGTGAAAATCATGTGACTATGTATTTATACGTTACAGTTCAAAAATTCTATTCCATTGAATCTTTGACAGAGTTTTTTCAAAAAAAATTCCTTACATTTTTCATTTATTTTCAATTTATATTTCAGCTACATCCAACAATACTCACGCCCACTAGCACCGGCTTAAGCAGTATTCAATTTTTCAAAACTAATGACATCAAAACTAATGATCCTGAAGGGTCAGAAATTATAACAAAACAGAATAAAGTAAGAGGCAACTCTTTATGGCCGCCCCACAATCACTTAACAGCTGCTTTTGTGAAGTACATTAATTCTGAAAGTAGTAGATTCTTCAAAAGTAAAAGCAGCAATGCAAAAAGAGACATTTAGCTAATGTCCAATGTTAAAATTTAATTAGTTAAAATTATTGACTGTTTTGGATCGGACTTTTTGAACTGCACTGTAATTTTTAAAAGGTTCGGTAAGCAGGTGAACTTTTTTGTGACCGCCATTTTATTTTGGTGGTGGGGAACACTTGATGATTTTTGGATTGTTAGACGAGGAAAAAAATACTATACTATTTCAAGATATGTATAAAAGATTATTTTGAATTGATGATTTATTACTTTCTTCATTATTCACGGTAAACGTGTATTTATCCTGGTCAAATATTAAGAGGTTCGATAGACGGTGAGACCACGCTAGGTTTATTCAGAGATAGGATCTAAAAATAGATTATGATAATAATGAGGGAATGACATAACCCTTTACTCCATGAATGTTCAAGTTCAATAGTAATAATGACATCACAGATACATGTATTATATAGATGAGTTTGACATCTGGGAAAGTTTTGCCATGGTAGAAAGTGCAGAATCAGATGTGTATTTTTTCTGTTAACAAATAGAGCATGGCAGACCCTGATCAGATGGGTCCAATAGAAGTTGTCTGATCTCGGCTTACTGTGACTGTACAGTTGTTAAAAAGGAGTATTTATGCAATAAAGGGTCTTCTCTGTTTTCTTATGGAATGAATTAGAATTTATACTACAGTGTCTGTCATGTATTCATTTATATGCTATTATAATTCATAGACTAATTTAAATATTCATGATGTCATTACATAAATATTCATGATGCAAAGGGTTAAGTAAAAGATCTCACAAGTCTTTGTTTTGCTGAATGAAATATTGATATAACTATCAGCAGACACATTTCATATACAATGTATATGCACCTGAGCTGAAGTAGAGTAAAAGATTAGAATCTGAAATAACTGACCTGTTTATCAGGTACTTTTCGTATAACGATGCATGTGAGCTGAAGTAGAGAAAAAAAAATGGAATCTGAAATGATTGACCCATTTATCAGATACAGACACCTTTTGACCAGTATCTTACAAAGAATGACCTAACCAGGTGTCCAGATAAGATGGGTACGGTAAATTTAATCATTTTCAAGAATTGCTCCTTTATTTCTCCACCAAACGCTTTACTGTGACCACTCTTTAAAATCTTCTCAAAGAGCCATCTAATCTGGGTTTACTCTGTTGGCAAAGGCGTTAAAGGTGTATCCATTTTGTTCATCAGTTGTCTTATTTCACATGCTCTTATTCTATTTTTATTTCCTATCTAGCGTTACGTAGATGGTGGACTTAGTGATAACATTCCTATACTGAGTGACCAGACTGTGACCATCTCACCTTTTGCTGGGGAGTCTGATATCTGTCCGTCCGACAGTTCATTTAACCCTTTCAATGTCTGCTTGGCCAATACAAGTATGCAGTGCACTGTAGGAAATCTGTACCGGTTATCAAGGGCCTTATTTCCACCCCATCCGGAGACCCTCAGCGACATGTGCCAACAGGGCTTTGATGACTGTCTCAAATATCTCCAAAACAATAGTAAGCACGGTTAATCAAGCTAAAACTGTGTATTGATGTGTTCAAATCTGTTTTTTCTGCAAAACTCTATATTTATGGTATATATTAGAATCACCTTCTTGAGGCCATTGTACATGCAATAAGTAATAAAAAGACATAGATGCCTTTTCAAGCATTTTACAGAGTAGAACCAGACCAAACAGCTCCTTTAGCCATCTGATCAGGGTCTGCTCTATTTACTAATGCAATAATATAGATATGACCCAACACTTTATACTGTTGTCAACCTTGTTAATAATGATATGATGGTGATAAGTATTCAGCTAATTAATATTCATGTACTTATTTAATCTCAGAAAATATTGCAGAATTTATTAATCATTAGTTATGCCACTTATTGACTTATATGCAGCAGAAAAATGATCTGCTAGTAACTTAGTTTATAAATTCTTTACAGACTTATTTTGAAGAAGTGGATAGAAAAATCAGTTCCCATCTTTGCCTTCTTTGCAGAGTTGTTGTCGTGTGTCCGACACTTGAGTGTACGCAGCTACGTTACTAGGGTACCTGTAGAATCAGAAACAGAGTCAGAAACAGAGGCGGAATGTGATGAGACAGACTGCCACGAGTGCAAGAAGAGAAAACAAATGGCTCTTGTGGACAAACTACCCCATGCCGTGGGATCTGGTAAGACACGAACACATGAATTTCATAAACATGTAGCAAGTCTTAACCCTTTCCTTCATATAAATGCCATTTTACACCTTTGCAAACAGAGAATACCCAGATCAGATGGCTTCTGTAGGAGCTGTCTGATCAGGGTCTGCTCTGTTTGCTAATGAATTAATTATAGATCCTACCCTACAGTTTCTACCAGTACCAAAAAATCCTGTGTGGATATGCTATTATGAAAATTCAGCTAATGAATATTCATAAACAGGTAAAGGATTAAACTTGATGAATATTCATGGAACACTTCACTCATTATGAATATTGATTAACTAGTTTTCTGATATTGTTATATGACAGTAACAGTTTGCAAACCAGGTAGACTCAGATTATAACTGTATTGTCATTCAAAATCCTCTCCCAAAGTATACCCATTCATACCAAATGAATCATTAATTTATTAAACAATGATGGACCATTCCACTTTAAATAAAATAGAGCATGCACAGGGTTAAAAACCTTTAACTCATTCCTGCATAGACTATTTTTACACCCAAACTCTTTGAATAAATGTACCAAAATGGAGCATTTATTAGAGAAAAAGAAAATTTCAGGATTTTGCAGATTTGAAACCATTGTGATAAATAGAGCATTTGCTACTCCTATGGAGCAAATGCTCTATTTATCACAATGCTTTCAAAAGGTTACTTTTACAGAGGTATCATTATGAGGGAATGGGTTAATGCTTGTTTTCGTTTTTTTCTTCAGCTTTACAAGAAGCCTGTGAGAGTGTGAACAAAGGTATGAAGGCGTACATTTACAGACACCGGTCTCTACGCTTCATGTCCTTCCTAGCCACACCCTGGTTCCTGCCTGTAGATATAGCCTACACATACGCTGTCAGGTAAGTCTGCTGTAATCCTTTCCCTGTTTAATTTTCATGTAAGAAATAATGACATCACTAATATTTATCAGCAGAATTTTTAAAATGGCATATATACTCATGAAGTTTGGGTATTTGTAGAAACTATAGAAACTACAGAGTCAGATCTGTTATATTTTCTTAAGCAGACCCTGATTAGATAAATCCTATAGTAGCTGTCTGATCAGGGTCATAACTAAGCAGACCCTGATCAGAGAGATCCTACAGGATTTGTCTGATCTGGGTTTACTCTGTTTGCAAAAGAGTGAAAAAGTGTTTATATGAAGGAAAGGGTTTATCCTTTACTCCATAAATATGCCTTCTATGCCTTTGCAAACAGAGTTGACCCTGATCAGATGGCTCCTATAGGAGTTGTCTGATCAGGGTCTGCTCTATTTGCTTATGGTATAATATAGATATGATTTTACAGTTTCTGACATGGCCAAAAGCGCCTGCATCAGTGCTATTATAACAAATTAATTTTATTAACATTCATGACGTCATTATTTTTTACATGAATATCCATGGAGGTTACCAGTAAGCAACCTCTTACTTGTTGAAAATTTACCCTTTTATTATGAATATTCATGTAAGAAATATTGCTGGTATGAATATTAATTGTCTAAATGTTTGTACATGCATATGAATGCATTTTGAAGAGCTACGAAGATGCGTATTCAAAAACTTAAATCATCATTTCTCCACCAATCCCTATACTGTGACCACTCTTTAGAATCATCTCTTCGAGGCGATTCTAAAGAGTGGTCACAGTATGGTGTTTGGTGGAGAAATAAAGGAGTTATTCTTAAAAATGTTTAAATTTAAGCATCTTATCTAGACCAAATTTAGGCAGTTGCAGAAAGTTCAGAATCAGATCTACATGTAGATGATTCCATAAAGAAATAGAACAGAGCCTTAGCAGACCTCTCTATTTGAGCCATCTTATCTCTTTTTGAAATGGCATCAAAAGGCATCTGTATCAGTTACCCCATTTCCCTCTTATAAACACCTTTTCACACATTTGCAAACAGAGTAGACCCAGATCAGACAGCTCCTATTGGAGCTGTCTGATCTGGGTCTGCTCTATTTGCTAATGAAGTTCGATGGATCTGTTTCTTTACTTTCTACAATGGTTACAATATTCCACCTTCCATATAAGTATTTTGTCCATTAATATTTTGTAGGTATTGAAATTTGAAATATTTTTAAAACATAGAACAGGGAAAGGGTTAAAGGGTTAATGCAGGGTGAAAGGAATTCAGAAAGTTCCTGTTCAGTTGGGACTTGCTACATTATTTTTGTTGTGCATTAAGACTTTCGCTGCCAATGGTGCATATCATATGTCATAACCTATGCAAACAGTTTGGATCCAGATGAGACGTGAGTAACTTGGCATCTCATCAGGATCCAAACTGTTTGTTACTGTTGCAATTTTTTGAAACAAAAATAAGAAAAAATGAATATTGAAAATTGTAGCAGACGACAGAGTTTGCAGACAACAAAAGTTGGCAGCAAAAGGGTTACGGTATCACCTGAAAGACCCATAATTAGTCATACACTCCTTTATCAGTTCATCATATGGCCTAGTTTGAGATATTAATGTATTAACCCTTTGCTTAATTATCCTGACTACTTACACCCTTGCAAACACCCAGATCAGAAACTCCTGTAGGAACTATGTGATCAGGGTCTCCTCTTTAGGCTTACAAATTTGTTACCAATCTGATTCTTGGCTGTTTACGATGGTAATGAATTTTGCTTATATTATATTCTAATACAAAAATTAATTTACATTCATAAGGGAAAGGTTGATATCCTGCATATGCAGGTTCTTGGAGTATTTGCCCCACATGTCGTATCATATCAGGCTTATACATAGACTGCCTACTTATAACCTAGCTGGCAACTAGTTCAAAGCTGGTTATTAAGAATGTCATTGTCCGGACAGACAAACAACTTAGTCAGACTCATGGTTTCTTTAACTAAAATAACTTTTGTTAGGATTGACATATTTTAATAAAATCCTGGTATGGAGATAGCTAGCATGGAGTCAAAGCTTTAGATGGCATATTGGGAGTATTGTGTAAAGGTCACTGATTGAAAATAGATATTGTGATTAAACTTGCCATACAGATGGTATGCTTAATGACAAAGCATGGGGATGGGGGCTTTGTTTAAGGTCAAGGTCACTGTTAAATTTAGTTTGGAAAGACGTATTTGCATATGGGGGTTTTGGTTTTGGGGGTGGGGTTCAAGGTCACTTCCAAACAGCAGGGTTGGGGGTGGGGTGGAGTTGGGGGTTCGAAAGACTGTTGCTTAAATTGATTTTTTAGCTCACCTGAGCCAAAGGCTCAAGGTGAGCTATTGTGACCGCCTGTCGTCCGTCGTCCGTCTGTCCGTCTGTCCGTCTGTCCGTCTGTCCGTCTGTCCGTCTGTCCGTCTGTCCGTCTGTCCGTCCGTCTGTCCGTTCACTTTTATTTCAAATGACTTCTTCTCCTAAACCACTGGGAGGATTTCAACCAAATTTCACAGAAATGTACCTTAGGATGTCCTCTATCAGTTTTGTTAAAATCATGACCCCCGGGCAAAAAATGGCCCCGCCCCACTACTTTTACAGGTTTTTTTTTTAAATCTTTAAAAATCTTCTTCTCTGAAACCACAATTTCTAGAGCTTTGATATTTGGTATATAGCATCATCTAATGGTCCTTTACCAAGTTTGTTAAAATGATGACCCCCGGGCCAAAAATGGCCCTGCCCTGGGGCTTGTAGTTTTTACATAGACTTATATAGGGAAACCTTTAAAAATCTTTTTGTCTGAAACCACATAATCTAGAGCTAAGATATTTGGTATGAAGCATCACCTAATATACCACTACAAGGTGTGTTCAAATAATGACCCCTGGGCCATAAATGGTCTCACCCTGGGGTTTTATGCTACTTAACATCAGAATCTGTAACACTTAAAAGGTAATTTCCTCACAGTTATTTCCCTTGTCCCATCAGCATAGCCATAAGGGACAAAGGGAGATAACTGCATTGGATTGCTAGTATCATTCTATTTATAACTATTTATAATAAAATGTTGAAGGTGAATCAGTGTAGCTGTTTTAGAAGGCATAGAAACATCTATCAAATTCCATTAGCAAATAACAGACCTTGATCCTATAGGAGCCACCTTATCTGGGTCTACTCTGTTTGCAGATGCATGAAAACAAGTTTACATGAGAGAAATTAAGGGTTAAATAAACAACTCCAGATCTGCAGACCAGCAGCAGGTCAAAGTTACAGCTGCTTGGCAGTAAAATCTCTCCAGGTCAATGCTGACTCTTAACTCTTTGCATGCTAGTGGTGAAACTGTGATTACCTATGCAAACAGTTTGGATCCAGATGAGAGGCCGCATACTGCGGCGTCTCATCAGGATCCAAACTGTTTGTCATCTTAACCATATTTTTGCAAAAAAATGAAAGTAAGTTTATTTTAAGAATTGAAGCAGATGACAATAACTTTTTGTTGCAGACGAAACATTAAAGGCATTTTGACCCATTAACCCCAGTGTGTTAAATGGTGTCTTCCAATGTCTCTCAAATTAGATGTGAGAGATATAGGAAAGTAACAATTCAGGCAATCAAGGAAAATGATCACCATCTAGACTTTTGATCTGGGTCCAAACCCAACTGATGTAAGTCATGGTAATGTTTAAGAAAACTGTGAAAACATGATTATGAAATGGCCCAACTGATATAAGTCATGGTAATTCTTAAGAAAACATGATAATGCATTTGCCCCCCCCCCCCCCCCCCCCCCCCCCCCCCCCCCCCTTAACAATGATAGGTTAAACTTACTACTGTGGATTAAGTCTGCTGCCCCAAAAAGCATCTTAAATATTACTTTTTCATAAAATTTGATGACAACACATTAAAAAGTTCTAAAATGTCTGAATCTTGTATGATATTAATGAAATAACTAAGTAAATATAACTTCATTATAACAGTAGAGGTAACTCTTCTCAATTTCAATTGTTAAAAATACTAATGACCCGTTTAATTGAATTATCTTCAGATATTCACACCTAGAGCTAGAATTATTTCTAAACACCTATTAACCCTTAACCTGTTTGCTTTGACAAAAATTGATCTGGGACCACTCTTGTTTGCTAATGCTTAAAAAAAATTTATTGCCATAAATAGAAGTTTTAGCTTTGAAAAAAACTGTAAAATCAAATCTATATCTTGTCAAATGTAAAAAGAGCAGACCCTGATCAGACAGCTTCTATAGCAGCCGTCTGATCTAGTCTACTCTTATTTTTAATGTGTAAAACACATTATTTCTCTGAAGAGAAGTTTTTGCTTTGACAAAAACTGTAGAATCCGATCTATATTGTGTCAAAAGAAACAGAGAAGACCCAGATCAGACAGCTTCCGTAGGAGTCGTCTGATCTGAGTCTACTCTGTTTGCTAATGCATAAAAACAGCTTTATATGAGGGAAAGGGTTAAACGATTTTTAAAGATATTCTTATTGGTCATTTCACACAAAAACTGGCATTATGTACTGCCTAGCACTCTATTTGCCTATATACCTGGGTCAAGGTATAATTGCATAGCTTTATTGAAGTCATTTGAATTTCTCAAAGACCAGTTTTAGGCATTTTGAGCTAAGGCAAAAATAGCACAAGTTGTAAACAGTTTAGGTCTTGGTCAACCAGTCACTTGGTATTAGTTCTGAATTCAGTTCAAGTTTATTCAGCAGTTAAAGGGTGAAAGCAGTGCACTAAGCTTATTTCATCTGCTAGAAATGTTGTCCACTGAAAAATTAACATGTCAATATACATGTATTACTGTAACTCAGGTGAGCGATATAGGGCCAATGGCCCTCTTGTTTTTATAATCAATCAGAATTGACGTATTTATGATGGTTAAATTTGTTGTACATTTGAATAGAAAAAAAGGTATTACAATAATGTTTGGCTTTACTGTTTGAATAAAGAAAATGAGTGTACTGAAACTTGGCCATTGAAAACCAGGTTGCATGGCTTAGTCTCATTTCTTGTATTATTTTGTTTCTTCATGTACATGTACAGGTTCTTGGAATACTTGCCGCACATGCCGTATGATATCCAGCTTATGTATAGAGAAACTGCCAACTTAATGCGCTACCTCATCTCCAACATTCACCAACATCGACATCGCTACACTGCAAGGTATGGTCTAAATACTGTTAAATTTTCTGTTATTCATTTATAACATATGTTCAAATAGTATCTGTAGTATTATTTTGCATTATATTGTACATGTATATATAACTGAAATAAAAGGATATTATGAATATTAACACATTACCCCCTAGTGACACATTTTTGCGCCTCTATAAAATTGACACTTTGAAACCATTGTGATAAATAGAGCATTTGCTCCATAGGAGCAAATGCTCTATTTATCACAATGATTTCAAGACTACACAATTCTAAAACTCTCCTTTTCTATAGATAATGCTCCTTTTCGGTAGATTTATTCAAAGAGGTTCGGTCTATAAATAGTCTAGGAGTGAATGAGTTAAAGAACAATTAGGAGCTTAGTAGTTTAAATTTTCACCATAGCCTACACGATGTGGAGTAAAACCACTCTAAACTGGAAGTTTTAACCCTTTCCTCCATAAATACGCCTTTCTGTGCCTCTGCAAAAGTCACTTTTTAAAACCATTGTGATAAATAGAGCATTTGCTCCTAATGAGCAAATGCTCTATTTATCACAATGGTTTCAGAACTACAAAATTCTAAAATTTTCCTTTTCTCTAGTTAATGCTCCTTTTCGGTAGATTAATTCAAAGTGGTTGGATCTAAAAATAGCCTATGAGGGAATGGGTTAAAGAAAAATTTAGACTGCTAATACATGATGAAAGTCATGCAGAAAGCTCCTTCTGGAGCTTTCTACACAACTCTCACCTTGCATTAAGCTATCACCTGTCTTACAGATCAATATTGATACTTATTTGAATGTCTGCTTTACTGTATTAGATTTGAAGCGGAGAACTATTTCAAAATTGGAACTTTTCCTAACCCTTTACTTCATAGGTACACCTTCAAATGTCTTTGCAAACAGAGTAGACCATTATTAGACAGCTGCTTTAAGAGCTGTCTGATCAGGGTCAGCTCGGTTTGCATATAAAATAATATAGATCTGCATGGTAAAAGTACATTTGTTTGTAGGTGATTATAATAATTTAACCAATTTCATAATGACCATTGTGTAAAGGGTTAGAAAGTGAGTACACCAAGAATTTATACTGATTGCAGAGCTACAGGTAAAGGTACTCAAATACTAAAATCGTCATTTCTCCTAGGAACCTTTAGAATTGTCTCTTTGATACGATTCTAAAGAGTGGTCGCAACATAGGGTTTGGTGGAGAAATAAAGAAGTTATTCTTGGAAATGTTTTAATTTACGCATCTTATCTGCACCTCTGTAATTGTGATTTCAGGTTTACCTGTCAGTTAGCTATAACAGAGCTGAACTACAGTGACTTGGAGAGTGACATCTACCCACCACATACCAGCAGCGGTAGCTACTGTGCTCATACAGTGTGTGCAGCTCAGCCTCACTACAGGAATGTCAACTTTGAGTTTGCTGTGGACCTTGACTCCAAACTTACAGAGAAAAATACAGAAACTAATGACAGCAGCAAGCCTGGCATAGACAATTCTTATATCCAGTATCTAGGGGCTGGTCGCCAGCGAAGCGATAGTGCTAGTGGGAGATTGTGCAATCATCAACGAGCTGCTAAGAAAAGGAGGGAGAAGGGGTATAACATGGAGATGTTTGATACCTTCGAACAATGCTTGCATGTGTCAAATAGAATGGAATCTGTCATGGCGTATCATTACCAGGATGAGAACAATAAAGGATGTTACATGTTTGAGGAGATATACACGCTCAGCGATTCGGATATGGACCTGACAAAGCTGGACATGGATGGATTTGGTCCTGACAGGTTGACCAGGGTTAGAAGTATGTCTGTGGACACTCAGGGCTCTAAAAGCAGATCACACTTAGAGGATGACATTGAAAAGTTTGTGGTCAGTCATTCTGATATTGTGATACGGGAGAAAGCACTAGTGGATGAAAGCTAGTACACATGTAATGTAAGTCAGTCATGTGTAACAGGAGGCATTTTCTTGCTGCTGTATCTTTACTGTTTACCCTGATTACAGTCAATAAACTAAGTATTTTGACAGACAAACTTAAGCAAACAGTGCAGACCCAGATCAAACGTCTCCCATAGGAGCAGTTTGATCAGGGTCTTCACTATTTGCTGCTAAGTCAGACTACTTTAAAGTTATCAGAATAGTGCCAAATTGACTTATATGCTGTATAAACCCACGAAGAGGAGATAGTCCAAGATATTGTACGTCTGAATATATTTACCGGTACTTAGAGGAGTTAGGTACTGGAATTATTTTGCCAAATCTGCCTTGCCCAATTCCATTGCACTAAATACTGTCTCTTTTTGGTGGTTTGAATTTAGGTTTTGTTTGGGATAAATGTAATGTCAAACTGTATTAACCATTTGTGCCAAATATCCCTTAATAGGGACAGGCAAACAGTGTAGATTCAGACCAGATGACTCATTAAGGAACACTGTGTTCAGAGTCTACACTGTTTGACATTTGTTTTCACCCTTTCCCTATTCTATGTTTATTCCAAATTTCAATAACTACTGAATATTCATGGACAAAATAGTTATAGTGAAATATGGAAGGTGAAATATTGTAGCTATTTTAGAAAGTAAAGAAACAGCTCTTTTAAATTCCTCTATCAAACAGAGCAGACCCCGATCAGATGGCTCCTCTAGGAGCCGTCTGATCTGGGTCTTCTCTGTTTGCAAATGTGTGAAAACACATTTATATGAGGGAAAAGGTTTAAAAGTCACATCGCCAAAAGGATTCTTTGAAAAGATTTCTCAAAATGATTTTTGTTTTTTAAAAAATGTATATGAGATGAGTTCAACAAGAAATGCAAGTTAGTATTGGCCATTTATATGGAAGCTAAGCTCGGGGACATGTGCAAGTTTGGCTGTGTTTGCTCTGTGCTTTACTTCATCTTATTGCTAGTATAAGGTAAAGACAGTATTACAAATGTGATAAGTAACATAATATGATTGTAACAGTTTGATGCAAAATGCAGGGAAAAAGTAATGCAAAAAAGTCATCACAAAAGGGCCTATCGTGTTGAAAGCTTTAATCCTTTACTCCACAAATACACTGTTTAATGCCTTTGCAAATAGTGTAGAACCAGATCAGACAACTGTTCTGTAGGAGCTGTCTGATCGGGGTCTGTCCTGTTTGCTTACGATATAATCTAGACATGGTTCTGCATGTTCTTCTATGGTCAAACATTTCTGTGTCAGTGTGCTATTGTAACAATTAATCTAGTAAATATTCATGATGTCATGATTTCTTACTTGAATATTCATGGAGTAAAAGGTTAAAGCAATGAGATTCTAATAATAGTGCTTTGTATGATATGCTTGAAGTTATTGCACTCAGTCTTTATCAATTTATTGATAAAGATAAAAGTAAAGATTAGGTGATGAAATATTGACCACATTTTCTATTGTAAGTCAAAATGAACCCTTTAGAATGTTGGAAACCAGTTAGCTGGCATTTCCAAACCTAGTAGACCCAAATAAAGGGGCTCCTAGAGGAACCCTCAGATCAGGGTCTGCACTGTGTGTCATTTAAAATACTTTCACAAATTATACCCTTTCATACTGAATTGAATTCCCTTTTTAATCCTTTCCTTCTTATAAACGTGTTTTCATGCATTTGCAAACAGAGTAGACCCAGATCAGGGTCTGCTCTGTTTGCCAACGGAATTTAATAGATCTGTTTCTTTAGAACGTTTCTAAAATTGCTACAAGGTTCCAACTTCCATATTTCTTTATAACTATTTTGTTCATGGATATTCAGTATAGACTAAGTATAGAACAGGGAAAGGGTTGATCAATGATGGAGTGTTCTAATTTGAAAAATACATGTACTGAATTCAAAGGGTTAACACTTTCCCTCATAGGCTATTTTTAAATCCAACCTCTTTGAATAAATCTACCGAAAAGGAGTGTTTACTAGAGAAAAGGAAAATTTTAGAATTGTGTAGTTTTGAAACTATTGTGATAAATAGAGCATATGCTCCTATGGAGCAAGTGTTCTATTTATCACAATGGTTAAAAAAAGTGACTTTTACAGAGGCATAGAAAGGCGTATTTATGGAGGAAAAGGTTAAACAGTACTGACTGTACTGGTTGAGAAAATTTGACATGTACGGGTACTTACTGTTAGTCTCTTTTGTAATGTTAATAAGGATATATATGTCTTCCATACCAAAGTGAATTTCTTGTTCATTGTATAATTAACCCTTTGAATGCTGAATGTTCAATAATAGGCTATTTTTAGACCCAACCTATTTGATTAATTGTACTGAAAAGGAGCATTTACAAGAAAAATGGAAACTTTTAGAATTGTGTAGTTTTGAAACCATTATGATAAATATCATAAGGGTTTCAAAAAGTGTCATTTTCAGAGACGTCAAAAGGTTTCAATATGAGAGAATAGGTTAAGTTTTTATTCCATAGGTATGCATATATAAGAAATAATGTGTGTATGAATATTAGAATACTTTTTATACGCCCACCTAATAAAGGTGGTCGTATATTGTCGTGGCCCTGTCCGTCCGTCCGTTCATTCGTTCGTTCGTTCGTTCGTCCGTCAACATTTTGGTTGTCCGCTGTTTTCTGGGAAAACTATTTGACAGATATTAATGAAACTTCACACAAATGTTAAATGCATCAAGATCTGAAGCTGAGTTGATTCTGAGATTCATTTGATATTTCATTTCAGAGTTATGGCCCTTGTCCTTAAAAAATATGCAAAGTTTGTCCGCTGTTTTCTGGGAAAACTATTTGAGAGATATTAATGAAACTTCACACAAATGTATAATGCATCAAGATCTGAAGCTGAGTCAATTCTGAGGTTCATTTGATTTTTCGTTTCGGAGTTATGGCCCTTTTACTTAAAAAATAATGCAAATACATGCAAATAGTTTGTCCGCTGTTTTCTGGGAAAACTATTTGAGAGATATTAATGAAACTTCACACACATGTTTAATGCATCAAGATCTGAAGCTGAGTTGATTCTGAGGTTCATTTGATTTGTCGTTTCAGAGTTATTGCCCTTGTCCTTAAAAAATATGCAAATAGTTTGTCGGCTGTTTTCTGGGAAAACTATTTGAGAAATATTAATGAAACTTCACAAAAATGTTTAATGCATCAAGATCTGATGCTGAGTCAATTTTGAGGTTAATTTGATTTTTTCGTTTCTGAGTTATTGCCCTTTTACTTAAAAAAAAATGCAAATATATGCAAATAGTTTGTCCGCTGTTTTCTGGCAAAATTGTTTGACAGATATTAACGAAACTTCATCCACATGTTTAATGCATCAAGACCTGAAGCTAAGTCGATTCTGAGGATCATTTGATTTGTTGTTTCGGAGTTATGGCCCTTGCACTTAAAAAAATAATGCAAATCTATGCAAATATGAGGATGGCCATAACTTTTTCATTTGAAATGATATTTACTTCAATTTGTTTATATTGTTAAAACTTAATGTGAATTTACACATATATTGCGGGGGTTTTGATATGTCATTTTATTCTAAAGTTATGGTCCTTGAACTTATAAATGGAACTTAACACAAATGTTTTAAGCAGAGTTATGGCCGTTGCACTTTACAAAAATCTGCAAAAATTAGGATTAGCTGTAACTTTTTAGCTCACCTGAGCAAAGCTCAGGGTGAGCTTTTGGGAGACTTGAATGTCCGTCGTCCGTCGTGCGTCGTGCGTCGTGCGTCGTGCGTCGTGCGTCGTGCGTCGTGTGTCGTCAACAATTTGCTTGTGAACACTCTAGTGGTCACAATTGTAGTCTAATCTTCATGAAACTTGGTCAGAATGAATGTCTTGATAAAATCTCGGACGAGTTCGAAAGTGGGTCAAGTTGGGTTAAAAACTAGGTCACTAGGTCAAATAGTAGGAAAACCTTTTGAACCCTCTACAGGTCACATTTTTAGCCCAATTTTCATGAAACTTGGTCAGAATGATTGTCTTGATAAAATCTAGGAGGAGTTTGAAAAATGGGTTTTGTAGGGTAAAAAACTAGGTCACTAGGTCAAACAGTAGAAAAACCTTGTGAACACTCTAGTGGTCACAATTTTAGTCCAATTTTCATGAAACTTGGTCAGAATGAATGTCTTGATAAAATCTCGGACGAGTTCGAAAGTGGGTCAAGTGGAGTTAAAAACTAGGTCACTAGGTCAAACAGTAAAAAAACCCTTGTGAACACTCTAGTGGTCACAATTTTAGTCCAATCTTCATGAAACTTAGTCATAATGATTGTCTTGATAAAATCTCAAATGAGTGTGAAAGTGGATTATGTGGGGTTGAAAACTAGGTCACTAGGTCAAATAGTACGAAAACCTTGTGAACACTCTAGAGGTCACATTTATAGCCAAATCTTCATGCAAATTGGTCAGAATGATTGTCCTAATAAAATCTTGGACAAGTTTAAAAGTGGGTTATGTGAGGTCAAAAAGTAGGTCACTGGGTCATATCTTAGAGAAATCTAGTTTACACTCCAGTGGCCACATTTTTAGCCCAGTCTTCCTCAAACTTGCTCAGAGTGTTTGTCTTGGTGATATCAAGGTTGAGTGTGATCATGGGTTGGATGGGAATAAAAAGTAGGTCACTAGGTCAAATCTTAGAAAAATTACTTTAGAGAGCACATTTTTAGCCCAATCTTCAATGGTCAGAATCATTGTCTTGATAAAATCAGTATACTAAATCTTTGAAAATCTTGTTCTGCAGAACCACTGCTAATCTATGGTAATCAGGTGAGCGATTAAGGGCCATCTTGTTTATTTAATAAGATATTCACTTCATTTTTTTAAAAAATAGTATCACCTTAATATGGAAATCAAGATCTGAAGCACAGATTAGAAAATGTCAACACTTATCAGGCATGTTGAATCAGAGAAAGTTTGCAAGTGGGCGTATTATGTACCGTATGCGGTACTCTTGTTATAATGGCGCATAAATAAGAAAAGTTTTGATCACCATGCCGGAAACTGTAAAGTCAGATCTAATTAATTCAATAAAATATCTGATTGGGGTTTACTCTGCTTGCAAAGGTGTTCTTAGTGTGTCTGTGGAGTAAAGGATTAACACATTACCCCCTAGTGACACATTTTTGCGCCTCTATATAATTCACATTGTGAAACCATTGTGATAAATAGAGCATTTGCTCCATAGGAGCAAATGCTCTATTTATCACAATGGTTTCAAGACTACACAAATCTAAAACTCTCCTTTTCTATAGTTAATGCTCCTTTTCGGTAGATTTATTCAAAGAGGTTGGGTCTAAAAATAGCTTAGGAGAAAATGTGTTAACTGTCCATTCAATATAAAAGGCTTACATTTGTCAGAGGAATTTGCTGATAAGCAATGCAAACCTTGATTAATTTAGGCAATTTTAGGCAGATGACTGCTTAATGCAGGTTGAAAGTCCTTTGGGAACTTTCTGCATGATTTTCAACCTGATTTAAGGTGCCATCTGTTTGAAAGACTGGCACTAAGACCAATTTGAATGTCTGGTTTGAGGGGTTTTATGTGGAGCTGTAGGGGAACTCCTGACCACCAAGAAATTGAAGTCTACAATAACATATCCTGTTACTGTAAGATATTCAAATTGCTGTTTGTTAACATCAAATTGGTCAACACTTGGTTTGGATACTGATGTCAGTAGATACAGTAGCTTAGTATTTCATTTGAATCTAAATTGTATGTGATTTTATCATGAACGTTCATTGTGTGTCTGATAAGAGTTATATTCTTGTCATTATCAATTATTTTATCATACTTTCAATGCAATCTAACTTATTGCTAAAAGTGCCTTGATGTGCTATCCGTGTAAATAATGATGTTTTAATATGTTTCTTAATGTATGTTGTGCTTGTGTTCTTGTAGCCATTTTTGCAAATTATTTTGTTACAGTTTAGTGCATTTATTGTATTTATTTTGCATGTGTACCATATAAACAGGGCTCTAGATAAGAATGCTCGCCCTTTACCTCATGGGTATTCATATAACAACATCATGAATATTAATAAGCTGAATTTTTATAGTGCCATTTGAACACAGAAATTTTTGGCAATGGCAGAAACTGTAGAATCATATCTTCATTATTCTATAAACAAACAGAGTAGATTCAGACCAGACGGCTCATGTAGGAGCAATCTTATCAGGGTCTGCTCTATTTGCATAAAAAATAATAAAGATATGATTTATATACATATTCTGCCATATTAAGAAATCCTCTTTTTCATAATGGCATTGTTTTTTTTAGCATAATGATATTATAATTTCTTGCATATTCATGAGGTATTTGTTTATTAAGGTCTTTTGTCTGTTCTTATATTCCTCGTTTCTGATCACCAACCTTTTAATCTGTTAACTATTGGTGTTAATGTTTTATTTACTCTGTATGCAATCATTTAAACTGAAAGCAAAAGCAATCCTTTATATGGTCTGTATGCCCTGTTTCAGTATTCAAACTAATTCCAACAGTTTACACTATTTACTATTTTGTCTGTCTAATCTCAAAGTTATCAAATGCTAAATTTTGTAATTCGAAAATTTATCCCTGATGGGTAGTTATGGTGGTATAAGTTTGTCTATGCAAAGTATAATAACTTTGCAGAGCAGGAGATAAAGATGCATACTCATATTCTAAATTGGCCTTTCTTCACCAAACCCTATATTGTGACCATTCTTTAGAATCGTCTCGAAGAGACGCTTCTAAAGAGTGGTCACAACATAGGTTTTGCTGGAGAAATGAAAAAGTTATATTTGAAAATATTTTAATTTACGCATCTTATCTGGAGCTCTGCATTGTTTAAATCATATGCATGCTATGCAAAATTTAAAGCAGTCTTCCTTTTATTTCTTTCCAGATACGTACCTAATCACTGTCTAGCAGTTTGGATCTTAATGAGACTAAAGTAACTCGACATCTCATATGGATCCAAACTGTTTTCAAAGGTAATCACACATTTGCCTGAATCAGGTTAATATTAACTGTAAAAGCAGCTTTAGCGTTGTTTTACCTCATTATACATTGAATTTTAACCATTAGTTATATACATTGATTTTTAACCATTAGTTTTATACATTGATTTATAACCATTAGTATTATACATTGATTTAAACCATTAGTTCTGTAGACTTTTAACCCTTTACCTCATAGATTTGCCTTTTATGCCTTTGAAAACAGAGTTCTTTAGGAGCCATCAGATCAGGGTCTGCCCTGTTTGCTTATGATATGATATAGATCTGATTCTTCAGTATGCCTTTGTTAACAGTTCCTTTGTTCATAATGCCATTATGAATATTGAGCTAATTAATATTCATAGTCATTATTTCTTACATGAATATTCATGAGGCAAAGGGTTAATCATTTAAAATTGTGTGTGAAAGTTTGTTAAAGAGAATGCTTCTTTTTGTATCAATAGTCCTTTCAGGCCAGTATAGTTTCATGCTTTTCTCTATTTTCTATTTTCTCTGTTATTGAAGCTAAATCACTTGAAAAGGGGCATTGAACAATTTCATACAGTATTGACCCAGATCAGCTGGCACATGTAAAATTGAGAGTCTGACCCGGGTCTACTCTGTTTGTCACCGGAGAGAGTCAATGGTAGTTTGTCCACTACTGCTGCCAACAGTGCAGGATTTGATCATCTGCAGCATTACCTAAATCTGCAGCTTTCTTGGTCTGCGTTGTGTGAAATGTTCATCCGCCTCTTAATATTCCTTATCCTGCTGTAAAAATGATGTCAGCTTAACCCATTCCCTCATGGGCTATTTTTAAGTCCAACCACTTTGAATAAATCTACCTAAAAGGAGCATTAACTGGAGAAAAGGAAAAGTTTAGAATTTTGTAGTTTGAAACCATTGTGATAAATAGAGCATTTGCTCTATTTATTACAATGGTTTCAACAGGTGACATTTACAGAGGCATACAAAGGCGTTTTTATGGAGGAAAGGGTTAAATTTGGATCTTTTGCAATTTTGACTGTATTTGGATTCATTCATGCTCTTGAGAAACTATTGATTGAACAGTATGGAACTTGAGGAGATGTTGTAGCTCGGAGTCTCATCTTCATCCAAGCAGGGTCTCGGGTTACAAAAGTTCTCATTGTCAGTCTGAATTCATTCTCAAGCATATGTTTGCTCGGATTTTGAGCAAGCTCAAAATCTGACCAGTCAGATGCATGAGAATGATCTCAGACTAAGGCAAAAAGTTTTATAACCCTGGGGCTTGTTTGCTAATCCAAGTCATAGCAGGATAAGGGTTCTGTGTAGTCCTCATATGTATTTATTTATCCACTTTCATTCTCATCTGCTCTCATCATTTGCCAACCCAATGCAATACTTGTTGTGTGTCTGTCAGTTTTCTATATTTTAACTTATATACAGTATGATACAGTAGCTAAGATGTATACTGATCCATCCAAATCTCCTATTTCTCCACCAAACCCTGCCTTGCTGCAACTTATTAGATTTGCATCATTCAGGCAATTCCAATGAGTTGCATCAAGATAGGGTTTGATGGAAAAAATATCAATATTTTTCATTAAATTTTCTAATTACATGTATGGTTTTTATGTACAGCTCTTCACTGGATGTGTTAACTTCCAGATTTGCATTTATTGTTTGCTTTATTAACCATTTACTCCATAAATACGTTTTTTCTAAGCCTTTGCAAACAGAGTAGACCCAGATCAGACGGCTCCTATAGGATCTGATCAGGGCCTGCTCTGTTTGCTTATGATATAATATAGATATGATTCTACAGTTTCTACCGTAGCTTAATATTCCTGTGTCCATGTGCTATTATAATTAATCTTATTAGTATTCATGACGTCATTATTTCTTACATGAATATTCATGGAGTAATGGGTTAATGTTTGTTAGGCAATCCCTTTGTGTTTTCAACAGACAGATTAGAACCTGCATTAAAGATTGAAACAAACTACATCTACAGACTGTTTTTACCATTTTGAGTTTGAATTGAATTCAAAGGTTAATATTTTAACCCTTCACTTGCTGAATTTTAAAATACATTTCTCCTTCTTTACCCATGCCCTGTTGTATAATTACATATATCTTCACTGTGTACACATATTTCGCTGTGCAATCACTGCTGCGGAGTGCACTGGTTGCACAATCAACTTGTAAATAGTGCAGACCCTGCAGGAGCTGTCTCATCTGGGTCTTCACTATTTACAGGTAGGTATATTGACGCGAATAGCAAGCGAAGGGTTAACAGGGCTCCAGGTAAGCGGAATATCCAGTCCATGTTTAGATGAGACATTATATGTGCACTCAATCTTGGTGTGTTTGTGTTTGGGCATACATGAGATGTCCTGTACAGTTGCACATTCTCTAACTTGGATGTTATGTTAACCCATACCCTCATATTGACGACTTTTGACGACTCTGTAAAGGTCACTTTATGAAACCATTGTGATAAATAGAGCATTTGCTCCTATAGGAGCAAATGCTCTTTTTATCACAATGGTTTCAAACTACACAATTCTAAAATTTTCCTTTTCTCTAGTTAATGCTCCTTTTCGGTAGGTTTATTCAAAGAGGTTGTATCTAAAAATAGCCTATGAGGTAATGGGTTAATGGGCATAATATATTTGTTAAGTTTATCTGCATCTCAGATAAAATAGTTTCTTTATTTCTCTGCCTAAACCTTTTTTGTTAGAATTCATAAGAATCATGTGTCATGTTAGTACTCATTAGAATCATGTGTCTTGTTAGTACTCATTAGAATCATGTGTCATGTTAGTACTCAGTAGAATCATGTGGCTTGTTAGTACTCATTAGAATCATGTGTCATGTTAGTACTCATTAGAATCATGTGTCTTGTTAGTACTCATTAGAATCATGTGTCATGTTAGTACTCATTAGAATCATTATCTGAGAAAGGCTTTAGCAGAGAAATGATAGATTTGGAAAGAGAAATATACCTCATATTTACTGCTTTGTTATAACTTCTGAAGGAAAAGATGATATATTAACTAGTGAAGAAATATCTTGTAGTTTTGATTTCTTTATATGTGTGTGTATTTTCATCAAGTTCTTGTCCTTAGTTTATAGTTATATGGGTATTTACTGAGTTTAGAATAAAGGTTTATGTTGTCTGTTAAATTGCCAAGCTCCATGTATTATATGAGTGTTGAAATTGAAATAGTAAATACTTTATACTTATACTTAAAAGCAAAGTTTTTTTTTATATTTTAAACCCTTTTTTGTCCTCAGACGACATGTACCATGTACACTTTTCAGTTTTTAAATGACTTAAATAAAGAAATATCCATGAAAAATGCTTTCCCGTCTTATATCGTATGTGTATTTGATTATGCAGATGCAACAAGTATCTTACAAACAAAGATTAATATTTCATATGATCTTAACCCTTTACTCCATGGATAAACATTAACCAATTCCCTCCCATTGACACCTCTTTGAAAGTCACTTCCCAAAACCATTGTGGAAAATAGAGCATTTGCCCAGGGTCTGCTCTGTTTGCTAATAGAGTTTGATAGATCTGGTTCTTTAGTTTCTAATATGGCTGCTATGTCCAACTTTCCATATTTCATTATAACTATTTGTCCATGAATATTCAGTAGGTATTGCAATTTGATATAAACATAGAACAGGGTCCATGCTTATAAAACTTTTAGTTGAGTTAGTTTGTTCTCAAGTTTTTAATTGGTCAGATTTGAGCCTTTGGCTATAATCTGACCAATCAAAAGCTTGAGAACTCAAATCTGACCAATCAAAAGTTTGAGAACGAACTCAGACTCAACTAAAAAGCTTTATAAGCATGTACCCAGGGAAAGGTTTTTTTTCCACATATAAATGCTTTTTCATGCCTTTGCAAGCAGAGTAGTGCCAGACCAGAGGAGTCATCTGATCAGGGTCTGCTCTGTTTGGTTATGAAATTTTAATTGAGAGCCTCTACAGTTTCTGCCAATTCCAATATATCCCATGTACATAATTATCCCAGCTAATAAATGAATAAAAATAACAAATAAATTTAGAATCGCTTTCAGACACATTTTACAAACAGATTAGACCCAGATCCTGAATGTGCTGTCTGATCAGGATCTGCTCTGTTTACATATGGAATTTTATATATCTGATTTAACAGTTTCCATCATGGTGAATAAAATTCCTTTTTCATGTTCCATTTTATAGATTCTGTCCATGAATATTAATGAGGTGATTAAATTGTGAATAAGTATTAACCCTTTCCCCATTTAATATTCTGGAAAGAAATAATGATGTCATGATTATTAATGAGCTCAACTATTTTAAAGCATTATCATCGTCATCATCATCATCATCATCATCATCAGTTATTGCCTCACTCTGCGAAGAGTATATTCGCGATTTGGTACAATCAACAATTTTTTTGACTGTGACAGAGAGTGTAGAATCAGATCTGTATAAATCCATAAGCAAACAGAGCAGACCCTGATCAGACGGCACCTGCAGGAGCCGTCTTATCTAGGACTCCGTTTGCAAATGCATGAAAATGCATTTATATGAGGGAAAGGGTTCATCAGGGATAGAGTCTCTCTGTATGACAGTTTTCGTTTTGAAAAATTGTCTGTAATATGGTCCAATGTTGTATAAGCTTGAATATGTCCTCTATGCAGTAAATAGTTTGTGTGTAGGTTTGCACTTCACCGATAAACCAGATAACCGAATTTTTGTGTTATCATGATTGAATGACTGTGAATCAAAGTTCATAGTAATCATTGTTCATGCTGTGTTACACGTGTTGCATGATGATAAAAAATTTGTCCGCTCAAATATCCATCTACATAATTTTTCCAGAGTAAATTTTGCATCTCATCAGGATCCAGACTGTTTGACCCTCTGATTTTTGAAAAACCAAAGGAGCAAACCACTTTAATCATTTACTTGATAGGAAATGCTTTCTATACCTTTTGCAAACACGGTAGACACAGATCAGATGACTCCTATAGAAGCTGTTTCATTAGGGTCTACTCTGTTTGCTTATGACATAATATAGATCTGATTTCAGAATTTCTGCCATTGCCAAAACCAACTATGTTCACATACAGACAAATCATTGTATTAACCCTTTACTCCATAAATACACATTGGCCAACAGAGAAGACCCAGATCAGATGGCTTATATAGGAGCCATCTGATCAGGGTTTGCTCTGTTTGCTTATGTATAATATAGATATGATTCTACAGTTTCTACCAGGGTTAATATTCATTCCTACAGGATCTGTGTCTACTCTGTTTGCAATGATGTAGAAAGGCATATTTATTGAGTAAAGGGTTAAAATACATATTAAACTGTTATTCCATGAATAAGAAATAATGAATAACTGAATATTAATTAGATCTAGCTGAATTTTTATGATGGCATTATGAACTTTTGATTTTGAGATTTTTTGAGAATTTTTGAGCTTGTCAGAATCTGTATAATCAGACTTTCATAATCCAGGGTCCATGCTTATAAAGCTTTTTAGCTGAGTCTGAGTTTGTTCTCAAGCTTTTGATTGGTCAGATTTGAGTTCTCAAGCTTTTGATTGGTCAGATTTGAGCCAAAGGCTCAAATCTGACCAATCAAAAACTTGAGAACGAACTCAGATTCAACTAAAAGTTTTATAAGCATGGCAGCTGATCAGCTGGTTCCTACAGGAGTTGGCTGATCTGGGTCTTCTCTCTTTGCAAAGGTGTTAAATGTGTATATATGGAGTACAGGGTTAAATTAACATGGGAAATTTGGAGCTGTTCTTCAATGCTTATGTGCAATACAAACCATTCCCTTTGGCCATGGCATAAACTGTATATCCGGGCAATATTATTCTGTGTATAGAACAGATCCTGACCAGAGCGCTCGTACAGGTCTACTCAGTTTGCAAGGCATTAAATGTGTATAAAATAAAGGGTTATGTCAATTTTATTATGGTACATGAAACAAGGGAATTTCGGCCATGGCAGGCATTTAAGAATTAGAATGACATATTAACACATGAATGTTATAGAATCCGACCTATACTATTCCATAAGCAAACAGAGTAGACCCTGATCAGACGGCTCTTACAAGAGCTGTCTGATCTGGGTCTGCACTGTTTGTAAAGGCTTAGAAAGGCGTTATTATGATGGGTTAAACAGAGCAGTATGATGTTGGTCTAAATGTTAAGATGTGTACATTTGAAGAAAAATGTGGTAAGGTAACGTGTTCGGCAGCAGGGTTAGTATCATAGTATTAGTAGGACAGAATAAGATATATCTGAGCTATAAATAGAATGACATATCATGCTTTATTGATTTAGCATGGCCAAGTAAATAGTCCTAGATACTAACCCTAGTGAGTGATATCAGCACATTCTTATACAGAGACCTCTGTCAGGGTAACTGAAAACTAGTGTTAACCAAGACCGGATTCGCCCTGGTGGTCTTGCTTACATTTAACCCATTACCTCATAGGCTATTTTTAGATACAACCTCTATGAATAAATCTACCGAAAAGGAGCATTAAGTAGAGAAAAGGAAAAATTTAGAATTTTGTGGTTTGAAACCATTGTGATAAATAGAGCATTTGCTCCTATAGGAGCAAATGCTCTATTTATCACAATGGTTATCACAATTGTTTCGAACTACAAAATTCTAAACTTTTCCTTTTCTCTAGTCAATGCTCCTTTTCAGTAGATTTATTCAAAGAGGTTGGATCTAAACATAGCCTATGAGGTAATGTGTTAAGAAATATTAAAGATCTGATTCTACAATTGCTAACATTGCCACACAGTTCTGTGATCACTGGCCGTTATAAAATTGAAGTCACGAATTCTTGTATAAAGATACCTGGGTCCATGCTTATAAAACTGTTAGTTGAGTCTGAGTTCGTTCTCAAGTTTTTGATTGGTCAGATTTGAGCCTTTGGCTCAAATCTGACCAATCAAAAGCTTGAGAACTCAAATCTGACCAATCAAAAACTCAGACTCAAATAAAAGCTTTATAAGCATGGACGCTGGTGGTACTTTTGATTTGAAGCGTTTGAGAAACTGTTGACTGATTGCCAAACAGCTCAGATCCCAAACTCCTCACAGTTATCTCCCTTGTCACTACGTGCGGTAGCTTCAGCGTAGCGATTAGGGGAGATAACTGCGTTGGAGGTTGCTTCGATCCTTGTGAGACGCTTAGTTGCTGGTCGTCTCATCTGGATCCAAGACATTTGCAAATACCATTCAGGTAACGCGGTAAGGGTTAATTTGAATTCTTATTGTAACCTTTTACTCTATGAATATTCATATAAGAAATTAATGACATCATTAATATTGATTGGATAATTTTTATTATGGTATATGAACAGAGGACTTTTTGGCTATTGCAGAAACTGTATAGGCCTACGTGTAATCATATCTATATTATTGGCATAAGCTGACAGAGCAGACCCTGATCAGATGGCTACTACAGGAGCCGTCTGATCTGGGTATACGTACACTGTTTGCAAAAGCGTAGACATCCGTATTTATTGAGTAAAGGGTTAAATGCCTAAAATACGTTTACTTGCTAGCATGTCATGTTTATCTAGCTTCTGTAGCTTATTATTGTTTGTGCGTAATTTGAAAAGTTTTGCTTTTGCTCATCTTGGAAATATACCTCGGTATTTACTGACAATTATATCTGAGTGGCATTATTTGAAAAGGGGCACACGCGAATTGCAAATTTCGTAAACCAAGATCCAGTCTCAAATATATACCGTGTCTGTTGAGCCTCTGCGTTATATGCGGATTTAAATGGGAAACTTGTCGCATTGCCTGATGAATATTCATAGAAATAATGATTTCATGAATATGTATTAGCTGAGTTTTTAAATGTTATACATGTATTAACGCAAAATGTTTTTGGCTTTGGTAGATACTGTAGAATCAGATTGAAATAACACATAAGCAAACGGAACATACCCAGATCAGACGGCTCCTACAGGAGCCGTCTGATCAGGGTCTGCTCCGTTTGCTAATGCATGAAAAATATCTGTATGAAGTAAAGGGTTAGTCAGATTTTTTAGGGAAGCACTGTGGCTGGTGTGGGTTTGTGTTGTTTGAAACTGTTCCAGTGCCTCTTTTCCGTCGACTGTTATATTTGTTGAACAAAAAATAAATGATCAACCTGAATCGGTCTTTGTTGTTTAAAATATAAAATTTATCTTTTGCCTGCTTTGAGGGACAATAAAATTTACAATTTATCTTTGACCTGCTTTGAGGGAGACTGAAATGAACAAAATATCATTTGCCTGCTTTGAGAGACACCGAAATTAACAATTCGTCTTTTGTCTGCTTTGAGAGACACCAATCGTTTTATGTCGCCTTTTTTTGCGGTTCCCTGTTCCACCACTTCAAAGTTATCGTTTAGAAGTATTGACTATATGAATGTTAATGTAAAATTATGACTTTATAAATATTAAGTGACATTTGATAAAGGCACATGAAAGACGATAAATTTTGCCAGGGCAGACAGTTTAGAATTATATTAACTCTTCTCTTGCTGAATTTAAAAACACATTTCTCCTTCTTTACCCATGCCCTGTTGTATAATTACATATATCTTCACTGTATTACATATATCTTCACCGTGTACACGTATTTCGCTGTGCAGTCACTGCTGTGGAGTGCACTGGTTGATCAATCAACTTGTAAATAGTGCAGACCCTGATGAGACAGCTCCTGCAGGAGCTGTCTCATCTGGGTCTTCACTATTTACAGGTACGTATATTGACGTGAATAGCAAGCGAATGGTTAATAATATTTTGAACCATCTCCCTCATACAAAAACTTTCCCACGCTTTTGAAAAGAGAGGAGACATGTCAGAGGCTCCTGTAGAAGCCGTCTAACCAGGTTCTGTCCTGTTTGCCTATGAAATTTTATATATACAGTAAAACCTCTCTATAACGACCACTAAATTGTGTTAATTAGTTGGTATTTAGGACTGGTGGCTGCTTAAAGCAAGGTGAAAGTAAAACAGAACGCTCCTATAGGAGCGTTCTGTTTTACTTTCACCTTGCTTTAAGCAGCCACCTGCCTTTAACACAAAATACTTAATGTAATTTAGTGGCCGTTATAGAGAGGTTTAACTGTATGATTCTTTAGTTTCTGCCAGTATACATGCATATTAAACCCCAAAACATGTGTACACATGCTATTATAAAAATCTAGATGATAAAATACTCACGAAGTTATTATTTCTTACATGAATATTAAACAGGGAAAGGGTTTAGCAAATGGAGCAGACCCTGATCAGGCAACACCTACAGAAATACATGTAAACCAACGGCAATCAAGTGAAGTGCGACATTCAAGATACACAACTCTTGCACCAGTAACTTGAGTTATTCTCCTTTATCCGGACGAAAAAATTGCCCCTATCCATGGGGTTGTGAAGATGAAAAAAGTCAATTTGGCACTATTTTGATAAGTATGAATACATGCATGCCTTTTCTACGCCTTTACAAACAGAATAGACCTCGATCAGACGGCTCATGTAGGAGTTTGTCTGCTCTGTGTCTGCTCTGTTTGCATGCTTATGCTATAGATACTATAGGTACGATTTTACACATTATGTCATGACCAACGATACCTATGTTCATCTGGTTCAATAACAAGTAATCAAATTAATATCATGAAGTCAATATTTCTTATAAGAATTTTCATGGACCAAAGGGCTAAATCAAACTGATATAGTTGAGGAGCGGTTTAGTCTGGGTCTGTACTGTTTGCCTGTCCGAATACCTAGGATAAATATGGTATTTTCATTGCAAACCATTGAACATATCAGATATTCAAATTCCCTCATATTGACACCTTTTGGTGCCTCTGTAAAAGTCACTTGAAACCACTGTGATAAATAGAGCATTTGGTCCATATAGGAGCAAATGCTCTATTTATCACAATGGTTTCAAAACTAAAAAATTCGAAAAAAATCCCTTTCTCTAGTAAATACTCCGTTTCACTAGATATATTCAGATAGGTTGGGTCTACCAATAGCCTATGAGGAAATGGGTTAAGAGTTTATTGTTTCGCATAAATACTGTCTAACAATAGCCTATAAGGGAATGGGTGAAGAGTTTATTGTATCGCATAATACTGTCTTACAATAGCCTATGAGGGAATGGGTGAAGAGTTTATTGTATCGCATAAATACTGTCTAACAATAGCCTATCAGGGAATGGGTTAAGAGTTTATTGTATCGCATAAATACTGTCTAACAATAGCCTATGAGGGAATGGGTTAAGAGTTTATTGTATCGCATAAATACTGTCTAACAACAGCCTATGAGGGAATGGGTTAAGAGTTTATTGTATCGGCTCGCATAATACTGTCTTACAATAGCCTATGAGGGAATGGGTTAAGATTTATTGTATCGCATACTACTGTCTTACAATATCCTATGAGGGTATGGGTTAAGCGTTGATTGTATTGCATAATACTGTCTAACAATAGCCTATGAGGGAATGGGTTTAGATTTTATTGTATCGCATAATACTGTCTAACAATAGCCTATGAGGGAATGGGTTTATATTTTATTGTATCGTATAAATACTGTCTAACACTAGCCTATGAGGGAATGGATTTAAGAGCTTATTGGTTTAGAGTTTATTGTATCGCATAATACTGTCTAACAATAGCCTATGATGGAATGGGTTTAGAGTTTATTGTATCGCATAATACTGTCTTACAATACCCTATGAGGGAATGGGTTTAGAGTTTATCGTATCGCATAATACTGTCTAACAATAGCCTATGAGGGAATGGGTTAAAATGAGAGACAACAACTGGTGAAAACAAAACATACAAGAGCCGAAGTAACGCAACAATCGTCTTTCTATTCGTGGATTTCGTATCAAGTATCTTAACTCTTGGTTTACTCAGTTGTCCTTGTAATACATGGATATTCAGCTTGACCTCCACTGACCTCATGATTATTTATTTAAGAAATAATTACATCATGAATATCTATAAGCTGATTATATATGATTGTATATGATTCAGGATGTTATGGCTATTGCAGAAACTACATAACCAGATCTATATAAGTTCATATGCAAACAAAACGGACCCTGATGTGACTGCTCTGTTTGCTTATGAAATAATATAGATGTGCTTTTACAATTTCCGCAATTGCCAAATTTTCCCTTGTTTATTTCCATTTTAAAATAATCTAATTAACAGTTCCCTGTTTAATATTGGTGTAATAAATTATGACATCATGACTATTTATAACTTGAATTTTTATACTGGAATATTTATATAGGAACTTTTGGTATTGTTTAAATTTGTAGAGTCAGATCAATTATAATTTCATAAGCAAACAGAACAGATCCTATAGGAGACGCCTGATCTGCGTCTACTCTGTTTAAAGGCGTTTATGTGAAGGATTAATTTATTTTGTCATTATTTCTTACATTAATATTCATGAAGTAAACGGCTAAATGGTACATGTGACTTACAGCGTCCCGCGTATGACCTTTATGTACCGGCAGTCAACAAATTGCGTACTGTTTCACTATCTGGAGTATTGATACAATGCCACTTTCTGCGTCATAATGTGTACAGATCATCAACTGACCAGGCGATTAGAAGGACAATGGACACTATGCTTCATAGATACGCCTTTTTACGTCTTTGCAAATCGAATACCACCCCCTTCCAGATCAGACAGCCGTTGTAATAGATGATCTTATATGAGAGTTCATTACAAATTGTTTATATGAAACGTTTTGATCCAGTTGAGATGTCAAGTAACTCGGTGTATCGAGTAACTCGGCGTCTCACCATGATTCAAAATGTTTGGCAGTATTGCAATTAAAAAAAGAACCTAAGCAGATGATAATTTTAGCAGACGAACTTTATTTGGCAGCGAAAAGATAAAATGTATTCTAATGCAGTAAAACCTCTCTAAACCGGAATTTCTAGTAGAGAAAAAAATAGATACTTTCAGGCAGGTGGCTGCTTAATGCAGGGTGAAAGTCACACAGAAAGCTCCACTGCATGACTTTCACTATGCATTAAGCTGCCACCTGTCTCCAAGACCGATATCTATACTTAATTGAATTTCCGGTTTAGAGAGGTTTTACTGTACTAATGCTTTGAAAAAACACAATGACTCATAACCATTGAACTAATACTGATTATACTATCTTACGTATATTAACCTTACAACAAATATCGCAAAAACGCGTTTGCGAATTAACTAGAAAACTGAATCAGTCAGAGAGGACCCTCTTATTAACCCTTCGCTTGCTATTCACGTCAATATACCTACCTGTAAATAGTGAAGACCCAGATGAGACAGCTCCTACAGGAGCTGTCTCATCAGGGTCTGCACTATTTACGAGTTGATTCTGCAACCAGTGCACTCCACAGCAGTGATTGTACAGAAAAATACTTGTACACAGTGAAGATATATGTAATTATACAACAGGGCATGGGTAAAGAAGGAGAACTGTATTTTAAAATTCAGCAAGAGAAGGGTTAAGGGCAGATAACTCTAGACATAGTGATCTGATTCAACCCAAATTTATAGGCGTCTTCCTCTGATCATACGTAACATATGCCCATAACCCATTCTCTCATATTGACCACTTTTGACGACTCTGTACAAATCACTTTGTGACACCATTGTGATAAATAGAGCATTTGCTCCTATAGGAGCAAATGCTCTATTTATCACAATGGTTTCAAGCTACAAAATTCTAAAATTTTCCTTTTCTCTAGTTAATGTTCCTTTTCGGTGGGTTTATTCAAAGAAATTGTATCTAAAAACAGCCTAAGAGGTAAAGGATTAATAATTTAATATGAAAACAATATGTGAAGTACTGTTTGAGTTATCGCGTCACATCGTGTTGACGGACGGACAGACAGAAAATGTAATTACCATAGGGTTCCTGCATTTTCAATGTAGGGCCCTAATAATGCGTATTTACATCTAGAACAAATCGCGAACACATACGGAACACCCCGGGAAACGAATCAGAACAATTTGTACGTGTTAACACTTACAAAGCTGACTTTTCAAATGGACTATTCCAAAATTGAAACAGGTCAAGCTTATGATGAATATTTAGGGATTTTTTCTAAAGGAAAGGTGTAACATCACAAACAGCACAGAGACTGATGAGAGAGCTCCTCTCGGATCCCTCTCATCTGGGTCTACATTGTTTGTAAATGACATTAGTGAGTAGTATCCTGAATAGTAAGGGTTAATTAACGCCCGTTTCTGTTCACTATGGGCTTATTGGACGCCCCAGAGAGAGAGAGAGAGAGAGAGGGGAGAGGATACAGCAAAACCCGGGCGCGATGCCCTAATCTTACATTCCCTGGTTCTTTTAGATGCCCAATGTAAAATCACTGATACATCGGACCTCGGTTTACAGTCTGTTGTTTACAGTTTATAGTCTGTTTCAATGTTTTCAAAATAATAAATTAGTACAATAGATATGTTTTGTCAGATTTTATGCTTTCAGCATTACTTTAGACATGTATTAAGCCGTGGCCTTGAGAAATGGTTCAGATTAAATATCGGATCACTCAACTTTGTTACCTCGAACTAATTTGTATACATGTAGTCGCCTGGAGTTCGAGTTATCGAAGTTGAAGTTCGAGTTATCGAAGTTGAAGTTCGAGTTATCGAAGTTGTAGTTCGAGTTATCGAAGTTCAACTGTATTTTACTACTGATAAACATCTTCAAATACTTTTAGACATCAAACTTTGACAGTAAAAAAAGTTTTGATTTTTTCGTATAGTATAATACATGTACTTTGTATTATACTATACGAAAAGTCTTTTCAAAACTTTGTTTTACTGGCAAAGTATGATGTTTAAAACATATTTGGAGATGTTTATCAGTATTATGAAATGGTCACGCGCCTGGTACCTATGGTCCAAATGAGACTCCCGAGTATTGCGGTGTCTCTTGAAGATTAAAACTGTCACTCAGTTGTGTCTCAAACGTTTGGACCTAGAGTAAACCAGCTATACAACATATCGAAGTTTAACCATTTTCCTGCTCTATATTGATTCCAAATTGCAATACCTATTGAATATTCATGGACAAAATAGTTGAAATATGGAAGACGGAACATTGTAGCCATTTTAGAAATTAAAGAAACATCTTTCAATTTCCTTTAGAAAACAGAGCAGACCCTTATCACACGGCTCCTATAGTAGCCGTCTACTCTGGGTTTACTCTGTTTGCAAATGCGTGAAAACACGTTTATATGAAGGAAAGGATTAAGCCGATAACAGGTTATGTAATGAGATAAGGGTTACAAACGAGATTCAAAATGATTAATATCCATAATGAGTGGAGTCTTGTGTAAATATTAATCCATTCCCGCATATTGACGCCTTTTGACGCCTCTGTAAAAGTCATTTTATGAAACCATTGTGATAAATAGAGCATTTGCTCCGCAGGAGCAAATGCTCTATTTATCACAATGGTTTCAAAACTACACAATTCTGAAAATTTCCCTTTCTCCAGTTAATGCTCCTTTTTGGTAGATTTAATCAAAGAGGTTAGGTCTAAAAAAGTGGGAATGGGTTAATCGACTAAATGGTCTTGAATGTCTCAACAAAGAAAACATGGCGAATGGCTTTATTTCAACGGATAAAAGTTTAATATACAATTTGTTCAACCTTTTACTCCATAAACGTCTCTCTACGTCTTCACAAATAGTGTAGACCCAGATCATGTGGTCTGTTTGGTTATGAAGTAATATGCCATTGCAAAACTTTCCTGTGTCCATGTGCCATTATAAAATATAATCTAATCAATATTCATGATGTCATGATTTCTAACATAAATATTCATGGAGTAAAGGGTTAATTTATGACTACAGTTGGTTCGTAACCCTCCACCTACATAAGTATGTGAGTATCTCAAGCAACGTGCATGTATCAGCATTATGCATATTCACCGAATTCCAGAGCAGTCGTTCTCGAATCTAACCTAGTAAAACTGATTAATCAGTCTTGACCTTCTTCAGGTTAGGGTTGGGGTTGGAGGGGGGGGGGGGGGGCATTGCTTATGAACATAGTTTGATGCGGCGACTGACCAGGATCTACACTATATGCCAAAAGGGCGTTAAATGGTGTCTCTATTACGTAAAGGCGTTCCCTCTAAATGCGGGAAATGAATCTACTGACATTTGCAGAGTAGTAGACCCAGATCAAAGGGTTCATAATAAAAGAGCTTTATGATTATGGTCTGCACTATTTGCCATTTTAAAGCCTCTGGCAAACCTCTGGCAATCTTTTATACTGAATGAAATCTGTCGTTAAACACTGGTGGGCCATTCCAACTTAAACATTCTGACAGTGCTACAGATAAAGGTGCTTACACAAATACTAAAATTGACTTTTCTTCACCAAACCGTGTTGTGACCACTCTTTAGAATCGTCTCTTCGAGACGATTCTAAAGAGTGGCCACAACATCGGGTTTGTTGGAGAGATAAAAAAGTTATTCTTGAAAATGTTTTAATTTACACATCTCATCTGGACCTCAGAAATGTCAGCTCTCAAGGGGTTAAACATGTTTATTAACCCTTTCCTTCATATAAACGTGTTTTCACGCATCTGCAAACAGAGTAGACCCAGATCAGACGACTCCTAGAGGAGCCGTCTGATCAAGGTCTGTTCTGTTTGCTAATGGAATTTGTTAGATCTGTTTCTATACTTTCTAAAATGGCTACAATGTCCCACCTTCCATATTTCATTATAACTATTCTGTCTATAAATATTCAGTAGGTATTGAAATTTGTAATAAACATAGAACAGGGAAAGGGTTAAACACACTAATCCAGAGAGTACATTGTATTTCTACGATATTTCTGTTACGTAACTATGTATTTAACTTTTTCTCTCATATAAATTTCTTTTCACATTAATGCATACATAGTAGACCCATATGAGATATCTCCTGAAGGAGCTGTCTGATCAGGATCTGCTGTTTGCTTTTGGGATTGTAAAGATCTGAATCTATAGCTTTTGTCTAACCCATGCATACCCTTATATTTTTACCTTATACAAATTAAGTTAATGGATATTCATGAAGTGACCAGTTCATCACAGTGTTCTTGGAGCAAACGGCGTTGGTTCAGATGGTCAACCGATTATGTTTAACCCATTTGCTCCCAGTGGATTCTTCCATGTTTATATATTGGATTAGTCCATTTTTTATCTAAGGGGTGCCTGGCCTAAATTTTAAATTTCGTTTTGTTTTATATTGAAATTCCTATCAGCAAACAGTGTAGACTCTGATCAGACGCCGCATTATGCGGCGTCTGATCAGAGTCTACACTGTTTGCCTACGTCCCATATTTAGGGTCGTGGGAGCAATTGGGTTAAACATTTCCTTGCTTAATATTTATTCAAGATTTCTTCACCTTATGAATATTCACGGACATAAACAATAAAATTGAACATGCAAAAAGGGAATATTGTCACTGGTATGGAAACTGCATAATCAAATCTATAAATTTCCATAAGCAAGCAGAGCAGACCCTGATCAGACACGGCTCCTATAGGAGTCATCTGATCTAGGTCTACTCTGTTTGAAAATGCGTGAAAGGCGTTTATATGAAGGAAAGAGTCAAACCTTGTCTTACTTTTACTCTTATTTCTAACGTTTAACCCGTTTTAACCCTTACTGTGCGGGACTAGAGTCACTCATGTCCTTTACAAAACAGTGTAGACCGAGATGAGCGGGATCCTAGAGGAGCCCTCTCATCAGGGTCTGCACTGTTTGTCATGTTACATTTTTCTTTAGCAAAACATCTCTAAACATTCACCATACGCTTGGCCTGTTTGAATTATGGCAATTATCAATTTGAAAACTCAGCGTTGTAAGGGTTAAACAATAAATGAACTCATGCAAATATTTATGTCGGGTGTTTCCACTGTTGATTTTGAAGGATGTTATTTTGCCCATAATGACATCATCAATATTAATTAGTTTAATTTTTATAAAGGCACATGAACACAAGTAGTTTTGGTTATGGTTGATGCTGTAGAATCGTATCTACATTATTTTATCAGCAAACAGAACAGACCCTTATCAGACGGATCCCTAATGATATGTCTGATCAGATTCTACTCTTTTTGCAAACGAATAGAACGAAAAATTTATGGAAAAGGGAGTTAAATATACTTTGGGAATTATACAGTGCAGACCCTGATCAGTGGATCTGTTAATCAAAGAACATACACCAGTTTAAAATATCCGAGGTAAAACTAACCTAGGTCTGCATGCCCGTACTGTCGTATTGACCCTGTGTATTATAATGACCTGCATGTAGAACGCACTCATGTACTCACGTGTAGGGCAACGTGAGTGTTACCCCCATGTCCACAAACACGCCCAATTAACCCTCCTCGTGCAAATCGCGATCTGTCTGGAATTTGCAAACAGCTTGGATCCAGATGAGACGCCGAGTAACTCGGCGACTCATAAGGGCCCAAGCTGTTTGACATTCGGTCCATAGTTAATAATACATTTGAACGAACCGAGTGTAAAATAAAATGATAGCAGATCAAGGGTTTAGCAGGCTGTATTATTTCTGCGTGAGAAAAGTTAAGCTCTTGACCGAATGTCACTAATAGTCGGTCAATATGTAGTTTTATGGCCGAGTTATCGGCCCAGTCCGCTAAGGTTAACCCATTCCTTATTCTATATTCATTTAAAACAATCATGGCATCATGGAAATTTAATAGCTGATGTTTTATGATGGATATGCACACGGGATGTTTTGGTCTTGGTAGAAACTGTAAATACAGTAAAACCTCTCTATAACGACCACTAAACCTCTCTATAACGACCACTAAACCTCTCTATAACGACCACTAAACCTCTCCATAACGACCACTAAATTGTGTTAATTAGTTGGTATTTTGGGCAGGTGGCTGCTTAAAGCAAGGTGAAAGTAAAACAGAACGCTCCTATAGGAGCGTTCTGTTTTACTTTCACCATACTTTAAGCATCCACCTGCCTTTAACACAAACTACTTGATGTAATTTAGTGGTCGTTATAGAGAGGTTTTACTGTACAGCAAATCCGGATCAGACGGCTCCTATAGGAGTCGTCTGATCTGGGTTTACTCTGTTTGCAAATGCGTGAACATGTGTTATTGCCGGAGTCTTAGACACTTTCCTGTATTTTATGTGACTTCAGATTATTATGACGTACCTCTTTCAATGCCGTCAACAGTCAAGATTATCGTTTCCTGCAGGTCTAAAAGAGGAGGGGTTGTTTTCAGTTCCTTCAACTTCAATACAGTAAAACCTGTCTTAAGCGGCCACCCCAAAAAAGGGATCTAATTATGGGTCTGCAAGGCATGTGGTAGATTAATTCAGGTCAAAAGTAATGCAGAAAACTCCAACCTGCATTTTAAGACTCGTTGGTTCAATAAATGAATGACCGCTTAAGACATGTTCTATTGTATCTCGATTATCAAGGAACCACGCACATTATTTCGAGATAATAGAAGTTCGAGTCATAACCAATTTTAATCTGAACAATATCTCAAGTTCACAGCTTAATGCAGATATAGAGTAATGCTGAAAGTTCCTATAGCAGCTTTCAACATTACTTTCGACTTGCATTGTCACACGTGTTTCTAGATATGCGTAGTGATGCATTTTAGAACAATTCTGTATTGTAAATTTTGGAGGGACTGAATTTTTACCTCGCGTAATATCCCATGTTTAACCCTTCTCTTGCTGAATTTTAAAATACATTTCTCCTTCTTTACCCATGCCCTGTTGTGTAATTACACATATCTTCATTGTGTACAAGTATTTCGCTGTGCAATCATTGCTGTGGAGTGAACTGGTTGCACAATCAATTTGTAAATAATGCAGACCCTGATGAGACAGCTCCTGCAGGAGCTGTCTCATCTGGGTATTCACTATTTACAGGTAGATATATTGACGTGAATAGCAAGCGAAGGGTTAAGTTATCCGAGTTCGAGATATCGAAGTTCGGCTGTAATAATTTGGGCCCTTATGCAGGGTATACAAATCTGCAATTTATCCGTTATAGTATTCCGCGTTGTTGTCTCCCTTGATTTACAACACTTTGAACGAGTTCTCGCTTCTCTCTTTGTGTAACGTCTGCTAGATTGGATAACCCATTATTCCATAACTATGCCTTTCTACTCCTTATCAAACAGAGTAGACACAGATCAGACGGCTCCTGTAGGAGCCGTCTGATCAGTATCTGCTCTGTTTGCTTATGATATAATATATATATGAATTTACAGTTTCTGCCATCGGCAAAAATTCCCGTGTTTATGGACAATTAACAAATCTAATTAATATTCATGATGTTATTATTTCTTACATGAATATTCACGGAGTAAAGGGTTAAAACAAAGACAGAAAAAAAATCTCCAATAGATCAGAATATGCAACAAGTTTATGCAACCTTTAAAATCAAAGTATCATTTGCTTGGCCCTTTTCCCGCTATAAAGAAGTAACAATTGTTCAAATTTTCAGTTGGTGAAATGTTGACTACAGAACAAGCTTCTGAGAAAGTATTGTCGACTGTCCAACAGCATGGATCTTGATGAGATGACAAATTACTTGGCGTCTAATCTGGATCAAACCTGTTTACAATTGCGAGTCAATTCGCACTTGGTGGGCTAACTCATTCTCCCCTAGGCTATTTTTAGACCCAACCTCTTTGAATTAATCTACCGAAAAGGAGCATTAACTATTAAAAAGGAGAATTTTATAATTGTGTAGTTTTGAAACCATTGTGATAAATAGAGCATTTGCTCCTATGGAGCAAATGCTCTATTTATCACAATGGTTTCAATAAATGAGTTTTTGCAGAGGCGCAAAAAAGGCGTCAGTAGGAGAGAATGGGTTAAGGGCTAAGATCCATTATACAAATTACGGTCGGTCTTTGCATACGCAGTCACCTTAGACCGAACTAGACGTCGAGTCACTCTGTGTATCATCTGGATCTACTCTGTTCATGTACACTATTGCCATGTATATTACTCAAAATAGATTGTCACGGGATATAAGTGTACAGTAAACCCCTCTAAACCGGAATTCTTGTACAGAAGTATGTCACAGGTGCGTGCCTGGGCATACGCACGTACGCACAAGCGTATATTTGGATAGAAAATCCAAAATTAACGTACCAAAAGACGCATTAAAAATTGATGCCCAATTGGGTAAGGCCCTAGATCTAATATTCTTAAACTTTTCAAATCAAGATTTATATGTATATAAAATTATTTGAATAAACTGTTGCAAGATTTGAAAATTAAATTAGGTGGAAATAATTCAATATAGATCTATTACCAGTAGATCCACAGTGCATGTTCTTTTCCTTTATATTGTCCTGCCATTTTCTCAATTTCCTCTTTTTTAAATTGTTTACTGTCCGGCAGTCTTCCATCAGTGATTTCGATCCGCCTTACAAGGACCGATACGGTTGCAGACATGAATGCCAATATAAGTATGCTTACAGCGAAGTTAGCACTGTTCGTCAATTCAGGTTTCCAAACAAGTTGTCGGCCGATTCTTATATTGCTCTGTCACCAAATTTTCAAAATTGAGAGTTTTATATCACTGGATTCGTATTGACACGCTCTACAATAATATCAAAGGAATATTTGGATTATGACGTCACAAAAATGTTTTGCAGTATTGTTTTGCTTTAATTTTGTCCTGACTTTGTATCCAAACTTCTGGACTTACCGCACCTCAGCAGTTACAATATTTGTAACCATTGAAACACCTTATATGATGACATATGGTCAGTTCCTGTATGAGAGGTGTAATGCTCTATGCCCAAGTCCATTTTAACCAATAATTGTATGTTCATGAATGATCACGTGACCATAACAACTATTGCCGTCTAAGCAGATGTTTTTTTGCAATTGCTACCGAAAAAATTAAGAAGGTTCTAAAATGGAAACGTTAATTTACTTGCAGTGTTTTGGCAGTCATTCATTGTGCCTAATAAAGTGGATTTATGTTATGTAATTATTTACCAGATCTCTTTCATGCACACTAATGTTTTGAAACAAAGATGTGATAACCATAGCCCAACGATTCTGACAGCTCAGAAAACGGATTCTATATTTATCAGAAATATGAAAGTATTTAATCTGCTCAGAAAACAAAACAAAATATGCAGGCAACATCTTAGCAAACGAGCACATGGGTCCGGTATCGACTACATGTATTTGTAGGAATTTCTGCAAGGGCTTCCAAAACAAATTGTAAAAGGTAATGTAATCTTATTCTAACGATGTAAGATATATTTCTCTCTGTCTTACACCTGTCTCCAATAGGCAGATATTATTATTATTTATTCTGATTAGTTATTTTCAGATAGCAGACGCGGTTGTTACTTGAAGCAGCTTGTTACCTAAATGGATTCAATTAACCCATACACTATATTGTAGAACAATAAAGCTCAAATAAGCCAACCTGTTTGAATCCTATACATTGTACATCAAAATTAATGGAGAGTAATTGTGTTACTTGTAGCAGCTTGTTTCCTGAATGGGGTTTAATTAACTAATATACTATATGTAAAGCAAAACGCTCAAATAGGTCCTATATATAAAATCAAATGGAGAGTAACTTTTAAATGCAGGCAGAATGCCCATCAAATGACAAATATCAAGAAGTGTGCACATCCAATATCGGACGATGTAACAGCCGACATCACCCCAATATAGAAATCTATTTCTGACCATTGTTGGGCCGATATGAAATGTTTGCTGGGATGAAAGATGTTTGATTAACCCTTTCCTTCATATAAACACCTTTTCATGCATTTTGCAAACAGACTCTGCTCATATAAGAGCCGTCTTATCAGGGACAGCTCTGTTTGCTTATGGTATAATATACATAACAGATATAATACAGCTTCCGCCTGAGCCAAAACATCTTCTGTATATATTCCAATCATAAAAAATAAGCTAATACATATTCATGATGCCATTATTCCTTACATGAATAGTATGCAGATTTTCCTCTGTATGGACAACAGGTGTTTGTAGTTTGTACAAAAATGATGATCCTGGTAAGTTATATTGTTAAAATCACAAACTAAGATGGGTCAGCCTTAAATTCTGTCTAATCATAGCTATTTATAAGGAACTCAGATAGAATTAGGTTGCCCTATCTCCCAATAGAGCAGTATACATTTTTCAATAACTTTCAGCTTTTTTTCACCATAATGCTCTGTAGGAGCACATTGTCTCTGTCAGGATGCTGGGTGATGCCCCAATGATAAGACCCAGCTTCAGACCTTTTTAAATATTTCGGGCGTTCCGTGAGGTGACAATGTCTTGAGCCAAACACAGCACTGGGCTTGAAACTATAAAATTGATGTGGCTGGGCTATGCTAGCCGGTGATGAATATATGGTGTTCTGAGGCTACTTTGCCTGAGACGAACACTATGAAAACATGAAATTATATACAAAAACCTATGTTATGGTGATCAACAATACCTCAGCTTTGGGGCCAACAATTAAACAATAAACTATAACTGTGAACAACTATTACAGCCCCAAGCCAGCGAGACGGCTGGTCGATGCCTCAACTTCAAAATGGTGCTTGAAACAAAATCCTCAAGCTATGTCATGAAACTGTATAAATGTGAGCTATATAACCCTAGACTATACGAGTTGAGACCCTAAGCATCAAACCTTGTTGAAACCTGTGGTTTGAAGCTATCTCAACACTACTGTGACTTCAAACCTACGTATCAGACCCTATGTCCCAAAGCATGTATGTAACCCTACGCTCTGAAACCTATCTTGAGCAGTGTATGAAACCTGCTTCAAGAAGCTTATAAAACTAACGCTTTGAAGCCTGCCTGCAGTATGTTCCGAGCCCGGCTCGAAAACACTGCCTCAAAAAGACGACTTCAAAAAGACAGCCTCAAAAAGACGGCTTCAAAAAGACGGCCTCAGGCAGACGGTTTAGCAACGCTCCGAACCCTGAGCACGGTCTTCAGCAAACCTGCTTCAAACCGAATATAACCCCAGGCTATATCAGTCTGAGCAACACTATCTCAATGCCTCAGCTAATCTGAGACCGCTATGAAACAGCAGTATAATATTATTAAAGGCTGGTTGGACAGTCTTAAACGTGCAATTTTCATGCCCAAAGAGAGAACTCAGAGGACAGTTACTTAGCCCATTCAAAGAACAGGTAACTGCACAATTACGTTGCCCAAGCAGACAATATATTCGCCAGTCTTTAACCTTAATGAGTGCAATACTCTATCAGTCAAAAACCAACGATATAGCTTCTATACATAAGTATATAAAGCCGTCACTGAAAGTTCTATGAATATTCAGTGCCCTGATCACAAAATAACCAGCAGTGATCGTTGAATAAGCTTGCGCCAGTCTCAGCATTTGTATACAGCTTCCATTAGTTTGAGGTACTTCAGAAAACTAGCATATAAACATTTTATTCATATTAATTATTCCGATTGACCAACCGCCTCACTCATTTGAATATATACACAGTACTAATTTTTATAAGGTATAAAACAAACAAAATGAAGTTTAAAAGTAAACTTACTTTTATAAACAACAAATCAATGAAATCTAACTAACAATTAAAAAAAGGGAGATAATCCTGTATATACAAAACTACAGTTAACTCAAATCGCTTACCTAGCGATATACTACAGGTTTTCTTGACAACAGCCCCCTTCTCAAGAAAACGCTCTACTGTTTTCAACTAATACAAGAAAATCTGTTACTCTATTGACGGCTCAGGTAGTCAGCACATACATTGTCTGAGCCCTTGATTACTTGAACCTTGAATTGATAATTTTGTAGGAACAGAGCCCATCTCATGATCCTACCACTCTCTATCTTGCATTTCTGAATGTATGACAATGGTGCATGATCTGTCTGGAGTATGAACTCCGCACCGTACAGGTACTTCTGAAATTTCCTAATGCCGAAAATGATGGCTAGGCACTCACGCTCTATGACGGAGTAGTTCTTCTCCCTCTGTAGCAGCTTTTTGCTAGCATATGCTACGGGGAACAAGCCATCTTCAAACTCTTGCATCAAGGCTGCTCCAACTCCACTGTCTGAGGCATCTGTTTGTAAAACAAAGGGCCTCTTGAAGTCTGGTAGCCTGAGGATGGGTGAGCGAGTTAACATGTCCTTGAGCGTATTGAAAGCCTGTTCATGTTCATCCATCCAAACAACTGTGTTCGGCTTTCCTTTCTTAGTCAGGTCTGTGAGGGGAGACGCAACATCGGCAAATGCTGGGATAAACTTCCTGTAGTATCCCGCCAAGCCCAAGAATGCTCGTACTTGCTTTTTGGTCTTGGGTCTATCTGCATTCTTGATCTTATGAAGCTTTTCTTGCTCCATCTGCAGCATACCTTTGCCAACTACATGTCCTGTGAATGAAATGTTTTCATATCCAATCATGCATTTGGACGGTCTTATTGTCAATCCGGCGTCTCGCAACCTTGTAAAAACGTCTCTCAACATTCTGAGATGTGGCCCCCAGGACTGGGTATGGCCCATGATATCATCGACATAGTTGTCGGCATCACTGCAACCATGCAGCAGTTTGCGCATCATCCTGTTGAACGTGCTCCCCGAGTTTACCATGCCAAAAGGCATCTTCTTGAACTGGTAACTTCCGTCTGGGGTTGTGAAAGCCGTCAAGTGCTTCGACTTATCTTCAACAGGTATCTGCCAGTAACCCTTGCTCAAGTCGATCTTCGTGAAGAATTTATCTTCCTTCAAGCTTGACATGATGTCCTCAGGGTTACCCATAGGTTCCGTGTCAAACTTTGTCACCATATTGAGCCTTCTGAAATCGATGCAGAACCTATTTGTTCCATCCTTCTTTTTCACCAACACAATTGGTGAATTGTAATCCGATTGTGCTGGTTCTATCACTCCAGCATCAAGCATGTTCTGAACCTCTTCCGAGACTTCCTTCCTCTTTGCATATGGTATGGGGTATGGCCGAACCCTAACCGGTGTCTTGCTGGTGAGCTCTATCTTATGCTCCTCCAGCTCAGTTGTTCCAGGCTTCTCGGTGAAAATGTTCTGGAACTCTTCAAGCAACCTGAGCACATCGTGCCGTTGCTCACGTGTCAAGCTTTCAGACACCATGACATCTTTGTATGTCTCGGAGCTAGTCAAGCCTGCCAACTCTATTAAGCTTTCATCATCCACCACCCCATCATCTTCACTGTGTTCAGCCTCTATGATTGCCATGCATGAAACAACATCCTCGAGCTCCCTCTCTTCATACTTCTTCAGAAGGTTGATGTGGTATGTGCCAACCCTGTCACCAACCTGGACCTTGTAGTCCATCCTGTTAACTACATCAACAACTTCGAACGGCCCCTTCCACTGCAGAGTCAGTTTGTTGTGCGAGGTTGGCAACAACAGCAGGACTTTATCTCCTTTCACAAGCTTTCTGTTTCTAGCTGACTTGTCATAGTGGTGCTTGTACATACTCTGGGCATCGTTCAAACTTTCACGAGCTATCTTGCAAGTGTCCTCGAGTCTGTGTCTCAGGTCAAGCACATATTGGTATGTGGTCATGACTTCCGGCGTTTCTCTCTCAGTCCAGAGTTCCTTCAGCACTTGCATGGGACCTCGAACAGTGCGACCATACATGAGCTCAAACGGCGAGAAACCCGTTGAAGCTTGTGGGAACTCTCTGTAGGCGAACAGCACAGCAGATAGATATCTGTCCCAATCCTTGGGTCGCTCCTGGCACATTTTCTTGAGCATGCTCTTCAAAATGCCATTCATCCGCTCACACCACCCATTACACTTGGGGTTGTATGGTGTAGTAAAGAGTTGTTTCAGAGATATCAGTCGACATACCTCCCTCATCAAGTCTGAGGTGAACTGACTTCCTTTGTCACTGAGTATCTCAGATGGGAAACCAACTCTTGAAAATACATCGAGCAGTGCTTCAGCCACCCGCTCTGTCTCGATCTTTGGCAAGGCCACAGCCTCAGGGTACTTTGTAGCATAATCAACTACAGTGAGTATGTATCTGTTCCCCTTCTCAGATACAGGCGTTATGGGACCAATAAGATCAACGGCAACCCGATGAAATGGTGTATCCATAATTGGCATCTCTCCCATAGGTACCTTTGAGACTCTTCCTTTTGGTACAGTCTTCTGACAAATATCGCATGAGCGACAAAACCTTGTCACATCACTGGTTACCCCAGGCCAGTGAAAGCTTGTTGTAATCCTATCAACCGTCTTCTTGGTTGAGAGGTGTCCACCAACAATTGATTCGTGTGCCAGGCTCATCACACGTCTTCTAAGCTTTGTTGGGACAACTACTTGTTTCAATTCAGTTGAACCAGAGCCCTTGCTCTCTGTGAACAACCTATAAAGAACATCCTTCTGTACCTCATATCTATAGCTGTTCCCACCCCTTGTGGTCAGCGTACTCTTGTCTCGGGCATAAGACCACAACTTTTGCAAAGATGTGTCTTCAGTCTGAGCCTTCCTGAGCTCATCAATAGTAACCTCATCCCCAGGAGGGTTTGGAACACCTAATGCCCTGAGAGGTCTCTCTTCCTTCTTTGTCTGAGCTCGTGTCATGACAGCTGCCGAAACTCTAGCTTCGGGGTTCTGTGCTTCATGACCCATGGTTTCGAACCATTCCTGGTTTGGGGTGTTTGAAACTCCATGTATATTCCCCAACACCAAATCACATATGAGTGAGCTCAACACCATGGCTTCAACATTGCCAGTGTAATATGGTGTATCAACCTGAACCAATGCTGCTGGTACTATCTTGGCCCCGCCATCGATAGTTATCATAATATATCTCTTGTCCAGCATCTGGTCGTCTCGCACCAGGTTCTTTCGTATGGCCGCCAACTCACAGCCAGTATCTCTCAAAACTTTGACTGCTCGACCATCAACTAACCCTGGTTGCAAATTCAAATTTCTCTCGCCTTCAAGCGATTCAACGGTACAGCCACCTGCTATGATCGGCACAGACTCTCCATTAGCTAAGCATAGCTCTTCATCTCTGATACATTCTTGTATGTGGCTCTGGTTGCAGGAGACCGACATACACAAAGCAGATATTTTCTGCTTGTCTGGAGACTGATGTTGACTCTGATAACGCCTATGCTTGAAATCTTTGTTGTATGTCTGAGCACCATGTTGCTGCTGTCCAGAGTCTTCATAACACATTGCTCCAGCACTTATTTTCTTCGGGCCATTCTGGCGACAGTCTCTGGCGAAATGTCCCTCTTTTCTGCATATGAAACAAACCTTTTTCTGAGGTTCAGACCGTGGTGCTGGGCTAGCTCTGAGGTTAGTATTTGGCCTCTGATGTTGCCTGTTTGATGATGAGTTGAGCTTGGCATGCTTGTTCGAGCATATTGAGCCACCATGAGCCTCTATATATTGCTCAGCTAGCTTCGTCACATCATCAACCGACTTCGGGACTCTCTCTTTCAAGAACAAAGCAAGTTCGGACGAACAGGTTTGTATAAACTGCTCTCGAACCACTAAGTCCATCAAGCCCTCATACGATTTCTCAACCTCAGCCATCTCTGTCCATCTACTAAAATATCTTGTCAACCTAGCCATAAACTGAAAAACAGTCTCCCCATGCTCGGGTCGACTTTCTCTAAACTTCTGCCTGAAACCTTCTTCTGTCAGCTGATATCGTCTGAGCACAGCCTTTTTCAGAGCCTTGTAATCATGAGCATGTTCTGGAGGCATGCTGGTATATACCTCAAGACCCTTGCCTGTCAAAAGCGAGCTCAAACTAACTGCCCATGTCTTCTCTTCCCAGCCCTGGCTCTGAGCAAAGCGCTCGAACCGTTCTATATATGAGTCCATATCATCTTTCTGCTCATCAAACTTCGGCAATTTTGGTCTGGGAGCCTTACTGCTTGTTTCTGGGGTAGGCCCCCTCATGCCTGTCTCAGCCCTTAACTTGACCAGCGCGATCTCACGCTCCTGTTCTTCACGTTTCATATGGGCTTTTCTCTCAAACTGAGCATGCTCACGCTTCTGCCGCTCATCTTCACGTTTCTGTCGCTCATCTTCTCGTCTCGACATACGCTCTTCCCTATCTAAATATTCTTTCTCTTTCTTCTCAGCATATTCCCTGAGGTCTTGCCCAGTCAACCCTAAACGCACACCAGCCGATATCCATTTATCTATGTCCATGATCACCAAACTAATGCTTCAACCCTATGTAGCTTCAGCTATATAAACCTTCTGAGAACTATCCCGGACGAGCCCCCAAATTGTCAGGATGCTGGGTGATGCCCCAATGATAAGACCCAGCTTCAGACCTTTTTAAATATTTCGGGCGTTCCGTGAGGTGACAATGTCTTGAGCCAAACACAGCACTGGGCTTGAAACTATAAAATTGATGTGGCTGGGCTATGCTAGCCGGTGATGAATATATGGTGTTCTGAGGCTACTTTGCCTGAGACGAACACTATGAAAACATGAAATTATATACAAAAACCTATGTTATGGTGATCAACAATACCTCAGCTTTGGGGCCAACAATTAAACAATAAACTATAACTGTGAACAACTATTACAGCCCCAAGCCAGCGAGACGGCTGGTCGATGCCTCAACTTCAAAATGGTGCTTGAAACAAAATCCTCAAGCTATGTCATGAAACTGTATAAATGTGAGCTATATAACCCTAGACTATACGAGTTGAGACCCTAAGCATCAAACCTTGTTGAAACCTGTGGTTTGAAGCTATCTCAACACTACTGTGACTTCAAACCTACGTATCAGACCCTATGTCCCAAAGCATGTATGTAACCCTACGCTCTGAAACCTATCTTGAGCAGTGTATGAAACCTGCTTCAAGAAGCTTATAAAACTAACGCTTTGAAGCCTGCCTGCAGTATGTTCCGAGCCCGGCTCGAAAACACTGCCTCAAAAAGACGACTTCAAAAAGACAGCCTCAAAAAGACGGCTTCAAAAAGACGGCCTCAGGCAGACGGTTTAGCAACGCTCCGAACCCTGAGCACGGTCTTCAGCAAACCTGCTTCAAACCGAATATAACCCCAGGCTATATCAGTCTGAGCAACACTATCTCAATGCCTCAGCTAATCTGAGACCGCTATGAAACAGCAGTATAATATTATTAAAGGCTGGTTGGACAGTCTTAAACGTGCAATTTTCATGCCCAAAGAGAGAACTCAGAGGACAGTTACTTAGCCCATTCAAAGAACAGGTAACTGCACAATTACGTTGCCCAAGCAGACAATATATTCGCCAGTCTTTAACCTTAATGAGTGCAATACTCTATCAGTCAAAAACCAACGATATAGCTTCTATACATAAGTATATAAAGCCGTCACTGAAAGTTCTATGAATATTCAGTGCCCTGATCACAAAATAACCAGCAGTGATCGTTGAATAAGCTTGCGCCAGTCTCAGCATTTGTATACAGCTTCCATTAGTTTGAGGTACTTCAGAAAACTAGCATATAAACATTTTATTCATATTAATTATTCCGATTGACCAACCGCCTCACTCATTTGAATATATACACAGTACTAATTTTTATAAGGTATAAAACAAACAAAATGAAGTTTAAAAGTAAACTTACTTTTATAAACAACAAATCAATGAAATCTAACTAACAATTAAAAAAAAGGGAGATAATCCTGTATATACAAAACTACAGTTAACTCAAATCGCTTACCTAGCGATATACTACAGGTTTTCTTGACAGTCTCGGAGCACATTTGTCTTGCACATGAGACAAATGGGACCTCAAATGTCTAACCAAAAACACATTTGTGTGACAAATGTGCTCCGATCAAGTGTTTTAAGGGACAAGGAAGCACATTTGTCTCACGTCATTTTTATGAAATACAAGCACATTTGTCACATATTTTTCCACGGAAGAAATATTTTTTAGAATCGAGGTTCACCATTCTATGTCAAGTGTAATCATTAATATGTTTGCTAATGGGTTTTTTTGGAGGGGGGGGGGGGGGTGGGTTTATAAAATCTTAAACCTAAAAAATGGGTGGTCTATTAATTCGAATATCTCTAATTCAAGAAATTTAATTGGCTGAACCTTAAGGTAAATATTATGATGCAAAATTTAGCAAATTTAACAATTTTTATGCTGTGAAAGTATCTTGCATATTAATCTTGTGTTTTTTATATTTCATTCATTTCTTAGTTTGGATCCAAATCATATGCAGCCAACTTTCTACCTGCTTTGTTATTAATACATCTTTCATGGCTTTCAAAAGGCTTCTGAACTCAATTAAAACAGGTTGCTCTGTATCTTGGGAGTCAAATATTACCTTGATAAGTTGATTGTTTTTAATCATATATTTTCACACCTTTTGTAACTTGGCATAAAGCCATGTTACTTGAGCATGTGTGAATTCTTCAACCTACTGCTATAAAAGAAAGGGAGAAATGAAAAGAAAGGAGAGAAAAATAGAAGAGAATTAAGTAACAAGTAAAGAAAAGTAATTTTAGAAAACTCTGTGTTTAATACTGAGTGACATTTGAGGACTTTAGATTTGTAACTTTGTGTCTAATGCTAAAACTTGAACTGGAACTTTGTGTGAATTTTGTTAATGAAAATCTGTTTGAGGAACGTATTAAAATATTAAAACCAGTCACTGTTGTGTGGACATTACAAAACCCCGGGCACTTTTGGTAGCAAAATAACAGCGGACAACGTCGCCACATAAGTCTTTCAACATAAAATTTGGTGGAGAATCCGGGTAAGATCTCGGCACCTCAGATCACAATAAGTGAGTGCTCCAGGACACACGTGTCTGCAGATTCACCAATGGACAAAGTAAGCCATGGGTTACAGAGGTAAAATAGTGATCCATAGAAATAGGCAACCGTTAGGATGGACAAAAGAGCCGGTGTACATTAGGAGAAATATTCCCCATTTTCAAGCATTTGTGCCAGTCATCCAGGAATGTTGGAGGTGTGGTTACTGCTTCAGCCACAATCACCAATGTAAGGCTGTCAGCAGAATCTGCTACCAGTGCCGCGGGTATGGTCATTATGCCAAATCCTGCTGGAAACAACATAGCAAGAGGCAAGTGACTAATAATATTGTGGAAACCAACAAGGAACCAGAACAGGAGACTGTGAATAACATCCAAGAATTTCAAGGAGAATTTCCATTTGAGAACTTGTCAGACTCTGAGCTTACTAGGGTAATACAGTTCAATTCTTGTGTAAGAAATTCTGCAGAAAAGTGTCAAGCTAAAAGTGAAGCCTTCAGCAATGGAAATTTTAGTGCAGATTCACTGCGGGAAATCAGCAAGCCTGAAAATGGTACAAGATGTACAATTCTGTATAGAAATCAGAAAGACAAAGTCAAAGAACTTGAAGAACAACTAGAAGAAGAAATTCAGGATCATGTTCAATGTCAAAATTTAGCAATCAAATTCTATGAGGATGCCATGTCAGATATTTGTAATCTAAGTAGTTATATAGCTGATATGTTTCTTATGATAAATGCGAGAGGACTGTCTCGGCATGAACTAGACCAGTATGGAGAGACAAAATTTGACTGTACTAGTTGCAGTAGTAGAATATTTCATTTTGAGGAGAACTGTGCTGCCAGGAAAATTTCACAGAAATGCAGAGTGTGTAACAAGGACCATCTGACAACACTCTGTGATTTGCGGAACTAACTTTGGGGTCCAGAGTCAACTAAGTTTGGGGGGAAATATTATGATGCAAAATTTAGCAAATTTAACAATTTTTATGCTGTGAAAGTATCTTGCATATTTAATCTTGTGTTTTTTTGTATATTTCATTCATTTCTTAGTTTGGATCCAAATCATATGCAGCCAACTTTCTACCTGCTTTGTTATTAATACATCTTTCATGGCTTTCAAAAGGCTTCTGAACTCAATTAAAACAGGTTGCTCTGTATATTGGGAGTCAAATATTACCTTGATAAGTTGATTGTTTTTAATCATATATTTTCACACCTTTTGTAACTTGGCATAAAGCCATGTTACTTGAGCATGTGTGAATTCTTCAACCTACTGCTATAAAAGAAAGGGAGAAATGAAAAGAAAGGAGAGAAAAATAGAAGAGAATTAAGTAACAAGTAAAGAAAAGTAATTTTAGAAAACTCTGTGTTTAATACTGAGTGACATTTGAGGACTTTAGATTTGTAACTTTGTGTCTAATGCTAAAACTTGAACTGGAACTTTGTGTGAATTTTGTTAATGAAAATCTGTTTGAGGAACGTATTAAAATATTAAAACCAGTCACTGTTGTGTGGACATTACAAAACCCCGGGCACTTTTGGTAGCAAAATAACAGCGGACAACGTCGCCACATAATTCTTTCAACATAAAATTTACACTGAGGGCGAGACACATGAGGCTCGAGATGCGAAGCGAGACGTGAGATTCCGATGAGATGCAAAGCAAGGCACGATATTGTATGTTTATGTGTAATAACTAAAAAGATGATTATTAATTATTTAGCCTACACAATTAAAATACAGTATTTCCTTCTGAAGGACTGAAAGAACAAGACTTTTCAAGTACCCCCCTCATTTACTGGCGAACTTTTTTCAAATTGATTACTAAAATAAAAGAATAAATAAATGAAGAATTGGTAAGAAAAATGAACTATTCTATAAAACTAGCATGATAATAAACCGAATATGAAGGGGATGTAGCGACTGACAGCGGTTTCTTGATCGTGTAGACTTCAAGTGAAGACTCTATCCGATTAAGTGATTTATAATACATCCCTGGGTTTGTTATCGCAGATAATTTTCAGGTTGTAAATGTGGACAGACAGACGGACAGAGAGACAGACAGGCCGCTTATTTCTATATCCGCCTTTCCGGACAATTACAATGTACAAACTAAGCAGAAATAGTTTTCCTTTTAAGTAAAAATTTAGTAGGATATGATAGAATGTGAGACAAGTGTGCTTCTAGTGTCCTTCCTATTGTGTGTCGAACACATCGGTCTCATTTTCAACTTCCATCTACGATGGGAGTTGAAAGTTCCCATGATTTACTGCGGGGTTAGTTTTTATTTAAATGTGTGATAGAAAATTCCAACTAGTATTTAATTTTATTTCATTTATTTACTGCATTGTAATATATTTTCCTCAGCGATGGCACATATTTTTTACCTAAATTCAAAATGGTTATGATTTACTGCAGACTACACTCATGGTTTACACTCCAGAATAATGCAGCTGCAATATTTTTCACTGTGCTCACTTAGCCTCACTAATGCCCAAGAACTGTTTGATGTCTGATGTGTTGTTAACATTGTGCAGGTAATCTGCAGGTCATTTGCTGTATAGCATTATGTCTGCACTCTGAGCAATTAATCCTTTCAGTGCCAGAATTATCGTCTGCTAGACATATTTTCGTCTGCTTCGAGTTTTAGAATGATAGTTTGTTCAATGTCTTTATAAAACGATAAACAGGGTGTCAAACAGTTTGGATCCTGATGAGACGCCGAGTTACTCGGCGTCTCATCCGGAGATGATCCGCATGTGATATTACAGACCCGTCTTCTTGGCACTGAAGGGGTAAACTTCTGCAAATATTGTCGTCTGCTTCATTTTCCCCTTCCATATCTATTCAAAAATAATTTTCAGAGTGAAAAACAGCTCGGCGTCTCATTTAGACCCAGACTGTTTGCAAAGGTTGTTATAAATGCTAAAACCCAAAGCAAACGCAGCTGGAACAAAACTCATACCTGTTTGGAGGAAAAGTTGCTTATATTTCAGAAGTCAGTTGATCGTCTTTAGTAGTTAGGGACATCTGTTTAGGGAGTTATTATGTCTATATGGATGACATAGTTTAAAACACAACACAGCTCGTGTGAGGTTATATTTATTATTCTACAAAACTAAAACAACGTGTTCGGCGCTTTATCTAAATACCCGGATGTTCTCTTTGTTTTTGTGTCATAATAAGCACATTACCGTAAGAGTTACCATACTATGAACATATTGGATACTACATTCCTCCCAACCTTGAATATAGCTTACATAATTTTTATTAAACATTATTGTATCCTTAGAAATTAAACTCATTTATAATTACATTCATTAAGAGTCCAAAATATGTAAAAAACATGCTTATACTCCCAAGTATGTTTCTCAAGTCTCTATAATACATATACATGTACTATTAAATTGAACGACACTACTTTGGGTCGGATTACTCAGCAAATAGAAGTATCAAAACTGGGAGAAGCTATTCTGTAATTTAACAATAACTGAGAGTGTATCAAACAAATTAAAGTCTATGCAAACAAATGATGACTAGATTAGAACATTAAACAGGTTTAAATTTGAATATACAGTACTAAAAACAACAAACTACTCAAATGTAATGAAGTATCATAAAATTTGAATGGACATTCGCACTAACTAGAGAACACTATTTGTTCTGCAGTAAGCTTGACCAATTTTACTCAAAGAATATTGTTTGCCTTAAGAAACAAAATCAGAGTATCTCTTAGGCATTCCAGCTGACCGAGGCGGGTTTCTTCTCAGAGGCAGAGGAGAAGGGATAGACTCTGGGACATATTGAGTTTGAACAGGAGGGACTTGTTGGGAAGACAACTCAGAAGTGTGCTTCTGCAATGGCTCTCGGCCGGAGCTCAAGTCAGGCTCTTCTTCTTCCTCTGTAGGCATGTTTACATTAACCGGCCTAAACTGCGAAGAGTTGCGAGTGATGGTATGACCATTCCGATCTGCAATCACCATACTTCCACGCTTCTCTACAACAGTGTATGGGTCTGGGTTGTACGAGTGAGTTAGTTTATCCAACTTACGTTGTTTAACTAACACATGGTCACCTGGAGTGAGAGAGGACGGAACAGTGTGTCGTCTCTTATCTGCATAATCCTTCATTTTAGACTTGCTAGCTGCATCATTTGAGAAATGCGAGCAGAGACTGGAATAGGCTCAGATTTTGGAAAATCTGGTAGACCTATGTTCATTTTCCTGCCAGTGAGTGCCTCAAATGGAGAAATTTGAGTTGCACAGTGAGGGGTGGCTCTATAGTGCATAAGAAAGTCATGAAGATGAGCTTCCCAATCACAATTGTCCGAGACAGAAGCACGGACAAACTTATTGAGGGTAGCCATGAACCGTTCGACAGTACCATTGGCTTCAGGCCATAATGGAGTAATTCTCCTATGTTTAAAACCACATGTGGAAGTAAACTCAGCAAACTCATGTCCTTGGAAAGGCGGACCATTGTCTGACTTCACAACAGTGGGATAACCTTGGCGTGCAAATATTGCATTCAGTCGCGGAATAACGACTTTTGCAGATGTGGAGTGTACAATTTCGACCTCTGGAAACCGACTATATTCAGCCACAGCAACAAGCATATACTGACCATAAGGGAATGGACCGGCAAAATTGATTGCGATTTCTGACCAAGGCCCAGAAGGAAGCGGGGTTGGACGAACTGGTTCACGCTTGTTCGGTCCAGGATATGATGACTGACATGGAATGCATGTTTTAACAGCTTCTTCGACCATCTTGTCAATACCAGGAAACCACACCTTTTCCCTGACAAGCTGTTTGGTCTTTACTATCCCTTGGTGTGTATGATGTGCTATTTCAACCACTCGTTCCTGTAAAGGAAAGGGAATGACCAGGCGATGGTCCCTAAGAATTACACCATCATATATAGAGAACTCATCTCTGAACCGAAGAAAAGGTACAAGCTCAGGATCTTTCCACCAACTCCCAGTCTGAATGGCTAGCATCACCTTCTGTAGATTTGCACTCTCTCGTGTGAACTTGCGTACCTCATCAAGGGACATGTCTTTTGGCACGGCATGCTGACTGACATAGGCAACATATACCTCAGCAGCATTGTCACGTTTAGGTTGCTCATATGGGTGCCTGCTCATGTAATCAGCAGGGTTCAGGTCATTTTTACCCGGACGGTACTCCAGAGTAAACTGATAAGGCATGAGGCGTAAACGCCATCTCTCCATGCGGGCAGAGGCAGGTTTCTGACTATGAATGATACCCAAAAGAGGTTTGTGGTCTGTGGTCACCTTAAACTCAGAAGCAAAGAGGTAAAGATGGAAATGCTCAACGCCATATACCACAGCTAACATTTCACGGTCAGTCTGCGAATAGTGTTGCTCTACATCAGCAAGAGCACGGCTCGCATAACTGACAACCTTACCATCCTGTGTAAGCATAGCTGCTACGCCAACAGGAGACGCATCAACTAGTACCTCTGTTGACTTCTTTTGGTCAAAATACACCATCACTTGAGTAGTGGATAGAGCAGAATTGAGACCGTCAAAGGAGTTTTGCTCATCTTGAGACCAGGACCAAGGAACATCTCGTCTCGTAAGACGTCTGAGTGGCTCCGTCAGGGTTGCATAGTGGGGTATGTATCGAGAAACGTATTGGGTCATACCGAGAAATGATCTTATCTCGGCGGGGTTCTGGGGAGGTGATCGACCAACAATAGCTTTGATTTTTCTCTGGATCTGCTGACACCCCTACATTGCTGAATACGTGACCAAAGAAAGAGATCTTGTCAACAGAAAAGACACATTTGTCTTTGTTAAGCTTTGCCCCACTGCTGCTAAGCTTGTCCAATGTAAGCCTCAGAGCACGGTCATGGTCATCCTGTGTTTTGCCATGGACTATGATATCGTCCGACAGGTTTCTTGTCCCAGGAATGTCTGCCAGCAAGTCTGCGATGACTTTCTGAAAAATCTCAGAAGCTGCATTGACCCCAAATAGAAGACGTTTATAGCGCCTAAGACCGACATGGGTGGTAAAGGTAGTTATGTAGCGGCTAGATTCATCAAGCTCAAACTGGTGGTAGGCGTTGGATAAATCTAATTTGCTAAAGACAACAGAGGAGTTCAGATCAGACATTAGTCTTCAACCCGTAGGCATGGGATGTTTCTCCCTACCAAAAGCCTTGTTTGCTTCACGCATATCTATGCAGACACGAACACCAGAAGATTTCTTCGGGACAACAACAACAGGGCTTACCCAAGGAGTTGGGCCTGAAACTGGTTCGATCACATCAAGGTCTTCGAGACGCTTGAGTTCAGCCTCTACGGCCTTGCGGACTTGAAAGGGAATACACCGATGGCGTTGGGTCACTGCAGGTATATCTTGGTTGATGTGAAGTCTCACACTTACATCGCTTATCTTTCCCATCTTGCCGTCAAACAATGAGGGATACAACTCTGAAACAGAACTAGAAGTAGGATTTGCAAAAGATGTGAAAGCAAATTGAACCAAGACTGGGCACTCTTGGCACCTAGGAGACACCTGGAATGCATGCTATCTGTATTGTTTACAATATAAAAGTCTGTAATTATTGATTTGTTTTTGAATGAAATTTCTGCACTAAAGTAACCTTCAACATTTAATGGTTTAGATGAACCATATGCAAAGATGAGTGGTACAGGTTGCCTTAAGACTGGCTTGATTTTGCATTTACTGAACACCTTGTCACTGATAATGTTTACACTTGAGCCAGTGTCAACTAAGAATTCTACATCAGTGTTTAACACCTTTGCCTTCACTGAAGGAATGTTTGAGTTAGTTTGTGCAATGCAGAACACAGATTCTTCACTAGAGCTACCATATTCATAGTGTGTAGGCTTTGGCCTGTGTGTGTCAGTTTCTGCCAAATTAACATGTTTCTTTGTCTTAGCTCTGCACACTGTGGCAAAATGGTTGCGTTTATGGCAGAATAAACATTCTTTTCCAAGAGCTGGACAACGTTGGTGCGACGCATCTCTCCCACAGTTCTGGCACGGCTGACTCCCTGCACCTGCTGCTTGATTTTGATCACGTCCCCTTGTATGACTTTGACGTCCGTTTGTATGGCCACCGCGCACATTTGTACTACTAAAGCGTTCGTTGGTACGGCCACGTCCACTATGTCCACGTCCACGTGAGCGACCACGCCCACTGGGAGGAGCTCCACTGGATTTGTTTTGTCGTTGATAAACGGCATTCACAGGCTTCCCTTCCATCTCAGTGGCTCGAGATTCAGAAAGTTCAAGAGCACTGACTTCCTCTATAATCTTTTCTAGTGTGTAATTGTCTCTCAGTGCCCTTCTACGTACACGAGATGATGTACACCCTTGGATCACTTGTGAAAAGATCTCTTCATCCTTGTCATGGAAATTGCATGTACTTGCCATAGTTCTAAGACTTGTGTAAAATGTGTCCATGGTTTCACCAACTTCTTGCTTTGTCTGGCGGAATTTATATACTTCGAAACTCAAATTCTGTTTGGGTGTGAAATAGTTCTTAAGTGATTGACACAGTTTGTTGTATGCATCAGGCAAACTCACGGTTTCCCCTTCAGCGTTCGTGATTTCACACGTGGCTCCAATGCCCTTCTCTGCATTCGTTAGAGAATCATATATGTCATAAGTCTCTTCACCACAGTAATGAAGGAGGAGTGCGTTTTTCCGCTTATCGTCCGTAACGTCCAAAGCACAGATCATATTGTCAAATTTATCTATCCATTTCTTCCACCGGATGCCTGCTGAATTGCTGCCGTCGCTTTGAACTTGAAATGGAGGAAATGATGGTAGTTGCACAGCCATTTGTGGGTCTGTTTTGGATCACTCGTCGCCAGATATTATGTCTATATGGATGACATAGTTTAAAACACAACACAGCTCGTGTGAGGTTATATTTATTATTCTACAAAACTAAAACAACGTGTTCGGCGCTTTATCTAAATACCCGGATGTTCTCTTTGTTTTTGTGTCATAATAAGCACATTACCGTAAGAGTTACCATACTATGAACATATTGGATACTACATTAGTGGAATGCCTTCTTTGTCTATATAAATGACGTCATACGGGCCGGTGCAGCCAAATTTTGAGGTGAAGTAAAATGGCTAAACATAGAATGGAAAACGGACGAGGTAAACATCTAGCAGACGACGATTATAGTATGAACCACCGAGATGGTATGGTATAGAAGATCTGGATCCTACTCAATAGGTTGTTTATACAAGGGTAAAGAGTTAAGCAGACAACAATGTGTAGCAGACGGCATGTATCATCATTCTGCTCAAATAGGATGGTATAAACCTGCCCAGATCGGGATCCTCATAGAGGATGTATTGACCTGGGGTTATAAGCAGATGACAAACCGATGTATATTGTACCTTTCAAATATTGCGCCACAGTATAGGGTGAATGGATATATAGGACAGGGTTAACCCGTGAGCTGTAAACATCAGTCTGATAAAGCCGACTCTCTCCGTTTTAGAAGATGACTAATCTCTCTCTCTCTCTCTCTCTCTCTCTCTCTGGTACAACTTAATGATACAAGATAGTGTTACACTGAACTGGCATATTTCAATACCCATGATACTATAAATAGAAAATATCGGTTTATCCTAGTTTTAAATATAGACCATGAATATGGTAGTACACATGCGCAGTCACATATGACCAAATACCTCCATTAATATCTCTGTAACACGTCTGAACATGTTAGTACATATGCGCAGCCACATATGACTAATTACCACTTGTTGTGCAATACGTTTATTAATATCTCTGTAACAGGCATGAACATGTTAGTATACATGCGCAGTCATATAAAACTAGTCACTACTTGTTGTGCAATACGTCTATTTAAGCTGTGTGTATACCGTTGTCACAGTCATATCTCATCACCACACCGACACGTTTACATCGCTGTAACTTTTAAATAAGAGCAGTCAACAGAGTTAACCTAGGTTTGTATTACGATTTTATCCCAAAACTCAATGCTGTTCAGTTTGTTTACACATCTATACTAACAGTTTTGCGACGTATCTGCTCAGGTGTAACATCCATTCACAATGCAGACTGACCAGACAGTACATGTACTAGTATTACTAGACTGGTTAAGAGAGGGATACACTTCAGTAAGCCTTAACAGCCTAAGTGTCCATATCAATGACAGAACTAGTACACATTTTAACAGCGTTGCGAAAGATTAAACTTTTATCGATAAATGTAAACACTCTCGGTGTATTTTATTAAAGCGAGAGACAGTCTGGTCTTTCTACATCAATTTAAACGGAAAACTCATTATGTTTAAAGCTAGGGTTTATATAATTGAAAACAAAACAGAGACATGTTTGTTGAATGCACATTTTTATTCACAATACATATTGCGATATATACAAATTCATATTGTCATATAAGCCAGTGTTACTGTCTGTTACCCACTTATATTTGTTTCTAAATTGTGTATAGTTACACTTCATTTTACGATTAAAGAGTAGAATAGTAATAAACAACAGCAAACCAGACAGCGACAGTAGCAATATGATTATAGACAGCTTTGAATGTACACAATGAACACTTACTATATAACTAGATTATTTTGTTTTGTAAACTGTATATGATGTACTGGTTTAGACATGTGCAAACGGTGTATTACCAGATAATGGAGGCGTTATAATAAGGGTTCAATATATACGGCTGTCTACAACTATATATTTTAAACACTAGGCATTTAAACCATACAATCAGATCACAATCAATGTGCAATATATATATATATATATATATACACGGAAGACAGGTTCGTAGTTATGCCATATCACTTGCTTTTATCCAACTGTTAAACTCGTTGGGGTAATACTTCCATTTTACAAACAGTTGCTTGTTCTGTCCCTTTCCTTTAGTTCGTAAGACTTCCTCCACGTTCCATAATTGGTCAGGGTTTATCTTGACCTTCTGTAGTTCGCTTTGATAAAAAGTGCCTTGAATGTCATCATTCTGTAAATCACGAAGTCTGTAGATAGGTAAAAAGCCTCTATGCTAACGTTTATGGACTTGAAACATTTCGCCGGAGTAGGTCTCGTCGTAGGCTCGAGTAAACGTCTGCCTCAGATGAGTGATCCGCACATAATCGCCGACTTTGTATTTGAATGGTTTCAGTCTAGGGCTTGATTTAACTCGTTTCTGTTGCGCAAAGTATGTAGACAGTCGCACTTCCATTTCATTGTTGTGGCTGACACTGGCCGGTGCCATTCCAATAGGTCTGTGGAACGTGCGATTATAACTTTCCGCAAACTGTTGTAGAGCAGGTAAATACGCATAGTCTTGTTTATAGGTGAACCAACGTCGCAGTCTCATTTTAATAGTGAGTATAGCCCTCTCCGAGGTTGAGGCCTTAGTTTCGTTCTGGGTGGGGAAGTATATAACGTTGTTCTGCTTCACCAGAGCTTGCACTTTTTTGGCACGGAATTCTTGACCTGTATAATATATATAACGCATTTCAGTGAATGCACTCAACATTATTATGCATACCATTCAAACTGCTAGTAATGTATGATTATCTAGTGTTTTATTGATCATGTTAACTAAAATGAAGATATGTAACATATGAGCTTCTTTAAGTACTGGTGTATTAAGAGCAAGTTTACTCACCTTTATCAGTCATTTTATAAGCTTGTCTGGAGACCGTCTGGTGGTTTTAAAGATGTCAATAAAGGCTTCAGCCACATCGTCCCCAGTTTTTCGCCTCAAAGGTCGGAGCCACACGTATTTGCTGAACGTGTCGATGACCAGCAGAATGTATTTGTAGCCTTGATTCCATTCGGCGTATTTCACCATATCGATTAAATCGGCCATCCACAGATCATCCATGCTGGCACTAATGACATGATTGCGTTGAAACCGTCGTCGCACTGGTTTATGAAGACTGTAGGCATCTTGGTTGTGAAGGAATTGGCGTATTCTGTGCATGCCAATCTTATATTTTCCCTCTTGTTGAACCACTTTGTACAGTTTTTGTGGCCCTGCAAAACTTGCTGGGTGTCTGGGATCATAATAAATTGTTTTTAAATAATCCTTCCACTGTGCCATGTCCGCTCAGGACCAGTGTCACTCAGTAAATGGTGTGTTTATAGAACTGTCTTTGCTTATATGTGGTCACACCATACTAGTCACTGTCTTCATCCGTGCTTCATCATTATCTCTGTCCTGTTCATCGCCAGATACATCCATATCAAAGAGGTCTTCAAACTTGGGTTTTACTTTCCTCAGGACCTTTGTAACCGCTGACTTTACAGGTACGCCTTTCTGTGTCAGTGTTTGGTTTTTTATAAGGACCCTTGCATGGAAGGGACTGTCCTGCAATGGTAGCCAGTACGTCTCCAGCAGCGTGCTATAGCGACTGAGGAAGCTCTTTTCTTCATACGGTTTGACACGTTCCTCTGCCATATCAGACGCATCATCGTCGTCCTCTCCCTGGGCCATGTATTTGTCGCGTAGCTCTTTGAAACGCTTTGATCCCTCTTGCTTGGCCATTTTCCACAAGTGAAGGTAGGCATCATTACCTTCCACAGAATCCATAGACTCCCACTCAACGGTTTCCTCCTCGAATTTACGCTTCTTTGCTGGAGATTCTTGGCTTTCAGAACACCATCCCCGTTTCACGTGTCTCTGCACATCATCTGAGCTATCGAAGAGCAATCCACAATCGTCGCAAGCATTAATCTTGTCAGACATGGTTATGCCTTCTACGTCGATCTTGACGGTTTGAACTCCAACCGAAGAATGATCCGTAGTGCGCAGCGTGTCTTCTTTTATAGCCGGTGGATTCCATTCTCGTTTCTGATTGGTCAATTCGGTCTCCCCTTGAACTTGATCAGGCCATGTGACTTTAGATTGGAGCCTTTCCTTGTCTGAAGTGAAGGGTGTTAGATCCACTAGCATATAATCATAGGGTGCCTTAGTCGCTTTGGCAAATGTGTTCATAAAAACATCGCTATGCCTGGGGTACATTTGCCGTGCCAATGACATGATTACTTGGCTGTCCATGGGATTCTTGAAGAGAACCAAATATTGACAATTTCGTCTCTGTGTGGGGTCCTTGGTCCCAAAGAGATTCTGGTTAATTCCAATCACAGAGAGTGATCGATGATGGGATCCCTCCGTATATAAACCCGTAATACGTTTATCCTTGCCCGCTTCGGAAAAAAAGTCGTCGACGACCAGGAGGTTGTTGACTGTCAGATCAAAGAAGTCATCGTCATCTAAGTCTCCGGGAATGCCTTGAATAAACTGGACTCGCGGTGAGACTGTTCTCTGGACTAAGGTATAGAGGGGCTGCCATCGTCTATACAGCCATACGATTCTCTGTATGTTTGATTGCATTCTGCTATCATGGCGCTGAAGCAACTCCTTGACGAAGGTGGTCTTTCCGCATGCTGAAATGTATTAAAAAAGCAATCACATTAAATCTAGTTGCAATGTATAAACAAAAACTCGCGACGCAGTGCCTTTACTGCTATCTAGACATGTGAAAGAGACACGCGGTGCCTTTACTTGTAGATATCTAGACATGTTAATAAGACGCATAGCGCTTTGACTGCAATGTTGAAAACATACCTGTAGGGCCTGAGCTCATCATGGTAAACGGGTGCTGTAGTATCATAGGCTTCTCTGCCCAATGCGCCTCCAGCACTCCGAAACACGCACCAGTATGTGGCCCTCCACTGCACTGTGGTGGTGGTGGTGGTGGTGGTGGTGGTGGTAGTGGTGGTGGTGGTGGTGGTGGTGGTGGTGGTGGTGGAGGTGGTAGTGGTGGTGGTTGTGGTGGTGGAAACACACCTGTTCCACTATGCTTCTGTCTATGATGTCTCAAATAGGCATCTTTTCTGGAGAAGTTTTGACTGCAATCGGGACAGTTTGTTAAAGACATGTTGTCTCTTGGGTAGCTCTTGTACGAATGATCTAACAAGGGCTTGCTTCTGCCCTATGTACTTGTTTCAGTGTCTCCTATGAAAATTAGTCTTGCCTTGAAAAGTTCTTAGTCTCGCCTTGAAATTCCTTAGTCTCGCCTGACATCTCACGTACTGTTATTGAAAACGCAACAAGGGAGCATTTAGCTCCTAGCCAATCAGAGCGAATGGCTTTGTACATAACAGCCATCCTATACAAGAAAAAATCATTTAAATTCAGGTGACCAAAGAGAGAAGTCACCAATATCCAGTGAGAAGAATCAAGGCTCTAAATATCCAAGTGAGATACAGCTGTGCTCGTAGCAACAATTGACAGTAAGTTTATCTAATGTTTTCTAAATAATATTATATGTTTATTGGGAGATATATTAGCAATCTTAGTCTCGCCTGGTTTAAAGCTTGTTACACATATTACCTATGTCTTTCATATGTCTTATTTCAGAATACAGCAAGCATGCAATATCAGTGTGAGCAATGTAGAGCTAGTTTCCCCAAATTGAGTCAACTGTTACACCATAGACGTACTGAAAACCATTGGAAGAAATTTGACTGTGATGTATGTGGAAAATGGTTCACCAGAAAAAAAAAACTTGATCCAACACAAACGGAAACATGACGAACGTAACAATGTGCACTGTGATGAATGTGGACAAGTGTTTAGTCGCCAGTTTACTCTGAACAGACATCAAGAGCGTGTGCATCAAGTGGGAAGGGGGAAGAAAAGAAAAAATCTGACAATGCTGAAGGAAATGAAGATACTACAATTACGAGAAGAGTGAGGAAAGAAGATGACCCTCGTCAGTTTTATAAACTGAATAAGGTCAAGGAGCAAAATATCGAAAAGTTTTAAACTACAGCATCTACGTATAAAGTCACCTTCCAGGACATCGAGGTGACAGAAGATATACTGAAAACATTAAAGAGGCTATTTCAATCTCTCTTTGAAGACTTGACAAGAGGCACCAAAACGGAGGATTTGGTGCGACTCACAGTACAGAGTCCCTCCTTGGATTACCCAATTGTCATCCCCTTCTTGAAGATCATGGAGCTAACAGCCGATCGATTTATGGCGGAACTAGAGAGAGTGCTACAGTCTAATGAAGACTTTGTCATTGACTCTGGTCAGGTCATTGAAGTAACACTAGTGGACAAACCTACCGGTGGGACTGGAAAACGTTGTAAATATGTGAACGTGGACAAGTTTCTCTTGGACAAGAAATGCATCATCCAAATCAAGAACGATGATGAACTATGTTGCGCCCGAGCCATAGTAACAGCTACTGCACGATTAGAGAAACATCAAAAATGGGAAAACATCAGGAAGGGCTATGAACCGCAAGGGGACTTGGCCAAACAACTTCATGCTGAAGCTAGTGTACCGTCGGGGAAATGCGGTGTGGAAGAGGTCAAGAAATTTCAAGACGTGCTACCGGACTATCAGTTGCATGTTATCTCTCAGGAACACTTCAATGGAATCATCTACAGTGGACCTGAGGCAGAGAAGAAGATCTACTTGTACCATCATGACCAGCATTACGATGTGATAACAAGCATGGCCGCTTTTCTCTCAAGAAACTCCTTCTGCACAAAATGCAATAAAGGGTACGACCATAAAGAAAAGCACAAATGTAACAACGTATGTCATTGCTGTCGTAAGGTGCATGAGCAGAATCAAGAGGACTGGATTCAATGTGACAGGTGCAGTCGATTCTTTCAAGGCCAGGAATGTTTCGACCTACATGAAAAAACAACGGCCAAAGGAAACTCAACATGTAAAACGATCTACAGATGCAGTGATTGTGGTAAAACGGTCAATAAAAAACTGGACAAGAAGCATATATGCGGACAAATATACTGTAAACAGTGTGAAGAGTTCTATCCGGAAGATCATCGGTGTTACATGAAGCCGGAGGACAAACAATTTCAACCAACTATGTCGATTGAAGAAGAAATTATTGACGAAGCTGAAAATGCAAAAAATGTTCATCTTTTTTTATTTCGAGTGCACACAAGATGACTTGATTCAGTGTGATACAGGCTATAAACCTGATGTATTTGGCAAATGCCAACACTGTATGAAGTCATCATGTGGCAGTTATGAACATAGACCTAAGTTGTGTGTAGCTCAGAAAGTGTGTACAACATGTATGGACAAGACAAATGACTGTGAACTGTGTGGACAAAGAGAATATATTTTCATGGGGGCAAATACACGGAATGATTTTTGTGAATGGCTTTTTTCAGAGGAAAACTACCAAGCAACAGTTCTATGCCACAATTTTCAACGGTATGATTCCTATCCTATCTTGCAATATCTCTATCAGAATGCCGTGATACCTACAGTGGTACCCAACAGTGCAAAAATTATGTCTCTTACGATGCCCTCTTGTAAAATCAAGATGATAGATTCCATCAACTTTATGCCCATGGCTCTTGCAAAACATCCCGAAATGTTTGGCTTCATGGAACTCAAAAAGGGGTATTTCCCCCATTTGTTCAACAAGAAAGAAAATCGGAGTATAGTAAGAGATACCTTGCCTGATGTTTCATTCTACAACCCAGACAGCATGAAACCTGAAGCAAGAGAAACATTTTTGAAATGGTACGAAGAACATAAGCATGATCATTTTGATTTTCAGGCGGAACTGTTGGGGTATTGCAGGTCGGATGTGGATATTTTGCGTCGCTGTTGTTTGCAATTTAGAGACGATTTTATGGAAATCACGGGTATTGATCCTTTTGAGCGTTGTATCACGATAGCCTCTGCCTGTAATCTGGTCTTTAGAACCAACTATCTTCAATCAGAATCCATAGGCATCATACCTCATCATGGGTATAGACCTGAACAGAAACACTCCATGAAAGCTCTTCAATGGCTGAAATACATTGCTCACTCAGAGGGGTTAGATATCAAACATGCTCGAAATGGTGGGGAGAAGACGATAGGTCCTTACTTGGCTGATGGGTACTATGAAACAGATGACGGCAAAAAAGTAGTGTTGGAATTCCATGGCGACTTTTGGCATGGTAATCCGACCAAATTCTCCCGCTCTACGATCAATCCTGTTAATCAGATGACGGTGGGGGAACTCTTAGACAAGACCCTTGAGAAAAAACGTTACTTAGAAGGCCTATGTTACACATACAGATGCATTTGGGAATCAGATTTTGACCAACAATGTCAAGACAATGGGCACATGAAAGCATTTGTAGAGCGCCTGGACATAGTTGTTCCTTTAGAACCTCGGGAAGCTTTTTATGGTGGTCGTACAGAAGCCTACACTTTGTATAAGGAGATTTCTGAAGAGGTAGAGATCGATTATTACGACGTGACGTCGCTCTATCCCTGGGTGAACAAAACGGGAAAAATTCCTCTAGGTCATCCCGAAATTATCACAGAAAACTTTGATAGCTATGAGGGTCTTATCAAGTGCAAAGTGCTCCCCCGCGTCAGCTTTTCCACCCCGTACTGCCGTCCAAGATCAATGGAAAATCATTTTTCATCTCTGTAGGTCATGCACTGAGACTCAAGAGCAACTCATGCTCAATTCTTTTTGGGGTAAGTTTGGACAACGCTCCAACATGTCACAAGTAGACTTTGTGAATGATCCTTCAACTTACTTTGACAAGCTGACCTCTGACCAAGAAGAGGTCACTTCAGTGAACTATGTGTCGGATGACATGGTAGAAATGCGGTGGAAATTCTAACAAGATTTTGTAGAAAACAACGCGAAAACCAATGTGGTGATAGCCGCGTACACCACGGCCCAGGATCGTTTGAAACTACTCGTATCTGGAGAAACTTGGGACCAGGGCTTTATATGCAGACACCGACTCTGTGGTCTTTTGCACCAAACGGGAAGAATGGAAACCGCCGTTAGGTGATTACCTAGGGGATCTGACAGACGAAATCCCAAAGAACCGCATAGTTACATTTGTGACACCACCTGTAAGGTCAGAGGCATCACCTTCAATTGTAAAAACATGCTGAATGTCAACTTTGGCGTATTGGAAGAATTTGTAAAAATCGACAAATGCCTCTGTATCAGTGTGTGACGCTCACAAAATCACTAGAGACAGGGATTCTGCAAAAATAGTTTCGGTCTCGCAGCGCAAGGACTATCGATTGGTATTTGATAAAAGGGTGCTCAGAGATCAGTACATCTCTTATCCTTTTGGATATTGAGACATGGAACAGTTGCTTGGTTGTTAAGTGTGTATATATTAAATGTTGAATTTCAGATATGAGTTGACACTATTCATACTTTTCTATTCGTACATGGTTATACTCTAACATGACAATGTATATATCATAGGTGTTATAAATACAGTTTATATATCCTGAAATAAATTGTGTACTGGGTATTATGTTTTGTTTTCTTTTCAATCCTCAAAATAATTTAAGAACGAGAGAGAGAGAGAGAGAGAGAGAGAGAGAGAGAGATTAGTCATCTTCTAAAACGGAGAGAGTCGGCTTTATCAGACTAATGTTTACAGCTCACGGGTTAACCCTGTCCTATATATCCATTCACCCTATACTGTGGCCCAATATTTGAAAGGTACAATATACATCGGTTTGTCATCTGCTTATAACCCCAGGTCAATACATCCTCTATGAGGATCCCGATCTGCGCAGGTTTATACCATCCTATTTGAGCAGAATGATGATACATGCCGTCTGCTACACATTGTTGTCTGCTTAACTCTTTACCCTTGTATAAACAACCTATTGAGTAGGATCCAGATCTTCTATACCATACCATCTCGGTGGTTAATACTATAATCGTCGTCTGCTAGATGTTTTACCTCGTCCGTTTTCCATTCTATATTTAGCCATTATACTTCACCTCAAACATTGGCTGCACCGTCCCGTATGACGTCATTTATATAGACAAAGAAGGCATTCCACTCCCTAAACAGATGTCCGTAACTACTGTCTTTGGTCAGAACTTTGTATGTCCTTGCATAATCAAAATTACTAAAAAATAATGTTGCTCTCTGTTTTATCACCTACCATGCTTATACATGCTTTTCGCAGCCATTTTATGCTTGCGTAAAACCTCGTTTTGTTTCCAATTGTCACAAATATGAATGTTTACGAGCACATCGGTCACACCTCGTGTGACAAATGTGCTCCGAGACAAATGTGCTCCTACAATTCCCTGTCTCCAAAGTACAACTTGTAAATAATTCAAAACTCTGTCATAGAATATTTTATGTTTTAATATTCCAAATGCTGATTTTCCGTTCGCACATGTAGATATATTTTTTATGTATCAATAATGAGAATTGATAGAGATATGATTCCTTACAACATTGCGCGAGGCGTTTTCTCCACAAGTGAAAAATGGCAGATAGAGCATTGTTAATACTCGGGCGACGAGGTAGCTATATTATCTATCTACATGTACATGCTTTATTGTTGTTGATGTTTTCAGTTAGGAGGCCTGTTAATTAATGATGTCTACTATCGTTTTTTACCACTTGAAGTCATAAATGTATATACCACTCTGTTACACAGTCTTTTACGCACATATATAGAGAATAATAGGTTAGTGCCGTAGATGGGACGCCTTTATCCGACGAGGGGAGAAAACGTTGAGGCGAGGCTTGCCGTTTTCTGTTTACTGTTTTCTCTCCCATCTACGGCACTAACCTATTATTCTATTTATCCAGTCAATTTAGTTATATCTTTTTTCATAGACTCATAAAACATACGAATATTGAAATAATTTGCATTGAAAATGCGGTTTTTCGATCAGCGGACCTCCCTTTTCATTTCCGTTCTAAAGACGTAAATAATGAGCTACCGCAGAGGAAAATAGTTTCGATACTTACATTACAAGACGGGAAAACGTGCTTGAATTTGAAAAATAAGATAATTTGATTCGAGAGTCGATATGTTAATTCAAACAGACATGGTTATTATTCTACCGGAGGTTCTACATGGTCAAATTCGAGTTCCGTCGTCTCGGTTTCTAGTTTTAGATAGGGCTAACGTCACTCGTCAATGGAACTGAACAGGCTATATTTAGGTCTATGACCATCACCGCCCTTGTAAGAGTTTATTGATTAAATTATCATGAGAGTGATAAATGTACATTTGCTGTTTCCTTGTGTTGCTGTTCGGGCAAGTGTTTGTTCTGTATGTGGTGTTTCCTGCACGACTCATTTTTGTACTTTTAGGTTTATTATGCTACCCCTTTATTACGTCACTGGCGGCTGTAGTGACGGGATAAAACACTTTATAACACCAGCAATTAAGAAGAAAATGCACAAGTAGGTATTATTACCCGAGACCGAGTATGCACAAATTTATTGAACTGTTGCAATGTGAAAATAAATTAACACTGACAGCTTTGGCAAATTACTTAAAAGTACAAAAATGAGTCATGCAGGAAACACCACATACAGAACAAACAGTCGCCCGAACAGCAACACAAGGAAACAGCAAATGTACATAACTATAACAAGAGGGCCATGATGGCCCTTAATCGCTCACCTGTTCGTAACAGATTAATGATTTCAATGACAATCTTGGTAGAAAACCAATTTGAAAAATCTTGGTAGAAAACCATCAGATGATGCTACATACTAAATATAAAGAGTCTAGACCTTAAAGATTTTCCTATGAAAAACTGTTAAGCCCCAGGGCGGGGTCAATTTTGATCCGGGGTTTCAACCCAGGGGACATAATTTGAACAATCTTGGTAGAAAACTATTAGATAGCGCTACATACTAAATATTAAAGGTCTCTGCCTTACAGTTTTGGAGAAGAAGATTCTTAAAGATTTTCATATGAAAAACTGATAAGCCCCAGGGCGGGGCCATTTTTGACCCAGGGGTAATAATTTGAATAGTCTTGGTAGGAAACCATTAGATGATGCTACATACCAAATATCAAGGGCCTAGACCTTACAGTTCTGGAGTAGAAGATTTTTAAAGATTTTCCTATGAAAAACTGATAAGCCCTTGGGCGGGGCCATTTTTGGTCCGGGTGTCATATTTTGATTAATCTTAGTAGAGGACGATTAAATAATGCTACATACCAAATATCAAATGTCTATACCTTATAATTTTAGAGAAGAATATATTTAAAGATTTTCCTATGAAAAACTGATAAGCCCCGGGGCGGGGCCATATTTGGCCCAGGGGTCATATTTTGAACAATTTTAGTAGAGGACCATTAGATCATGCTACATACCAAATATCAAAGGTCTATGCCTTACAGTTTCAGAGAAGATGATTTCTTCAAGATTTTCCTATGAAAAACTGATAAGCCCTGGGGCGGGGCCATTTTTGTCCTGGGGGTCATAATTTGAACAATCTTAGTAGAGGACCATTAGATGATGCTACATACCAAATACCAAAGGTCTATTCCTTACATTTTCAGAGAAGAAGATTTTTAAAGATTTTCCTATGAAAAACTGATAAGCCCCAGGGTGGGGCCATTTTTGGCCCAGGGTCATAATTTGAACAATCTTAGTAGAGGACCATTAGATGATGCTACATACCAAATACCAAAGGTCTGTGCCTTACAGTTTCAGAGAAGAAGATTTTTAAAGATTTTCCTATGAAAAACAGATAAGCCCTGGGGCGGGGCCATTTTTGTCCTGGGGGTCATAATTTGAATAATATTAGTAGAGGACCATTAGATGATGCTACATACCAAATACCAAAGGTCTATGCCTTACATTTTCAGAGAAGAAGATTTTTAAAGATTTTCCTATGAAAAACTGATAAGCCCCGGGGCGGGGCCATTTTTGGCCCAATGGTCATAATTTGAACAATCTTAGTAGAGGACCATTAGATGATGCTACATACCAAATACCAAAGGTATATGCCTGACAGTTTCAGAGAAGAAGATTTTTAAAGATTTTCCTATGAAAAACTGATAAGCCCCGGGGCGGGGCCATTTTTGGCCCAGGGGTCATAATTTGAACAATCTTAGTAGAGGACCATTAGATGATGCTACATACCAAATACCAAAGGTCTGTGCCTTACAGTTTCAGAGAAGAAGATTTTTAAAGATTTTCCTATGAAAAACAGATAAGCCCTGGGGCGGGGCCATTTTTGTCCTGGGGGTCATAATTTGAATAATATTAGTAGAGGACCATTAGATGATGCTACATACCAAATACCAAAGGTCTATGCCTTACATTTTCAGAGAAGAAGATTTTTAAAGATTTTCCTATGAAAAACTGATAAGCCCCGGGGCGGGGCCATTTTTGGCCCAATGGTCATAATTTGAACAATCTTAGTAGAGGACCATTAGATGATGCTACATACCAAATACCAAAGGTATATGCCTGACAGTTTCAGAGAAGAAGATTTTTAAAGATTTTCCTATGAAAAACTGATAAGCCCCGGGGCGGGGCCATTTTTGGCCCAGGGGTCATAATTTGAATAATCTTAGTAGAGGACCATTAGATGATGCTACATACCAAATATCAAAGGTCTATGCCTTACAGTTTCAGAGAAGAAGATTTTTAAAAAAAATCCTATGAAAAACTGATAAGCCCTGGGACGGGGCCATTTTTGGCCCGGGGGACATAATTTGAACAATCTTTGTAGAGGACCATTACATTATACTACATACCAAATATCAAAGCTCTTGGCTTTGTAGTTCCAGAGAAGAAGATGTTTAAGTAAATTGTTGACGCCCGCACGTACGCACGACGCACAACGACGGACGCCGGACATAGGATCATCCCAATAGCTCACCTTGGCACTTTGTGCCAGGTGAGCTAAAAACAACAAGAGACGCACAAAAACAAAACAAACACACAATAGGGGGAAGATGGAAGCACCGCCTTGGAACGGTCAGTGACAAAAATCACTGGGGGGTTAAACCGGTTTATGGGCGCCCAACCTCACACTTATTCCATCCCCACCCTAAAAGACAAACAGTGTAAAAGTCTGCTTTTGATTTCAGATTATCACTGCATTACAAGAACTGAGTTTAGGTCTTCCTCTAATATGATTTCATTCAGTATCTCAGATTGTTAAAGTGAGACATAGTGTGATATTTATTTATGGAATAGCATTGAATATTATTCTGACAATTAACTTTGTTAAAGTAAGGTCTAGTTCTGCTTTAAAGACGGGTGGTAGCGTTCTGCAGAAAGTTCATCTAGGATCTTTGTGCATTACTTTCATTTGGTATGAGGCAATCGCCTGCTCTTATCGATCTCCATATCTATTCAATATATTGATATAGTCAGGTTGTACTGTATGGAGCTGAAAAAAGAAACAAAAAGTTAGACGAACGTCTGTATATTCGATGGACTATTTATAGACATAAGCCTTTTCCGATGCACTATTTATGGGCTAAGTTTGTTTGATAGATTTATAGTGAGAGTTATCTTTATCCTGATGCGAGACACCCAAATGCACTTAGTATACACTTTGTCTATACTCAAGTTATCTGGTGTCGGTATGACTTTTAGTGGAACCTCAATATCTTGAACTCGGATAACTCGAATTTCGTAATGACTCGAAGTAAACGTTCGGTCTTTCCATCCTTTATAATACAGAAATATTCTAACATATAGCAATACGAATACGTAGATATACATGTGACGGCTTAATCAGGTCGAAAGTAATGCTGAAAATTCCTGCATGAGCTTACAGCATTACTTTAGACCTGCATTAAGCTGTGAATTCGAGACATTGTCCAGATTAGAAATCGCATAACCCGAACTTCTGTTACCTCGAATAAATTTGTATGGTCCCTTGAAGTTCGAGATATTGAAGTTCAACTGTATATACTTTTATTAAATAAGACACAAACACATATTATTCTTTAATATGCAAATATATATTTATGTCACAACACGAGAAAGCGTTGATGATTTGAAACATGGATAATAATATAAGATCGTTATCACTTTAAATGAGCAGATTCATAACATCATTGGTTTATAGAATAAACAACAGATATGATAAGGATTGACCCTGTTTTACATCAACTTTTACATCAAATAAGTCTATCAATGATATATCAGCAGATATTTATACACATGAACTTACATTTGCATAAATCTTATCATTTTAACTAATCTACAACCGATACCAGATTCAAATAAATCCATCCACAAAACATCATGTATTACCGTATCTAATGCTTTCTCATAATCATCGATTAAACACCAAAGCTTTAACTTGGCATACATACGCTTTTGGATGATATTATGAAGGAAGACTATGACACTAGATGTAGATCGATAATCACCAAAACCAAATTGATTTTAACAAACTATATTTTACTATATTTTCATTATCACACCACTTATTCAATTTAATTCTTTGAACCAATAAACTACTTTCACACCGGTCTGGCGGAGGTGTACGGATTTCCTGTGTTGTGATTAGCGATTCGAAGAAAATGGCTTGTTGATACTATGAGCATGCGATAATTCCATCTTTGTCTTTATTAAACGGACTTGAGGCAGCAGTGACAGGTACATGTATTATCTTCATACTTTTGTGCTCATACTCTGTTACGTGTTTTGTGATTACATCTCGAGACTGCTTGTGATCATCATAGCAATTGAAGAAAAAGAGTTGTTAATATTAATCTGAGCATATATACCTTGTAGAAGGCGTTTCAATCAATGGATAATGCGTTTCAATCAATGGATAATGCATGTATCCATTCATTGTAACCCCTATTGTCGATAAAACGTTCTGAAAGCTGTCAAATTGGATCTAGCGATTCGTTTTTTGGCATGAAACCCACTGACCCAAAATTTCTTCGCTGTACGGTTTGTAGCAATCGTGTGTACGGCTTGTAGAGATTATGACATTTGTTACTGTACTGATTGTAGACAATCGACAGACCTGGGCTATATTCAAGTTAAGCGGGATTCATGACTAACCGTGTCATTTTGAAGACGAATTGCTAATCATTAGGGGGTTAATACACGTTTTTTCGGGCAATAACAAACGTGTATTAACGCTACTATTGCATAAAACCCATTTCTGCTTTGCTGCATTATTTATTTTTTTCCAAATACAAGCAAAACTACGGCAACAAAACTATACACATCTTTGACACTTCGTTCGATTTATGCTGTTTCCGGAGCACTGTTTTCCTTCTGACGTCAATTCATGATTGTATCAAATACCGTTTACACGGAATTTTATTCAATATATATATCACTAAAAGCAGTTCATTGTCGGTACCATACTCGCACCGTTCATCTAGCCTAGGCAAAAACGCTATAGCATTCGCGTCCATTGTTTACCCTAGGCCCCGAACAGGTATACTTAAAACCAGTCAAGTCAACAACAGCGCGTGAGCACGAGAATTGCCTTGTTAATACATGGTCTAGCGGGATTAGAACAGCACGTTTTGTGCAAGAATAATGTTTCAATACAGTATGCACCGTGTTTCTTTATCCTTTACGATCTTTCTATATAATCAGATTTACTCGAAAACTTGTAACGGCACTTGCCAGATACCTCTGGCTAAAGTTTTGATCTAAATAAGAGATGTGATACGTGGGTAACACCACAGGTGCAGGGCGCGTGGCAGTGTCATAAACACTACTAACAAACATCTTCAAATACGTTTAGAAATCATACTTTGACAGAAAAAGTTTTGATGTTTTGTTCGTATAGTATAATACTATGTAAAGGTGTGTGACTAAATGGTCCGAATGGCAGAAAAAATGCACCAACTACATTAAACGTCTTGTTACGGCGGCATTTTCGGCAACGTTATTTCTATTTCTACGGCCCTGGAGATTTTCCGGAGCGACTCGCGGCTGTCAATACGTGCAATCCCTTAATGGAGACTACATCGCCTGAAGGTAAGGCAGTTTGGAAAACGACAGGATTCCCAAATATGTGATATTTCTGCAACTTTCTTTGCTTTGGGTTTTGTGATATTGTTGCTGTTGTTTAACCCATTCCTTCATAGGCTTTATTTAAACCCAGCCTTTTTGCATAATTCAACCGAAAAGGAGTATTCACTAGAGAAAATGATATGTTAGATTTGTGTACTTTTGAAACCATTGTGATACATATATGGCATTTGCTCCATATGAGCAAATACTCTATGTATCACAATAGTTCAAAACATGACTTTTACAGAGGCACAGAAAGGCGTATCGATTGAGGAGAGGGTCAGGGAATTCAAGTTTGTGATTTTATTTTTAAAATGTTATGGATTTACTAATATTAAACAATTTAGAGATGGAATAACATATTAAAATACTGACTGTGAATTGTGTTGTCCATTTTTGCGACTTTCGAGTTCATGGGTAACTTATATTACACATGCAGTGAATGAGTATTTACGCAACAACTAAATAATGTCTTAGTTCACTAGTGGTGCAATACAACAGTCCACATGTTATGAACATTGGGTTAAGATATCTGGTACAGTTTTTGAGATATTTAAAAATATTGAAATGTAGCGTTAGAAGTTCCGTTAAGTGTATTGGTGCGATTTGGTTGGTGTGCACCATACGAGTATTCATCTTTAATTGTCACTATACAGTACATATAACGCTACACTCGTACAGATAAATCGCAACATTCGTACAGTTTGATCGATACAAACCGTACATTGCTGGCTCGCAACTTTTCTACAAATCGTACACCAACGAATTTTAATAACATCTCTTTTTCTTTAAATCAACAAACAGCTGCATGGAAGTTCCATACAGTCAGTAAAGAGATCTTATTAATGTTCATATAACATCAACTCAATGTCGCTGATCATAATCAAGATCGAACATATTAGGTTAAAACTGTGGACAAAATTGAAGCATGTAAACAAGTGACCAAAGGATAAGTACACGAATACCAATCGACATGCGTACCAATCAATGTATACAACGTTAAATGGGTTCATGCACTGTAGGTCTGATAACTTGTCACGGTGCGAAAATCGTTTACTATTGCATACGGATACAAAATACTCACCTGCTGGATCCATTATTGCTCCAACTTTCGGTTCACTAATCGCAACACCGGAGGTCTGTACACCTCCGTCCGACTGGTGTGATTTTAGCAAGAACATTGATATTTGTAATCGCTCTGTACTTGCTGGATTATTTGTAGGTCTGTCTTCATGAATTGGAACAATAACCTTTTTTTTCACTTATCACTTGGATACACACCGGTGTCATATATCGTATTAATAATAAATAATGCATGTATGTGGTTAAATAAAACCATTTGCATGCATAAAGAAATCTGTAATTTGTTATTAAAAATAGCTATGCATAGATCTGGTGAAATAAAGTAATTGGCATCTATACAGACCTATCTGTAACATTGTTGTTCTGTGACAGCATATTTCTGACACCATTAATCATTCGAAAAGATTCGAGTTAATATCTCCAATAAGTATCTAATCAGTCGAAAGTGTTTTTTTTAAGGAGAACCTGATAATCATCTTATCGTATCAGAATTACCTGTTATTGCCATATACTACCATTATATAATATATATAACGCGAAAATAGTGTCGTAAAATTTCTTGTTAACTTATCTAAAATAGATATCATATTCGTTATCCTTGTATAATAATAGGACACTGTCGCAGTCACCCGAATACAATTTTCTATTCACATGAGCATTTTGTAGTTAATTTATAATCATCTTTTGTCTTGATAAATTGTGAAAGTTGATAAAGTTTGGTGGTTTAATCAAGAGGGTGGATTACGACTTTTAAAGGTAATATCCCTAAACTGATTTAAGATGGCCGATATGGCTTGTAGTTTTGAGTGAACAAACCCCTCTGGGTTGAAGTCTACACAGTTTGTCAATGTGCCTGTTTAAGGACTACGGACACTAACAGGCAACAGAAAGTTTTTTCTTCAACCGAAAGGTTTAAGTTAATTTGTTCCCTGATGTCGACAGAGAGTCACTTGTTAAAAGTAGTCTGAAAATTCTATGTACAAATACAGTGTTGAGTAAGCTGATCAGTTATCTCATTAGAACATTCAATCTGCTTCAACATATCCTCATATAGGAAGTTTATACATTTATTTCCCCTTCCGATTTATTACCAGTTACCAGTTGCAAACTAAGTGATTTTGGTCACATGCTGTTTTGAAAACTATTCCATATTAAGTAGGAATAAGACTGGTAAAACAAAAAGTGCAAATTATGACTTTAATGCGAAAAAATAATAATAAAAAAAACACTCGGCCAGTAAGTTTTGTCTCCCTTTATATGTAAACTGACATCTGTCGTAGTTCTCGAAGAAACTCAAAATAACCAATATCATGGGTCTTAATAATACTGATATCTGAGTGTATTACATCCTTGAAAATCATATCCATACTGTTCCTTTCTATCGTTTTATCTTGAAGAATACTCCACTCACACCATTTAAACACTAGAACTAGAAAGGGTTATATCAATATACGTGAATATATGACCTTTATCTTTTGTATTCAATAAGACCCTATACTAAAATAACCATGTTTTATATTTGTTTTATGCTTTTGAAATGATGATTGTTGATTTATCTTCAAAAAGTAATTACCAAACTCATGTCGTATCACACTTAACTCTTATCTTGCAATTCGTGACATAAGTCGTGTTGTTGGAAAACAACTTTGGCCCATATAAGACGTTGAGTAGCTCAGCTTCTCATCAGGATCAAAGTTGTTTGACACTAGTTAAATACTATCTCAAAACTTGGCTTGTATCGTGACACATCTCGCAATGAATATTTTCTTAAAAGCTTGAAAGAAATGGAAGTAATCAAAGCTGCATCAAAATCCAGTATAAGCGTCATTGTAGCTCTTTACTCCATTAATATGCACATTTTGAAACAGAGGAAACCGAGACTTAATCCGTCTGATCAGTCCGTACTCTGTTTTCTTATGGAATTCTACAGATGTAATTCTATAGTTTTTACCAGGGACAGAACTGTTCCTAATTATATACCTGTATTAATATTAGGCTAATTACTATTTATATATAATTTCTTACACGAATATTCATGGAGTAAATGGTAAACAAGAGCACTGCAAGACGGGGCAATATACGCCCGAAGGCTGTTCTATAAAATTATGTTGAAAAATAAAGGAGGAGTTAGTTGCACAAGAAATTGCTACCCGAAACTATCAAAGGGCAATAACTCCAGAATGAAAAATGATATGAGAGTTATCTCACTGATATGCACAACTACACATCAATATCTATCATTCCTGAAAGTTTGAAGAAATTATGTTGAAAAATAAAGGAGGAGTTAGTTGCACAAGAAATTGCTAACCGAAACTATCAAAGGGCAATAACTCCAGAATGAAAAATGATATGAGAGTTATCTCACTGATATGCACAACTACACATCAGTATCTATCATTCCTGAAACTTTGAAGAAATTATGTTGAAAAATAAAGGAGGAGTTAGTTGCACAAGAAATTGCTACCCGAAACTATCAAAGGGCAATAACTCCAGAATGAAAAATGATATGAGAGTTATCTCACTGATATGCACAACTACACATCAGTATCTATCATTCCTGAAAGTTTGAAGAAATTATGCTGAAAAATAAAGGAGGAGTTAGTTGCACAAGAAATTGATAACGGACGGACGGACAGACGGACAGACGGACGGACGACATGCGCCATACCATAATACGTCCCTTCGGGCGTATAACAAAAGGTGGTAACAAATCAACACTTTACTCCATAAATACGCCTTTCTAAGCCGTCTGACCAGGGTTTGCTTATGATATAATATATATCTGATTCTAAAGTTTCTGCGATGGCCAAAATTTCCTGTGTACATGTGTTGTTATAAAAAATTATCTATTTATATATTCATGGTGTCATTATTTCTTAATGAATATTCTGTATTGACCAATCTTATGCAGTTATAAAATTAAGTTAATATTGAAGATGTCATTAGCTCTTACAGGAATAACCAACAGCGGGTATACCATTACAGAAGTAAGATAACTTCGCTAAACAGTGTAGAAAATCCAGAAAGCGTTTTCTCATTGGCTCACATGTGTGGTCATGTCATCATTTAACGATAATGTCGTTCGGATTCACACATCTACCTTCCCTAAGAACCTCTTGTTCTAAATTCGAATATGTTTTCCTCCTTCCGTTGTTCGTATTAAGTTTTCTACACAGGTCACACATGCCATAAGGGTATCCAAACGTATCCTCATTCAATGCATAATATCTGTCTTTTCGCTTCATCATCGCTATGTACCTGTCTTTGTCAGATCCAAGGGACTTTAGATATTGAGCGAGCGAGGAAGCATTGGCAAACAAGGAAGCGTCAACGTATGTTCCATTCGGGAGAAGTTGGGAATAGTTAGCGCCTCCACGTACAACCGTAATAACATCATGGTTGTAACGGTCGAAAACCTTTTCAGTGATATAGTCTTTACAAAAACTATTTTCCAGGGAAAAATAGAACTTATACTGTTTAATAAGATCGGCCATTTGTCCATGATATCTACCAAACACACCACATTTGCCATAAACGTCAATTTTTAAACCAGCACGTTGTAAGATAGACACAAATTCATTTCTCCTACTCATTGCGTAGTCACAGTTACTCACAATCCAAAGCGCCATTTTCGTTTTCATGTCGAATACACTGTCATAATCTCGTTTTGAAACAGCGTTTCTTGATTTGAAAGCCCCGTAAGGCGCGAATATATCCGAATCTAAATTATAGCTCATTGACCAGTTCATCATATTGTGCCAAGAGGGATCTTTATATTCTGTTTGGAATATGTGATAAACAGGCGGTTCTTGGATGAAGAACGTCCATATCTGCTCTGGGTTTCTTTCACTCGGAGATATGGGAGGATTCCTACCGAGATAATCCATATTTATACCGAATATGATCGCTGAACTGTTATACAGCCATGCTTTGTCCATAGTAACGTGACAATTATTATATTCACACTTTTCGTGACTGTAAACTTTTTTCTGCGTAAAATCCATTCGGCCGGATTGTACCACAATATAATAAACTTTACGTTCCTAGTTTCATGCGAAAAGTTGAAATTGGCAGGTATATCTATTAGAGAAGTAATACGCATGTTCTTAATGGGAGTTTTATCAAACGTTTCAGTAATTATAGGACATCCGAGACGTGTGGTAATTCCTGATTTCGATCTATTCAAATCCGTTTGAACAATATTACATTGCCCTGGTTTGAAATACATGTAGACGTAAAGGTAAAAGCAAAATGAACAAACCATCTGAATTAAGGTGAATAGTTTGAGCCACCAGCATATGGATTTCTTCATGTCTGAAATGAAGACGATAACCCTGAAACACTAATTTAGAAATAACATTTTACAGATAAAAGCTTTGTTATGAGAATGATACCTTCGATGATGTTCAGTAATATGCTAGACCAGTCGCGTTGCCAAATATCTCATCTGGCCAGGGCCTGGACTTACAGAAAAAGGTTAATTGTGGTTTGCGAATAGTGTTGGATTTGATCTAACATTGCGATATCGCTATGTCTGTTGATGTTTATTGTTTATCAAGCAAGTGCATTATTATGTGAATACATTATTCACGGGATCATTCTTTTATTTCAATAACAGTTGAACTTCGATATCGCGATCTTCAAGGGGGCATACGATTATGTCGAGATAACAGAGGTTCCAGTCATCCGATTTTTATAATAATCTCATGTAGGAGCTTTCATTACTTTCGACCTGCAATAACCTTTCACACGTGTTTCTAGATATGCGTAGTTATACATTTTAGTACAATTCGGTATTGTACATTAGGAAGGGCCGAACTCTTAGTTCGAGTTATCCGAAAGTTCGAGTTATTCGAGTTCGAGATATTGAAGTTCAACTGTCCATGCACTATTCACTTATTGGAAGTTCATTCTAACCCTTAAATGTAGGAACCGAGTATACAAGACGCTTGTAAACGGGAATATCCTTTGATCAGATTCTGTACTGTTTGTCATAAAATTCACTTTCTTCAGTGACAAATTATGATACAATTCTTTATTTAATTAATATTCAAAAAGAGAGGGAGGTGCCAGTTTTAATTATCCAATAGGTTAAACGTTAATTATATGTTGATTTTCATCACAAATCGGCCACAAGGCACGTGTATCGACGGACTGTCATGCGGCATAGGCGTCGAGTTACTTCTAATTATCGCCCCCGCATAAGCGTGGCGACTATATGGGCTTACGAATATTTTCCCTCATGGCAGGAGCAGTCATTTCTGTAACGTTGGGGAAATGAAAGTTTACTTGATTGGATAATACAGATTGCATATACTGATCGATTAAGAGTATGAATCACATATCATAGGTAATGAAAATAGGCTAAGCAATTTTTGTATTATTGCATAAAGAAATGAATACGTTATTGATACTAAATAGCTGATCCTTTTGAATTTCCAGTGCAATAGTCTTGCCACAAGTGTTTCACTCACTTACACATTAAATATACGTGTATGTGAGAGTAACGAACGACAACTCTGCAAGGAGATTGCCAGTGTTTGAAGAAATATTTCAGTAAATGTACATTCCAATGTATTATTTTTATATAATAAACCTATTAGAAATGTTATTTTTAACTACAATAAAATTGTCTCTGACTTAAATATTGATGTTAATACCCCTATTTCTTGAGATTGTAGCATTTCTAGCTTTTGCTATAAAACAGTTGGTCATGTCATTACTGGTAATTTTGATATCATTAAGGATAAACGTCTCAGGACCCTCCTAACTAAAGGACCTATATATAGATTACCTTCCCTTATTGATTTTGACGCTTGTCGAACTCATACTGCGGAAGCTATTCAAGAATTCTGCATCAAATGGTGTCGACGAGAACATGCTGATGTTAATGCCCTTTCGGATTGGAAGAAATGTATTTTTGATATTATTGATACGCGTATTACTTTTTACAAATCAAATTACCATCTTTTACCACCTCGACCTAGAGTTACATTTCGCTATTTGAAGAAAAACATTTCTAATTTTCATTCAAATTATGTTCTTGTTCCTGCTGACAATGCATCAAATAATGTAATCATTATTTGAATATTGTATTATGTTGATGTTTTAAAGAAGGAGCTAACTGATTCAAAAACTTATATAACAGTTCAAACACCTGAAAAAGATATAGTCTCGGAACATGTAAAAATGTGCAATAATTTTAAGTCTGGTCCTAACATAAAACAACATAAACTTTCTACTTTGTACTGGATTCCGAAACTACATAAAAACCCTTATAAGGCGCGTTTTATTGCCAACTCTAGCTGTTGTACCACTACTAAATTATCTATACTTTTGACGTCCTGTCTTACTACGATCAAAGAACATGTAAAACGCTACTGTGATAAAATATTTGAAAATTCTAGTATTAATGTTTTTTGGTCCATAAAAAATTCAAATGATGTTTTAACAAAACTTGAAAATGAACAGTATAACATTTCTTTACTGAGCTCTTATGATTTCTCTACACTCTATACTACTCTACCTCACCATCTTATAAAGGATAAACTGATTAAATTAATAGAAAAAAACCTTTGCCAGAGAAAACAAAATGTTCATTGCTTGTAATGTTCAACGTTCATTCTTTTCGAATTCAGAAGTTGAACATTACACAATGTGGACTTGCCTTGATGTTTGTAGATCTCTTACCTTTCTTTTAGATAATATATTTGTGCGTTATGGGGATACCATATATCGTCAAGTTGTCGGTATACCCATGGGTACAAATTGTGCCCCTCTTATTGCAGATTTGTTTTTGTATTGCTATGAGAGGGATTTTATGCTTAGCTTAAAACCAGATACACAGACCGATATTGTTAATGCTTTTAATAAAACTTCAAGGTATTTAGACGATATTTTGAATTTAGATAATCCTTATTTTGAAACTATGATTTCTTCAATTTACCGAAAAGAACTGTCTTTAAACAAAGCGAATCAATCTGACATTATAGCTTCATTTTTAGATTTGAATCTTTCAATTACAAATGATAAAGAGAAGATTTTAATTTTAAAATTGTTAATTATCCTTTTCTAGGTGGAGATGTGCCACGTTCTACATCTTATGAGGTTTATATTTCTCAATTTATTCGGTTTGCCCGAGCCTGTTCTTTGCTTGGAGAATTTAACAGACGTAATTTAGTTGTAACTGATAAACTTCTTAAGCAAGGTTACAGATATAACAAACTTCGGAAAACTTTTTCTAAATTTTATTATCGAAATTTACCACTCATTAGTAAATATAATTGCAATCTACGGACGTTACTGCAACAAGGCATTTCTCAACCAGACTTTTATGGGGATGTTATCTACAAATTCGGGGTCATATCCATTTTCATGATTTGTTTATTAAACGCATTAAAACATTTTAAAAGAAAGGTTATGATCCTATTATATTGCAACGCACAGCATGTTTGGTTATCGACCCTTTTACAGTCGGTAGCTACGCTTCCCTCTTTGCTTGCGCGATGACAGGCCGAGGGTAGTACTCTATGATGGTATACTCTTAAACTTGGATACAGGATGAGCTTACCAGACTCATGTATTACTTTTCCCCTGTCGTGTCGTGCCCTTAACGGCTTACCTGCAGGTGCTCTGACTTCAGCAAAGTCATTAAATACATATTTGACGGATTGTCACACAGTTATTATGCTATGTTTTTCATGTTTCCTGTCTTCACCGTCGCCTATGTTGTGGGTAAGTCCAGCGGGGATACCTTTATTTACAATATTTGTAAAGCTAGGGTGACTTTGAGAGAAGTGTGAGGTTAGGATGTCCGTAAACCGGTTTAAACCCCCAGTGTTTTTTTGCTACTGACCGTGCCAAGGCGGTACTCTCTTTGCCACCCTTCCTTTTGTTTGCCTTGCGTCTTTGTGCTTGTGATTTTGTTCATGTGTGGAACATTTGTCTCTGGTTCTTGTGTGTCTTTTGGTGTTTTCTGTGTTCATCTCGTGTGTGAGTGTGCGTTTGGGTGTGTGGTTGTGTGTGCATGTGTGTCATGCTGTCTATCGGCGTTTTGGTGGTTGTTGCGTCTTGTATGTGGCTTTGCCTGCTTGACTTTACTACTTTTCCATTAATGCCGATTTAAAGCTAGATTTTAAGAACTAACGTATATTTGCTTCTAAAGTTTAGCCCACTTAAGAGTAAAAATCCTACAAAATATGGTGTATAAATAAATGTTTCAGTTTATTATCGACATGAAGAACTTCGCACGTAGATCACTACGTAACAAAACAAAATATGCTTTACAATTTCGAAACAGAAAGAAACAATGTCATTTGTTATTGAATACTTCGTGCATTATGTTTTTTCTAACCAAACTGTGATCGGATTGCCCTTGATAAATTGACTTGCTGCGTTAAATGACCACAGCGAATGGAACGTTAGTAATTGGGCGCACGTTATCTAAAACTAGAACAGAAATCAAAGTACTGAAGGTACTCGTCCAGGGCTCGTTTCTTTTAAACAGATTGGCTTGTGCTTATATGTTAATTGTATTAACCCATTCCCTGTTGCATATCCATGTAAAAAATAATGAAACTATGAATAGTTATTAGCTGTTTTTTTTATACTGACAGGATTATTTTGGTATTGATAGAAACTAGCCTATTATAATTTCATCATGCCTATTATAATTTAATAAGTGAATAGAGAAGATCTTCGACCTTGATCAGATGCATGTGTCCTGTAGGAGCTGTCTGATCTGGGTCTACTCCATTTGCAATGCGTGAAATCACTTTCAAATGAGGGAAATGGTTAAGCAAAATAATAGATGTTCAACAGCACTTTCTTTTATTTCTAATTTTGCAGAGGAGGGTGAAGTGTTTATTAAACAGATAGATCGACAGATAGATAGATCAATATTGTGCAAGTAACATGGTTACAATAGCAATTTGAATTATTTTAAAATATTTCTTTGTTACGGAGTTACCTCCGTTAAACAGGTAGTGTCCTTTCTGCTCTTCCAGGAAAAAAATAATTTAACCTACATATTAACATGAGATACTGAAATATTCATGAATTCTGCGTACAGTTTACATTATAATAAGTGTAAGATATGTCATTTCGAAACATATAATGATAAGAAATTGTAGTACATAATTGAAAAAAATGACGCATAAAAATGACGGGAGTAAATAACGTTCTGATGATATAACCACTATCGCAATTCCCATAGACACTTTAATTTTCACTTTTAATTTCATTCATTCTCAGTGCTATTACACGTGTAATGTCATTTTCATGCTGCTGTTGTTAACTGATAATTAAATTCCAAATCTATAGACTTTCCTTCAAATTGGAACCAAAACCGAATTCGTCAAAACCTCAATCTTTTAAACCATCTTAGGCGGATTAGTAGATTAGTCTGAGAGAGGATACGTTTATTTACACTGTCTTTTAGGGTGGGGATGGAATAAGTGTGAAGTTGGGCGCCCAAGAACCGGTTTAAACTTTTGTCACTGACCGTTCCAAGGCGGTACTTCCATCTTCCCCTATTGTATGTTTGTTTTGTCTTTGTGCGTCTCTTGATGTTTTTATAGTACATTTGCTGTTTCCTTGTGTTGCTGTTCGGGCGGCTGTTTGTTCTGTATGTGATGTTTCCTGTATGCCTCATTTTTGTACTTTTTCTGTCTTGAAGCAGGAAATTATTAATACCAAGTCATACATTTCAGTTACCACTGACGAAAAGACCATCATTTCAGACCATGTCAAAAAGTGTGAACAATTTGGAACCGATATTAAAATTACACAACATAAACTTCCTACAATGTATTGGTTACCAAAACTACATAAAAAACCATATAAAGCGCGCTTCATTGCAAATTGTAGTTCATGTACTACTACTAAATTGTCTATACTTTTGACTTCTTGTTTAACGAAGGTAAAGGAACATGTAAAATTCTACTGTGATAAGACTTATGAAAATTCTGGAATAAATCTCTTCTGGTCTATTAAGAACTCTTCAGAAGTCTTAAACAAACTTAAGAACAAAAGGTATCCTGCATCCACTGTAAGCACGTACGATTTTTCTACTCTGTACACAACTCTTCCTCATATTTTAATTAAGGATAAGCCTACTAACTTAATCCAGAAAGTATTTGCACGGGAAAAAACATCATTCTTGGCATGTAATGCTGAAAAAGCTTTCTTTACTGACGAGCAAATGAAATATTACACCAATTGGACTTGCTCAGAAGTTTGCGAAGCACTTACCTTTCTTTTGGATAACATATTTGTACGTTATGGGAATGCTATATACCGTCAGGTAATTGGTATTCCTATGGGTACGAATTGTGCACCACTTGTCGCAGATTTGTTTTTGTACTGCTATGAGAGAGATTTCATGTTGCGTTTGAATCCTCAATCACAAGAAGATGTTATAAAAGCCTTCAATGAAACTTGTCGATATTTGGATGATATTTTTAACTTAGATAACCCTTTCTTTGATGCTCTGATTCCTACAATTTATCCTAAAGAATTCAAATTGAATAAAGCTAACCCGTCCGACAATTATGCAGCGTTTCTTGATCTAGACCTTATAATTAATAATGGAATGATTTCTTCTAAAATATATGACAAAAGAGATGATTTTGATTTTAATATTGTTAATTTTCCTCATCTTGACGGGGATGTTCCCCGTGCTCCATCTTACGGGGTTTATATATCTCAACTTATTCGTTTTGCTAGAGCTTGTTCATCTATTGACGATTTTAACAGTCGAAATCTCATTTTAACTGAAAAGCTGCTTAAGCAAGGATATAGATACCATAAACTAAGAAAAACTTTCTCTAAATTTTACTATCGAAATCTCTCGCTTATTGGCAATTACCAATGTAATCTCAAGGTGCTTCTGCGACACGGCATTTCACATCCTGAATTTTATTAGTTGGGCATCCAACTGAGGAAAATGTGTCGAGCCATGGCATTAAATAGTAGAATTTGGCATGCACCGGATATGTAATGTTTGATGTCTGAGTAATCAGAAACTGCCCCATGCCACCTGAAAATTTGCCCTTGTTTCTCTTAATTGGGTCAAAGGTCAACTAAGTGCATATTTTATATACGTTATTTGAGAAATCATTATATCTTTACCAATTTTAGGTGTAAAATAACAAACATGGTACCAAAATGAAGGTTAAACATTGGCCTTTAATTTGCACTTACTTTGTGTAAAATATATTATTTGAATATTCATGAATATTAATGAGAACATAAAAAACAGTAAAAAATCATTAAAACCAACATATAACGATGATACATGATGTCATGTCTTCGTCATTATTGCTATTTAACAAAAATAAATTACATTAAAATAAAGGTTAGACAGATTGCTACTGAAAACAAACTGTATACAGTAATACCAGCTATATATTATGCACACATACTTCTTAAAGTAAAGTGGGTGGGGTAAATAAACACCTAAACAAAACTTTCAGTTCTGTTAAAAGTAACTAATTAATTCACTATATTTTTATGGATATTTTCTTGGTTGGTACAATTAACACCATCGCAAAGGATATATAATGTTTGATGTCTGAGTAATTAGAAATTGCGCCATGCCACCTGAAAAATTGCCCTTGTGTCTCTTAATTAGGTCAAAGGTCAACTAAGTGCATATTTTATATACGTTATTTGAGAAATTAATATATCTTTATCAATTTTAGGTGTAAAATAACAAACATGGTACCAAAATGAAGGTTAAACATCGGCCTTTAATTTGCACTAACGTTTTGTAAATTATATTGTTTGAATATTCATGAATATTAATGAGAGCATAAAAAACAGTAAAAAATCATTAAAATCAACATAAAACGATGATACATGTCATGTCTTCGTCATTATTTCTATTTAACATATATAAATTACGTTAATATAAATGTTAGACAGACTGCTACTGAAAAAAACTGTATGCAGTCATACCAGCTATATATTATGCACACATACTTCTTAAAGTAAAGTGGGTGGGGTAAATGAACACCTAAACAAAATGTTCAGTTCTGTTTAAAGTAACTAATTAATTCACTATATTTTTATGGATATGTTCTTGGTTGGTACAATTAACACCATCGCAAACACATGTTAGTGTGTTTTGAAACTACTTTGAAGCATTTACAGCGAATAGATTTGCACTTGGTTTTGCACCCATAACTTGTTCAATGCAAGCATCAAGTGCAGTTGGTACATTTCCAAACCACTTATAAAGGTTCAACACCATCGTGCTATGTGTTAGTATCAATAACATTAATGTCTGTATCCATTAGCTCAGATCCATATAGCAGCTTAACAGTTTTCTCTTGAAAGTTTCAGTTCTAGTACATCCTTTGTTGGTGGAACCAGTTCAAGTGTTTTCTCTACCTTAACCATATTGTGAAATTCTTGCATCATCTATGGGTTCTCCGTTCAGACACCATACATCAAACATCAAACGTGTGTGCCTTGTCTGACCGTGCATCTCTTCAAATATCTGAAAGCAGATCGGACATGTAAAATATTTCTTCCAACAGGTCTTCTTTCCGATTCTAGTGAAAGCAAGGGTTATGTTACATCCAGTTATTTCATGATACCCTGGCATGTTCCGGTAGACATCTTGAGATAACTTGAAGAAAATACAATTTTGTTTTTCCCAGCCATTATTCAGACTTCAGTGCCTAAAGGTCCAAGATGGTATACATGTATCAGTACAAGCAGTACATCAAAATGTTGGCATTTGACAACTATCCAGCATTGGCCCCTTTCAAGCAGCATCCAAGCCATGTATCCACCTCGTCATGATTTGATGGCAGATGGGACAATTCATGTCTGCACTTGTCTTGAATAACGATATTTAAGCGTATCTGTTGAATACTGCAATACAGTGCTCCCTCTCTACAACGACACCCTTTGGGATACGCAGATTGTATGTGTTGTTCAGAGGGAGTTGTTATAGGGAGGGAAAATCAAACATGTCAAAAAGTGCATTTCGAGAACTAAACCGTTATACCTCAATCAAACCCTATGTTGTGACCAATCTTTAGAATCGTCACAAAGTGACGATTCTAAAGAGTGGTCACAACATAGGGTTTGATGGAGGCATTAAGAAAATACAATAGAAAAAGTTTTTTTCTGGAGCCTTCTTGTTTCGGAAACAATGACATGCGTTGTTGTACGGAGGGAATCGTTATTGAGAGGGCCGTTGTAGGGAGGGAGCACTGTACTAGTATACTACATCAACTCTGTGTTTGTGTCTTCTGCTTCTTATTTTATCATGTTTTGCTGCTTTAAAGCAGGCATACCCGCACCATTGTGATATGCACATAGGTGAGGGAGGGTCCAACGTGCAAGATAAAATAACAGGTTAAAACATTGCAAACAGAAGAAGAGTACATGACATCTAAAATCTTAACCTGGACAGTTGGGAGCTATCACTTGATGTTATGGTAGCTTATTCCAGATGATGTTGACAGCAGAGTGGAAGAAATATTCCCTCAGGAAAATGGTCCTGCAAAACCTTGAAACGAATCATAAGGAATGACCTCTTGTAGGTGCACCGTAAGGGAGTCAGAAGGTGGGGCGTCAGCTGCAACAAATCATTTACAAACCTATAGAACATCACGGCCTTTACTTGTTTCTGACTCTGTTTGAGCAAATCGTGTTGAACATGGCACCAATGCTGAGCACTTGTTTTGCAATAATGCAAAAGTACAAATATGGTAGCTCTACGTTGGATCATCTCCACATGCGTTGTCATGGCCTTGGTGTGTTGATCCAAAACAAAAGATGTGCACTCAACCTGCAGACTGATCAGGAGTTTGTAACATGCCTCCTTGGTTGACTTTTGGGAGGCTCCAAGGTTCCTGCTTAGAACGGATGTGGATCAATTTGCCTTCTTTATGACCATATCGACTCGGGATGTTCAAGACAATTTCAAAGACAGTTATGTCCCAAGTTATTTTGCCCTCTTTGTAGTCTTCCGTTTCATGCTATGGACAGTATAACTAGTCTCTATGTTGTTGGTGATAAGCAGGACCTAGCACTTCTCTGCATTGAACCCAGTCTCTTCCCTTTTCTACAGACTGCCGAAGTCATTCTTTAAGACGTCTGCATCTTCTATTGACTCGGCACAAATTGAGGCATCAGCAAAGAGTCGACATGAAGAGTGTGGTCATCATTGTATTCAAGGGAAAAGAAAGGACTGAGAACAGCACATTGATGAACACTTGATGCTATCGGTACTGACTCAGAGGACACACCCTCCAGCGTGATTTGTTGGCTGTTGGATACAATCAAGCATTTTGCATTGCACATCATAGTGTTGGAGCTTAAGAAGAAGGTATCTGTAAGACACTTTGTAAAACGTTTGTGTCAATCTGATAGGGTTGGTCCAGACCTTACCCAAGGTCATTGACCATGTTGATTGATTAGTTGTGTCTCACAGAAGCGCTGCTTCCGGAGTCAATGCTGGTATGGGTTGATGATGTAATGGTAAAACCAGGTTACTGTGTATGATGTATTCTAGAATCGTACATGTGACAGAATTTAGGGACACAGGCCAATAGTTTGGAGGGGTTATTCTTGACCATTGTCTTGTATATATGATTAACATGAAATTTTCCAGTCACTGGGGACTTTATCCTGGTTGTAAGGCCTGGAAGATCAGAACAAGAGCAGGAGCCAGTGAATGTGCCATCTCTTTCAAGAACCTTGATAAGATGGTGTCTGGACAGGTAGCTTTGTGGAGATTAAGGCCATTAAGAAGCTTGCAGACATGAATAGGAAGGGCATTAAGGATACTCTCAAACGACACAAATGAGAGATAGGACCTCATGTGTAAAGACAGAAATTTACTGGTTCAGTATTTCAACTTTGATTTGTGTATCAACATTGTTAATGGCACCATTTTTCAGTGGTGCTATTCCCGAGCTGTCACATTTCATGCCTTGCTCCTAACAAAAGTGTTAAGCTTCTTACAGCTGGTATCTGTCACTAAGTCAATCATATACCCATCATGAGCTTGAGCTTCCTTGCACTTCTGTGCAAGTTTTCTGTAGCCTCTTGTATATGCGCCAGTCCTTCTGTACCTTGGTCCTCAGCACTATTTGTACACACATTTCTTCTTTCGTGAGAAACGGCGGGTGATTGAGTTGCACCATGGTTGGCTGAACCTGGTGGATGTCAACTCAGAAGGGACCACTGAATATATCACATAGAGTACAGATTCGTAAAGGGACTGATTTTCCAAGTTTGCTGCAAACTCAGCCATTTTGATGGCCATAGAACATGTATTAACCTTTTTCGAAGGGTGGACAAGATGTGGGGTAAGCTTCCTTCGTGAAGGAAAGATATGTTTGTCAGAACTCTGACATACTCACTTATTCCAGGTATTGAGGTATATCTGATAACTAGTGATTGCTTGTGGCAATAACATATAGATTGTTGTCATCACGGATAGGGAAGGTTACTCATAGCCAGCGGCACTAAATATGCCTATGAGTTCATTGTTGAGTTCGAGTGGGTACCTATGGCCAGTAACTGTTAAAATGGCTAATCAATATCCGGGATATTCATGTCCCCACAAATGTAGAAAGGGTTTTGTCATGGGTACTGCTGGTGTAGGTAAAATATTTAAATTCATTATGTAAAAACATCGCCATACTCACCAGGAGCTATAGTGTTTCAATGATACAAACAGCTAATATTAGACATAGTGTACAATAAAACATACCAATATTACACTGAGAATATGGCAATAAAAGACTAATCTTCTGGCGTTTCATTATCATCTCTAAATGATATATCTGCGTGAAGAGGTACTATAACTTGCACAGATTTGCATCAAAGTTATATATATATTGTATGATAATGTACCGTACATGTATTTAAAACGATATTTTCCGAACTTGCAATCATCACAGGTCACTCAAAACTTTCTTAAATGCACTATAAATAGTTCTATACTTACTGTGGAGACATTGCTAAGAAATTAAATGCAAAAAAGTATTGAAATTGTCAAAATTACGGCTATATTATACTATATAGAGATTTTATTACATTTTTGCACTCAATTGACATTTGACCTAGTTTCTGACCTTCAAAGAGGGTTTTGGCAGTGGCATGGGCCAAAACCATAAATGATTAGTATCTGGCAGCACAATTATGGTATTCAAACATTTCTACTAAAAAATGCCATGGACCTCGAAAAATAAGCGACTTTTTGCACATCGGATTGCCAACTATATGGTGATGTGATTTACAAACTTCGTAAAATTATTGGACATACCCATTTTCTCACTTTGTTCATCAAATGTATAAAACAATTCATTAAAAAGGGATATGATCCTGTAGTACTACAACATACTGCATGTTTGGTTGTGAACCCTTTTACAGTTGGCAATCACGCTGGCCTCTTTGCATGTACGCCGACAAGAAAGGTTTAGCACTCTATGAAGGCGACCTCTTAAATCCAGAAATGGAAGGAGAACGTCGGATATCTGTACTATTTCATTTTTGTCGTGCCCTTTATTACTTGTTGCAGATTTGTTTTTGTATTGCTACGAGAGGGATTTTATGCTTAGCTTAAAACCTGATACACAGACCGATATTGTTAATGCTTTTAATAAAACTTCAAGGTATTTAGACGATATTTTGAATTTAGATAATCCTTATTTTGATACTATGGTTTCTTCAATCTGCCCAAAAGAACTGTCTTTAAACAAAGCTAATCAATCTGACATTAATGCTTCATTTTTAGATTTGAATCTTTCAATTACAAATGATAAAGTTTCATCCAAAGTATACGATAAAAGAGAAGATTTTAATTTTAAAATTGTTAATTATCCTTTTCTAGATGGGGATGTGCCACGTTCTACATCTTATGGTGTTTATATTTCTCAACTTATTAGGTTTGCCCGAGCCTGTTCTTTGCTTGAAGATTTTAACAGACGTAATTTAGTTATAACTGATAAACTTCTTAAGCAAGGTTACAGATATCACAAACTTCGGAAAACCTTTTCTAATTTTATTATCGAAATTTACCTCTCATTAGTAAATATAATTGCAATCTACGGACGTTACTGCGACAAGGCATTTCTCAACCAGAATTTTATGGGGATGTTATCTACAAACTCAGGAAAATTCGGGGTCATATCCATTTTCATGATTTGTTTATAAAACGCATTAACACATTTAAAAAGAAAGGTTATGATCCTATTATATTGCAACACACTGCATGTTTGGTTATCGACCCTTTTACAGTCGGTAGCTACGCTTCCCTCTTTGCTTGTGCGATGACAGGCCGAGGGTAGTACTCTATGATGGTATACTCTTAAACTTGGATACAGGAGGAGTTTACCAGACTCATGTATTATTTTTTCCCTGTCGTGCCCTTAACGGCTTACCTGCAGGTGCTCTGACTTCAGCAAAGTCATTGAGTACATATTTGACGGATTGTCACAGTTATTATGCTATGTTTTACATGTTGTCCTGTGTTCACCGTCATGTTGTCCTGTGTTCACCGTCGTCTATGTTGTGGGTAAGTCCAGCGGGGATACCTTTATTTACAATATTTGTAAAGCTAGGGTGACTTTGAGAGAAGTGCGAGGTTAGGACGTCCGTAAACCGGTTTAAACCCCCAGTGGTGTTTTTGCTGCTGACCGTGCCAAGGCGGTACTCTCTTTGTCACCCTTCCTTTTGTTTGCCTTGCGTCTTTGTGCTTGTTGTTTGTTCATGTTGTGGAGCGTTTGTCCCTGGTTCTTGTGTCTCTTTTGATGTTTTCTGTGTTCATTTCGTGTGTGTGTGTGCGTGCGTTTGGGTGTGTGGTTGTGTGTGTGTGTCATGCTGTCTATCGGTGTTTTGGTGGTGGTTGCGTCTTGCATGTGGCTTTGCCTGCTTGACTTTACTACTTTTCCATTTTTCTACAGTTACTCTGTTTGCAGCTCAATCATTGAGTACACTAGCGATAGGTGGATACAGTATGTTCAATTAAATGTTTTTTCGTTATACATGCACTTTACCATTGTATTTGCCGTCGCGGTTGTTGTAGATTAGTCGGAGAGGGGATACGTTTATTTACACTCTTTGTCTTTTAGGGTGGAGATGGAATAAGAGTGGGGTTGGGCGCCCATAAACCGGTTTAACCCCCCAGTGACTTTTGTCACTGACCGTTCCAAGGCGGTACTTCCATCGTCCTCCTATTGTATGTTTGTTTTGTCTTTGTGTGTCTCTTGTTGTTTTTTCTAGTTATGTACATTTGCTGTTTCCTTGTGTTGCTGTTCGGGCGAGTGTTTGTTCTGTATGTGGTGTTTCCTGCATGACTCATTTTTGTACTTTTAGAAGTGCCAATCAGTCAAATCCCTCAATCAAATATCTTGGTGCTCCTGATATAGATGTGCATCATATCAATAAGTGCTTCTACAGAATCACTGCTCAAACCGCTACCCCCGAATAATAGCGTGGTTAGAGTTACCTCCCTTAAGTCAGGTATTCTACTCAATGCTGTAAGCATGTTTCGTCTATGTTTATTGAATGATGAACAGACATGAAGAAGCGGTGATTATCTTCGGGAGTGTTAGTGAGTTTGATTAACAGGTGCTTATTGAGTGAACTAGCGTTGTTGCGCAGTTGACAAAGAATAACATTTTCATGTCGCATGCCGAGACTGTAATAAATAGGAGGCTTTGTTTTGACTTTCAATGATAAAAAAACTTAGTTTGAACTGATTAATGGAAGTACAGTGAACCCTTATTATACCGGCATTCGTTAAAATGGCACCCTCGTTATACCGGCAGTATGCATTTAAATAAAATTACAGTTAAGTATTTTACACAACCACTGAATAAAGAGGTATAATGCCAATAAGACAAGTGACCGCTTAATGCAGAACACAAGAAGTGCAAAAAGCTCCCTGTGAGAGCTTTTTGCACTACTTGTGTTCTGCATTAAGAGTTCACCTGTTGGCATTAGTTTAAGTATTTAAACTCGTTATAACGGCAACCTCGTTATACCAGCAAACTGTCTGGAAACAAACACCTCCGTTGTAACGAGGGTTCACTGTAGCAGATTTAACTGTATCTTGAAGAGCATTCCACGCTTTTATCGTGCAACGTAAACACTTTTTTGATAGGAAGATGTTCTACAAGGAGGGATTTGGAGAGTTTGGCCTTGAGATCGAGATCGGAGGTTATATTCTGTTTCTACAGGTAAGAAGGGAAACATAAGATCCGTTAAATACTGAGGACATATACCATTTAAGATTTTGTACATAATTGTGAGCTTGTGGTTTTCTCGTCTTTCAAACAAAGTGTCTATACATAATTCTGCGTACAAACAAGATCTGGAAGAGTTTCGACGCAGTCCGGTAATAATACGAGCTGCTTCTACCTGGACACTCTCTAAAAACAAAGGTGATTCTCTGGATCCAAGCAATTACAGACCAATAACCTTACTTAGCTGTTTAGGTAAACTTTTCACATCTATACTAAACTCCAGACTAAACAACTTCCTAGAAAATAAAGAAATTCTCAAAGAAAACCAATCAGGATTTAGACAGAACTATTCAACTTAAGATCATATATATATTCACACTGAACGCAGTAACTGAACTATTGAGACACCATAAGATTTTTTTATACTACATTCATTGATTTCTCAAAGCCTTTGATTCAGTTTGGCGTATTGGTCTCCTCCAGAAATTATTGAAAAATGGAATTACTGGCACTTATTTAAAGTCGTCAAAAACATGTATGATAATATAAAATCATGTGTATTCCTAGATGGGGAAAAATTCCTTTCTTCAGCTGGCAGCGCGGAGTCAGACAGGGCGAAAATTTATCTCCTGCACTATTTTCAATTTACCTAAATGATCTAGAAAGTTTCCTACAACAAAATGAAGAATATGGTGTTTCTTTTGAAATAGATGGGCAAATGGACCAATATTTAAGAATACTTTTGTTACTATATGCAGACGATACAGTCCTAATAACTGATACTACTGCCGAATCAATGCAATAATGGTTAAATAAATTTGCTGAATATTGTAAACTCTGGAAATTAGATGTAAACATTGAAAAGACAACGGTAGTAGTATTTGGATCAAGAAAAACAACGGCAACATTTCAGATAAATGGCGACAACATTGACATAATTGACTCATACAGATATCTGGGTACAATATTTTCAAAGTCCGGAATCTTCTTAAAGGCACGGAAACACATAGCTCAACAAGCAGAAAAAGCACTACATCATCTTTACTCACGCATCTATACCCCCAGCTTACCAATTGATCTGCAGCTCAAACTCTTCGACAATACTATTCTTCCAATCTTGACATATGCCAGTGAAATCTGGGGCTATGAAAATACAGAAATATTAGAACGAATACACCTGAGCTTCTTAAAATGCATAATAAAGGCCAAAAAAAATCAACACCTAATTACATGGTCTATGCTGAACTAGGGTGCTTTCCAATAGAATTAACCGTCAAATCTAGAATGTTAAGTTTTTGGAATAATCTTCTTCTTGGCAAACAATCAAAAATATCAAAACAAATCTACAATATTATGATTAAAGGGCAAAACTTCCGATCTAAATGGCTGGAACATATAAAATGTATTCTGACTGAAATCGGCAGACCCGATCTCTGGTACTCACAGGCATCTTTAAATTCAAACAATGTAAGTAAGATAGAAGATAGTAAACCAATTTCTCTTAGATCAATCTTAAACAAAAATGGAACAGCTCTTTATTAGAATCATCCAAAGATACTAACTATTCCATAATTAAACACAATATTGAACTTGAAAAGTATTTATTGACACTGAAAAAATCATTATACATACCCTTAGCTAAATTCCGCACAGGTAACCATCACTTTCCCGTTGAAATAGGGAGATGGCAATCGGTTGAATACCAAGACAGGAAGTGCTCTCACTGCAACAAAAATGCTATTGGTGACGAATACCATTATCTGCTAGTATGTGATAAGTTTAATCAACAAAGGAAAATACACATAAAACAATATTGCATACAAAATCCAAATATTTATAAATACAAACAGCTCATGTCTACCTCAAACACCAACGAATTAAAACTGCTTGCTCTCTTTGTTAAATTCTGTCTTGCGCAATTTTAGACTGGAAACCCAACTCAGTTCTAAAAATAAATCTGGAATGTACTAAATCAATGCTAAAAATAGCGCATAACGGGTACATTGTACATATATCGACAAATTAAAAGTATATTCTGTGTAGATTATTACATAATAATGGGGAACAGTCCCTTATAGTGGACAAATGCCAGAAACTTAAACACATTTAGACGGTATTTTCTCGTGGCAAACGTGCACCGGCGTCGCTAGACAATGGCGAAAGACAGGTCATTCATAACATCTACAAACCGAACATGGTAACAGTAGTATACCTATACAGCGTGCTGATATCACAAATCAAAAGTGCAAATATATCAACTTTCATTACACTAGAATAATTTGTACTTACCTTAAATTGCTGGATCGACGCTGCATGGCTGCACATTGTCCCAAACGGTGTTACATAAATTCCACCGAAACGGTGCGATAGTTCCTTTATACCTACACAGATTTACTAGTATGCATTGGTTGGTCGTTTTGCAAATTATGCCCCCAGTTTCATTTATGCAGAACTCCCTTTGTCTTTGCTTAAACCATATCCACACTACTAACTCTTTACTTCATATTTATGCTTTTCTATACTCTGCAAACAGAGTAGACCCGGATCAGACGACTCATATAGGAGTCGGCCGATCAGGATATGCTTTGTTCGCTGATAATATAATACGGATATGCTTCAACAGATTCTGTCATGATCCACATTCCTGTTGTTCATATGCCATTAGAAGAATACCAATTAATATTCATAGTAGCATGGCCTAATATGTGGCATAGTCTTGAAGGAAAGGGTTAAACAGTCCTGATTATATGGAGAAATGACATATCTGGATCCAAACTTTTGCCAAAAAAAGAGAAAAAGAATTCCTTTGAACAAAACATGTAGACAACAACTGTGACAACAATAACCACACGCAACAACTACAAAATATTCTCTCCACCTCAACGGCCTATATAAATTCTGAAGGGTGGTGATCCCCCGAAAGCAAAAATTGCAACACAAAAAGAGAAAATTGCAGACTCGGTTTTATTGAGTAAGCTCTCCATTCTGACACTATATTCATGATATTATACACACTTATGTGTACTCATTTCTATAATACTATGTTGCTCAGAGATATATTTGTATGCTATTGATATTATAAATGTTAATTCTCTGCAAGCTTATCGGAAACGCAAAGGCACCTGATCTATAGCTTCATGGCGAGCAGAGAGTTACATTTATTTACATTTAATTACATGTACATGTAGTTAGTTATACCGTGACAGTACATGCTGTCATGTGTCTTGTAAGAAGACTTGACGAATAAAAGATATGTTATGTTAATAAATCTGATTCTAGCTGAGTACAATTTGTCCAGACCGAATTAGCGTACTCCAGGACAGGTCGAATGAAAGAGAGATAAATCTTTAAAAGTGAAGATCTGCTTTTAACATATTGTTTAAGAATGCGAAGGACGTTTAGTCTGCTACAGGCTTTGTTATAGACATTTTCAATATAAGCGGACCAAGTTGCATTTGACTTGAAAGTTACCCCTAGGTTAGTATGTGTTTGAACTTCATCCGCATCCCCAGCCAAATGGATATAGTAGGATGATTTGTGCGTTTCCGAGATGAAAACTAACGACTTGGTTTTGTTATGGATTGAAGGAAACAGCCCATTGATCCCCCCAATTATCCAATAAGTCAAGGTCACTCGATAGGGATGCTGCACATACTGCCTCTTGGTTTTTATCGACTATCACAAAGAGTGAAGTATCATCTGCAAAAAACCTTACATTATTTGTTAGATTATCAGTGATATCATTAACATAGAGTAACAATAGGAACGGTCCTCATTTAGATACCTGGGGAACACCGGCCTCGTCCGGTGAAAACCCGGAGAAAAAAATCAGTCAGTTCCCTATCACTAAGACAACTTTCTATCCATTTTAGAATATTTACCCTAATTCTATATTGGCTTAGCTTTAGTAAAAGACCGGTATGCCACACTCTATCAAATCCCTTGGAAACATAACAAAAAAAGAATCTTACATCTTTACAGTTATGTAGATTGGAAATAATCGAATTATAAATATCTATTTGCTGATTGATTGTACAGTCATTGGATTGAACCCATGATTGTTGGTTGCATAATAAACTAGAACTGTAAGCCACAGGCTAACGAATACGACCCACCTGGCTGCTTGTCAGAACACCTATCATCAATCGTTGAACATATGTACGTACAGAAACATGAAGAGATTTATAAAACCCAATTTATGTAATAAAAATGACAAGATGTTCATCAATAAAGAAAAATGTAATATTCAATCCAAGATCAATCAAAGCAACTTTTACCAAATATTGTCAAGTCCAAAAAGGGAGATAAGTCTGTTGTTAAAATTCAAAGAAGTATTATGGCTGCTGCCAGACAATGTCATCCACTAAGTTCAAGCAGCTTTGTTTATTTTTGTGAAGTGCCAACTCCAAAGTTCTAAACAAATACATACCCTTTTCAGAAAAACCTTAAGTTCAAGGACCATAACTCTGGGAAAAATTATTCAACCAGACTGATATTCAAACTTAAGGTGCAACTCATCTAGATTTAGATTTATGTCAAATATAAAGTTAATATCTCCAACCACTTCCAAAGTAACACCGGAAAATTGTAAATTTGATAAAAAAAATTAAGTTCAAGGGCCATAACTCTGGCAAAAATTATTCAACCAGACTGAGATTGGGAATTAAGCTGTAAATCATCTATATTTAGCTTTATGCCAAAAATAAAGTTAAAATCTCAAACCACTTCCAAACAAGACTGGAAAATTCAAAATTTGAAGAAAAAAATTGAAGTTCAAGGGCAATAACTCTAGAAATAATTATTCAACCAGACTGAGATTGGAACATAAGCTGTAACTTATCTAGATTTAGCTTTGTACTAAATATGGAGTTGATATCTCCAGTGACTTCCATTAAAAATCCAGAAAACTGAAAAACATTGGTAGGGGACTAAAAGGGGGAGATAACTCCTGAAGTAATGGTCCGATCATAGTCCGATCATAATGAAAATATGCGGTGCACAGGTTTATATGGTCATATGGCTATACATGAAGTTTCAACAAAATTGAAGCAAAACTGTAGAAGAAGAAGGCCGGACAAAATTGTGTCCACGGACGGACAGACGGACGGACGGACGGACGGACGGACAGACGGACAGACAGACAGACGGACGGACAGACAGACAGACAGACAGACGGACAACCTGATTCCAGTATACCCCCCCAAACTTCGTTGTGGGGGGGTATAATTATTTTCTTTAATGTTGTTGAATAGGTGTTTGTTGTAGATTAGTCGGAGAGGGGATACGTTTATTTACACTGTTTGTCTTCTAGGGTGGGGTGAAACAAGTGTGAGGTTGGGCGCCCCGAAACCGATTTAAATTAACTCCCCCCCCCAGTGACATTTGTCACTGACCGTTCAAAGGCGGTACTTCCATCTCCCCCCTATTGTTTGTTTGTTATGTATGTGCGTCTCTTTTTGTCTTTTATATACATGTACATTTGCTGTTTGTAGTCGTGGTGCTGTTTGGGCGGTTGTGTGTTTTGTATGCGGTGTTTCCTGCATGACTCATATATTCAACTGTGACGACACAGTGTGAGTTATAGATAGGAGACACAACAACATTATAAACATTGGTGGTAGTAATGCAAAGATCGATACACGTTCCTGTATCAGTAGTGTAGTTAGTGGATTCATGGACGTTTGAAGTAAGTGTTTAAATTCATACTAGAAGTTGAAAGCATATTGGTATTAAAATCCCCTTGCAAAAATGTAGGGATGTTGCAGGCAAGAGCATGTGACAAGTTATCATATAAATACATGTACTAGTAAATCATTACTTGAGTTGTTTCTTTTTTTTGGGTGTGTGTGTGTGTGTGTGTGTGTGTGTGTGTGTGGGGGGGGGGGTTCTATAAAATATCCCTAATAAAAATTGTACGCCCGATAGTGTTTATTTCAACCCAAAGTAATTATAAATTGGCGGAAGTTAAGGCTTCTTGAACTTGATAATGTATATTGTCCTAAATGAGCATAGCTACACCGCCGTCAAAACGATTTCTATCCTTCCGTACTGGACCTTGAAAACCTGATGGAAGCTCTTAATCTCTGTTTAAAAATGGTATCACTTAGATGGGTTTCAGATATACAAATTATATCGCTTTGTGTCAATTCAGATTCACAATATTTAGTTTAGGGAGTAAGCTGCATACATTAATTTGTACAATAGTTATATTTTTCCGCGCATGGTTTTGTGAGGTCCTGGATTACTTTAAATTCTGCCAATGAAGAGTAACAGTTTTAACGCACTGAGAAGGAGGTACTTACATTGACAGACCATCAATGATAAGAAAGTGTAGATGTGACGGTAGGCAATTTGAGTATGCATATTGTCGCATGTTGTTCTTGTTGTTGTCTGCATGTTATTTTCATACCAGCGCCAAGAATCACAGCGTTAGGTTAGTATTAGGTTATTTTAGGTTATTCAGACTGAAAGTAGACTATAACTAGGTATCTTTTTATTTTATTCCAGCATCATGAATCACGTTTCATCGTGAATAACTGGGCACATTATTCCAGAATCATTAATCATGGCTGTATTTTATACCAGTAACATAAAGTATGACGTTTTGCTAGAGCTTGTTCATCTATTGACGATTTTAACAGTCGAAATCTCATTTTAACTGAAAAGCTGCTTAAGCAAGGATATAGATGGAAAAGTAATAAAGTCAAGCAGGCAAAAACCATAAACTAAGAAAAACTTTCTCTAAATTTTACTATCGAAATCTCTCGCTTATTGGCAAGTACCAATGTAATCTCAAGGTGCTTCTGCGACACGGTATTTCACATCCTGAATTTTATGGTATTTTTGGACATACCCATTTTCTCACTTTGTTCATCAAATGTGTTAAACAATTCATTAAAAAGGGATATGATCCTGTAGTACTACAACATACTGCATGTTTGGTTGTGAACCCTTTTACAGTTGGCAATCACGCTGGCCTCTTTGCATGTACGCCGACAAGAAAGGTTTAGTACTCTCTGAAGGCGACCTCTTAAATCCAGAAATGGAAGGAGAACGTCGGATATCTGTACTATTTCATTTTTGTCGTACCCTTTATTACTTTTCTACAGTTACTCTGTTTGCAGCTCAATCATTGAGTACACTAGCGATAGGTGGATACAGTATGTTCAATTAAATGTTTTTTCGTTATACATGCACTTTACCATTGTATTTGCCGTCGCGGTTGTTGTAGATTAGTCGGAGAGGGGATATGTTTATTTACACTGTTTGTCTTTTAGGGTGGAGATGGAATAAGAGTGAGGTTGGGCGCCCATAAACCGGTTTGACCCCCCGGTGACTTTTGTCACTGACCGTTCCAAGGCGGTACTTCCATCTTCCTCCTATTGTATGTTTGTTTTGTCTTTGTATGTCTCTTGTTGTTTTTTTCTAGTTATGTACATTTGCGGTTTCCTTGTGTTGCTGTTCGGGCGAGTGTTTGTTCTGTATGTGGTGTTTCCTGCATGACTCATTTTTGTACTTAGACTATTTCAGCCTCATGAATCACGGCAGTATTTATACCAGTGCTTTTAACCCTTTGCCTTATGGAAGCGCATTCTGACGAATCTGCAAACAGTAGACCCAGATCAGACGGCTCCATAGGAGCCGTCTGATCAGGGTCTACTCTGTTTGCGTATGGTGTAATATAGATCTGATTCTACAGCTTCTTGCCGAGTTAATATGCCTTGTGTTCATATGCCATTATAAAGCATAATCTTATTAATATTCGTTACCTCATTATTTCCTACATGAATATCGACCAGGGAAAGGGATACTCACGGCGGTAGGTTATTGGAACGTCATCTATTATGGTGGTATACCGGCGTTTTTCATCACGGTGATATTTTATAAACGCCTCTAAATCACCACAACGGTAGCTGATACCAATGTTATGCAACACAGTGTGGACATGCACTACGACAGCAACTTATTATATTGATCCTATTATATTGCAACGCACTGCATGTTTGGTTATCGACCCTTTTACAGTCGGTAGCTACGCTTCCCGCTTTGCTTGCGCGATGACAGGCCGAGGGTAGTACTCTATGATGGTATACTCTTACACTCGGATACGGGATGAGCTTACCAGACTCATGTATTACCTTTTCCCTGTCGTGCCCTTAACGGCTTACCTGCAGGTGCTCTGATGATGTCATTAGCTCTTACAGGAATACCCAACAGCGGGTAAACTATTACAGAAGTAAAGATAACTTCATGGAATAAGGGTGAGGTTGGGCGCCCATAAACCGGTTTAAACCCCCGGTGACTTTTGTCACTGACCGTTCCAAGGCGGTACTTCCATCTTCCTCCTATTGTATGTTTGTTTTGTCTTTGTGCGTCTCTTGTTGTTTTTTCTACATATGTACATTTGCTGTTTCCTTGTGTTGCTGTTCGGGCGAGTGTTTGTTCTGTATGTGGTGTTTCCTGCATGACTCATTTTTGTACCTTTCGCTAAACAGTGTAGAAATTCCAGAACGCGTTTCCTCATTGTCTCACATGTGTGACCATGTAATCATTTAACGATACTGTCGTTCGGATTCACACATCTACCTTCCCGAAGAACCCCTTGTTCTAAATTCGAATATGTTTTCCTCCTTCCGTTGTTCGTATTCAGTTTTCTACACAGGTCACACATGATAAGGGTATCCAAACGTATCCTCATTCAGTGCGTAGTGCTTTTCGTTTCATCATCGCTTTGTAGCTGTCTTTGTCAGATCCAAGGGACATTAGATATTGAGCGAACGAGGAAGCATTATCAAACATGGCGGCGTCTACGTATGTTCCATTTGGGAGTGGTTGGGAATAGTAATTGTACAACAATAATAACATCATGATTGTAACGGTCGAGTGATGTAGTCTTTAACAAAACTATTTTCCAGGGATAAAAAGAAATTATACTGTTTAATAAGATCGGCCATTTCGCCATGATATCTTTCACATTTGCCATAAACATCAACTTTCAAACCAGCTTGTTGTAAAATAGACACAAATTCATTTCTCTTACTCATTGAGTAGTTGCAGTTACTTACAATCCAAAATGCCATTTTCGTTTGCATGACGAATACAGTCATAATCTCTTTTCAAAATAACGGGTCTTGATTTGAAAGCCCCATAAGGCGCGAAGACAATCCGAATCTAAGTTATAGCTCATTGACCAATTCATCGTATTATGCTAAGAGGGGTCCTTATATTCTGTTTGGAATATATGATAAATAGGTGGCTCTTGGGTCAAGAACGTCCATATCTGATCTGGGTTTCTTTCACTCGGAGATATGGGAGGATTCCTACCGAGAGTGTCCATATTTATACCGAATATGATCGCTGAACTGTTACACAGCCATGCTTTGTCCATAGTAACGTGACAATTATTATATTCACACTTTTCATGACTGTAAATTCTGAAGGGAGGTGATCCCCTGAGAGCAGAAATTGCAACACAAAAAGAGAAAATTGCAGACTCGGTTTTATTGAGTGTTCATGAACAATAATTGAAAGTGCAACACTGCTCACGCCCCCTAGCACCGGCTTAAGCGGTATTCAATTTTCAGAACAAGAAGTACTGAAATTCATGATCTCAAAGGATCAGAAGGTATAACAACACTGAGAATGAAGTACGGGGCGACGTTTTACGGCCGCCACACAAGCACTTAACACCTGCTGTTGTGAAGATTATAAATTCTGAAGGGAGGTGATCACCTGAGAGCATGTTTCTGTAAAAAAACATTCGGCCGGATTGTACCATAATGTAATAAATTTTACGTTCCTAATTTCATGCGAAAAGTTGAAATTGGCAGGTATATCTATTACAGACGCAATACGCAAGTTCTTAATGGGACTTTCATCAAAAGTCTCAGTAATTCTAGAACCGCCAAGTCGTGTGGTATTCTCTGATTTTGACCCACGCAAAGCCGTTTGAACAACGTTGCCTTTTTCTTGTTCTTTCTGAATATGATGTGTCCTTTCAGAAATATTTCTACTGAACTCTAAATGCATCGCTGTTGTGTTGATCTTTACATTTTGTGACCGGTTCCATCCCATTTGTTGAGCGGAAATATAACTTTTTGCGTGTGCCATTAATATGTTTTTTCTTGCAATGAAATGTTCGGAATATACACGCCCTTTAAGTGCTCCGTTAGGAACGGACTTTTCTATTTGACCTTCGGCGTTGAAATAGATATAAAAGCAAACCAGGGAACAAACCATTTTAATTAAGGTGAATCGCTTGAGCCACCATCACATGGGTTTCTTCATATCGGTATCCGGAATGAAGACGATAAAACTGAAACACAAATTTGCAAAGATCATTTAGCAGATATAAGGTTTGTTATGAGAATGACACCCTTTATGCTGTCCAGTAATATACTAAACCATTCGCGTTGCCAAATATCTCATCTGTCCATGGTCTGCACTTACAGAAAAACTTGGTGGTGGTTTTCGAATAGTGTGGGACCTGGTCCGACATTGCAATATTGACATGTCTGTTGCTGTTTATTTTGGCAAATCCAAACAATTTATTAACGGCGTCATTCTTTTATTTTAATTACAGTTGAACTTCGATATCTCGAACTTCAAGGGACCACACAAAGTAGTTCGAGATAACAGAAGTCGAGTTAATTCTTCAGTTTACAGCTGAATGCAGGTCTGAAGTACATGTAGGCGCTTTCAGCATTCCGGTTACCCCCCTTTTTTTAAAGAAGTGGTGTACTTAATTGTACTCGGTGACGCTTTCCGTTCGCTGATGTTTTTTCGGCGTTATCGTGTCCGGGAAGAAGCGATCGTGTTAAAGTCACCTTCAGTGGCTCCCGAAACGTTTGAAAAAGCGGAATCCACATCACTGTCAATGTTACCGTCATTTGGACTCTCCATGGCGAACTACACCAGGTTCAAATTTACCACACAATATACAAAATAGACTCACCCGTGTCATAAAGCCAATGAACCACTAATATTTAACACGATGACCGTCAAATTACAGGTAACAGCTTAATGCAGGTCTAACGTAATGACGAAAGCCCCAGCAAGAACTTTTAGCATTACTTTCGACCCGCATTCAGCTGTCACATGTGTTCCTAGATATTCGTATTGATAGATGTCAAAGTACATGTAATTCTGTATTGTAAATGTTGGAAAGATTTTTACTTCGAGTTATTACGAAGTTTTCCCAGTTCAAGATATCGAGGTTCCACTAAAAGTGATATCGACAGTACTATCTGTGCTGGAGTATCGACAAAGTGTATATTAAGTACATCTTGATGTATCGGGTCAGGATAAAGATAACTGTCAATGTATTTAATTCTATCCTCGCTCTTTAATGATGCTTAACCCGTTCACCGCCAATGTCGCAAAACTATACCACGACAAAAAGTTCACCCCAAGATCAAGAACTATATATGTGCTTTATTTCTTTTAAATTTGGTTTTATCTATCTCATCTCCTTATTTTACCGAATTATTTAACAAAATTGGTTTGCAGACGACAGTTAGAAATTTGGCGCCGAAAGGGTTAATGTGGGGGAACCGAATATATGACCTTAGGGAGCCCTTTGTTCACGGTCTGCACTATTTGTAAGGGATAGAGTTTAATACAATTTAACATTTAGGAAGGAGGTGGGGCGATTTTAATAACTCAACAGGTTAAGGGTTAAAGAAGCACATATTGTGATCAACGTTGGTGTATAGATAGCGTGCATGAAGATAACTTTGCATCCAAGATGTACAAGTTCAAAGTCAATAGCCATTTTACTAAAACAGAACAATATTTATTTAGGATAGAAATAGCTTAGGGTTGAGGAGTGTTTACATCCTTTGGGTCCACCGTTATGTTCTCGGGCGAAGCCTCTTCATGTAATTCTGGACACACTGCGATGCACAGCGAAGGTCGTTTGCGCATGCACGCCAACCTAAATAGTAGTTGAACAAACAAGGAGACGTGACAGGCAGAATACATTCTAAGTGATAAGTAGGTTTCATATAAGTGAAACATTTGAATGAACCGTTATCGTGTTCCTAAAACATGAAAAAAAATCATAAATTCACAAAAAGTCCATCGAACAAGCAAACTTACGTCTATAAATAGTGCATCGGAAAAAGGCTTACGTCTATAAATAGTCCATCGAACAAACTTTTGTTTTTTTTGTTTTAGTTTAATACAGTAGAACCTGCTTACAGCCATAAGCTGAATAACGAATGAAGGCAATGCACAAAAATCCTAGAGGGACTTTTT